>CM021105.1:528543559-528782603 GCA_007115665.2 Sequoiadendron giganteum
CAATTTTTTTAAAAAACAATGAAAAACAATGACAATTTAAAAAAAAAAAGAAAATTGACGAAAAAAGACGGAATTTTTTTCCCAGGCAGATGGATGGTCGTACGACCGTACTAGCAAAACAATTTTGCCCCAAAATTTGACTTTGTCCAAAATGGACGAATGAACAGTCAATTTAGGGGTTTTGGACCGCTACATACACAATGAAAAGGTCCTTTTGAGCTGAAAATGCTTTGAAATTGCAGGTATGCCTTGGATCAAAAAAACAAACCCCAAACCCTTGAAGCTCAAAAAATCTTCAAAACAAGAATAGAAAGCAACAGGTGTGGAGCTCTGATACCATGTAGGAGTTGAGAAAATACAACTTCACAAACCCCGAAGATCACTTGCATGCAAATAACCTGTCACAAAAGAAGAGATGGAGACAAACAAGCAAGGGTTCTCTGAAAACTGAAAATATATATATAAGAGAGAATGAGAGAATGAATTGATATGAAATACAATGGGATCGATCCTTATAAAAAGGAGATCATGCAAACCCTAATTAAACCCTAATAGAAGCCCTAATAGGATAACATTTAATAATTAATATAATTATTAAATGTCACTTTATGCAAACTAAAGTGAAATCTTAAGAAGGGAATAAAGGTAACTTAATCAACATAATTAAGTTAAAACCTTTACTCTAACACCCTCTACTCTATAACCTTTTAATCCCTCAACCCTAAACCATTAAACCCTAACCCGTAAACCCTCTACACTCTACCCTAATCCCCCAACCCTTAAACCCACTTAGTAAACTCTCTACCCTAATCCCTCAACCCTCTTGACCCTTAAACCCTCAACCCTTAAACCTTTAAAAACTCAACCCTAAACCCTTAAACCCTAAACTCTTAAACCCTCTACCCTCTACCCTCAACCCAATACTCTCTATCCTAAACCCTAATCCATCAACCCTTACACCATTAAATCCAAGAAAACTCTCTACCCTAATCCCTAAACCCTTAATCTCTCAACCCCTATAACCTCTACCCTATATATTGGACCCTCAACCCTATACCCTATACCCTCAACCCTCAACCCTCAACCCTCAACCTTAAACCCTCAATCTTCAACCCTCAACCCTTAAACCCTAAACCATTAAACCCTCTACCCTCTACCCTATACACTAAACCCCCAACCCTAAATTCTCAACCCTCAACCCTTAATCCCTCAACCCTCAATCCTTAAACCCTAAACCCTCTACCCCTATACCCTCTACCCCTTACATTGGACCTTGAATCTAATCCTTCAACCATATACCCTCAAACCTATACCCTAAACCCTCTACCCTCAACCAAGTAAACCCTTAACCCTAAACCCTTAAACCTTCTACCCTATACCCTCAACCAAATACCCTCTACCATCGACCCTATTCCCTTAACCCTCAAATCTTAAACCCTAATACCCTAAAAACCATCAACCCTATAGGTCCTCCACCCTAATCCCTCAACCCTATACCCTCAACCCATATCACTTTCTCTCTATCTATATGAATCACCTCTCCCTCCCTCCCTCCCTCCCTCCTACCCTATCTAATTGTCTCTGTCTACCATCTCCCTCTTTCTACGTACCTCTCGTTCAATCAATCCCTGCCACCCTCTGTCACTCCCTTTATCCATCTCTCTCTCTATGTCCCTCCCACTCTATCCCACTCTCTCCTACTCCCTCTCTCTCCCTCTCTCTCATGTCTCTCCCTCCCACCCCCCTCTCTCTCAGGTCTCTCCCTCTAGCAACCTATCTAGGTAACTCTCTCTCTCTCTCTCTCCCCTCTCTCTATCTATCCCTTCCACCCTACCTAGATAAGTCCCTCTCACTCCACCCCCCTCTTTCTCTACCTCTATCAGGTCACTCCCTCCCACACCCTCTCCCTCTCTCAGGTCTCTCACTCACACTCCCTCTCTCTCCCACTCCCTCTCTCTCTCACACTCCCTCTCTTTCACACTCCCTCTCACCCCCCTCACACTCTCAAGTCTCTCCCTTTGGCACCCTACCTACATAACTCTCTTTTTCTCTTTGTATCTCTCTCCCCCCTATCTCTCTCCCTATCTCTCTCCCTCTCTCTCAATTCTCTCTCTCCCACCCCCCCTCTCTCTCTCCCTCCCTCTTTCCCTTCCACCCTACCTAGCTAAGTCCCTCTCACTCCAACCCCTTCTCTCCCACTCCCTCTCTCTTAAACTCTCACTTCCACCCACTCTCCATCTCTCCAGACTCTCTCTCTCTCTCTAAATTCTTTGTCCCTCTAAAGACATATGTAAATACATACATACAAGAATAATACATATGTACATATAATCCTTCATCCATATAATCATACATACATACAATATATATGCATTGATACATACAGGCATACGTACATACATACAAGCATGCATACATGACATACAAGCATACATGTACATACAAAAATACAAATATATCAGTATACATTCAATATATTGGCATTTAACATAAAGGAGGACATAATGCGAGTGTGTATAACACGCTCGCATTATGTCTTAGTTGACATGTTTCCCACAGAAGCAAAAACAATGTCAAAACTGAAATATAACGCGAGCGCGTTATAGCACGCTCGCGTTATATCTTTCTTTGGTAATTCCCGAGCCTTAGGCTTGGTATTTGCCTTGGAATACCAATCCAAAGGCTTGGAAGGCATTCCCAATGACCAAAGACATGTTTTTGAAAAATCTACCATATTTCACATAATCAAGTTCGTGCTCACTGTCAGGATTGCACATGGTTCAATATCAAAAAAATTGAACACATGGGTAATGTTGGGTTCTCTCTTAGCTATCCAACAATGTAATTTTTTTTACTTCTAAAAATATCAAGCCTTTCATCCATAATTTATTTTATTTGTATATCTTTTTTTTTGCCAGAAAGAAGTGTTTGGTATTTTTTTCGTTATAAATTAACCGTTCATCGAATTTTCAAATAAATTACATTTTTAGAAACTAGACTCCATTCTACAAATTTTTAAAAATAAATAAATAAAAATTCAGTTAGTTTCCAAAATTTGTAGGGGTAGCACAGCCAAAATTCTATTTTTTAGGAAATGTCCACTTCGAAAATTAGTAAAAAATCAAATATTCATTAAAAAATTATTAGAAAAAACATGCATCAACTACATACTGTTAACTAACTTCTGACCATTGTGATTTTAAAAATACTAAAAAAAAGTTCACCGTACGACAAGAGTTGCTATGTTGTGTTTTTTTGACAAAAACAACACCAATTTGTGTACGTCCCTCTTTTGAACCCCTTAATATCAACCATTTTAAAAATAAATTAGTGGTTTAGAAATTAGACTCGGAGCACTTTGATCCTTGTTTGTGTTCCATCTCAAAATTTTGAGTGTAACTATCCTCAATTTCACGTCCAAGGTCAGTATTTCCTGATTTCAAAAAAAAGTTGTCCACTTAAGTCCCCTTTTTGGGAACCATCTTGGTGCACTTACCCAGAGAAGGAATAGAAGAGTTTCCTAATTATATATATAGGGCTATACGGGATCAAACCGTAGACCTTCTCAATAGAACATATCAAATTTCTTATTACCGGAATGATTCAAACTATTCCAAGAACCCAACATGCATTTTTATTGCATTGGGCTCTTTCATTAACTGATGGAAAGATCAATTAGTCTACCATTCTCTTCTTTATTGAAAGATAATAAGATGGCTCCATTTTCTTTAAATAATTCGAAAGAATTCTCAAATTTCTTCAAAAGGTTCCCTTGATGTAGCTTTTCCATGCTCAGACATAGATTCTTCGAATGGAGTGTCTATCACCCCAATAGTAGAATATTATGAGACTTCATACACCTCAAAGTTCATAGAGCGAAAATAATTCTTTTTTGAGGTCCTCGTATTGTAATCATTATGTTTGACATTGAGTGTCCCCGATATTGACCATATCAACTAAATCTTTAGTTTGAATTAGAGCAAACTTCATCTTTGTCATGCTATTGTTCTCTCATTTCATAGAGTAAGACTCAAATCCATTTTATGGATCAGATGAACCAATAAAATCTCCCGAAAACCATTGGAACACGTGTAAATGAGGTGCTCTACTTAGATGAGCTATAACCCTTCACATTTTAGTCTTGAAGATATACTAACAAAATGGATCACTTTCTGTCAAGATGGATGATATTTAATTGAATCATTTGATACTATCCTATTTGGTATATTTTTTATATATTGAATTATGCCTAGAATTGTTTCTAGGTATGACTCTATCTATGGTTTAATAGATAACCCACTTAACTCAGTGGTTAGCATATTGCTTTCATATGATGAGAGTCATTGGTTCAAATCCAATAGTACATGTAAAACTTATTTGATGCAATTGAGTAATCAATCACATCAAATAAGTTTTACTACATTTATTTTATAAGTCAATTATTTCCCTTTAAATAATGAATATGTTTAGATCATTATTGAAGTTGAAATTTACAAAGAAAAAGATTAATAAGTAAAAGTTATAACTCTCAATGATTATTGAATAACCAACTCATTATAGATCATTTGTGCAATATGATTCTTTTAAGAGATTGGACCAAAATTATACTAAATTCATCAATATTTGACATGTTATCACGGTCATTTTTTTAACATTTAAAAAGATAAAAAAATCTACTATATTCTTTGGTTATTCTATTGATTTACATTTCTCTTTATTGTTTATTTTTTGATAAAAAGTATTGCATAGTCAACTAAAGAATGTAAGGAAGCTAAGGTAGAAGAATGACTTCCTACACTAATCTTGAGAGAAGGATAATACAAAAAATTTACAGATCTTTAACAGTTACAAAAACTTAAACAAAAATAAACATAAATATCATACATACCACAACACAATGATTTACATGGGGAAAACCCTTCTGAGAGAAAAATCCCACACTCCAAAAGCTACCCAATATATTATTTAGAAATCACAAAGATTACAATATACTTGTAGAGCAAGCTTCTCATAGAAGTATCACAAACTAGGGATCTAGAGATAAGATGATCACTATCATAATCTCAAAATACATCACAATACACAACTATAATAAAACACCCTCATAAATTAGGGTTGCCTTCTAGGAAATGTCAAGCTAATAAAATATCAACTGTTGGATATAAGACCTAATGATGAATTGTTCAGATTTACAATAATAAAATATATAAAAAAAATTCCTTTTGGGGGTGCTGCCCCCGAGCCCTCACCGAGGCATGCTGCCCTTAGACCCCCAGCTGAGGCACATTTCCCCTGGACCCTCAGTTGGGGGGATGATCCCCTTGGACCCCTCACGGGGGGGAGGGGGAGGGGTAACCCCCAAACCCCCTTGTCATCGTCTTATGAACAATACCTTATGCATCAACAGTAACTTATGTAATTGTAAGGTTGAGACACAATTTCCCAATAAATCTCCCACTTGTCAAACACCTTTCAAATACAACAAGAGGATGTATAAACATCATCTCTTAATTACTAGGGAATGAAAGGCCCATTGAGTCTGAACACCATCTAAAAATCTATGTGCTCACAAACTTAATTAAAGAATCAACAACATTCATTAAATTCTCTACCTTAACTAGCTTCACCCTTCCATCTTCGACCATATCTCTAACAAAATAATATTGTACACCAATGTGCTTGGTCCTAGCATGAAATGTCAAGTTTTTGGCTAGGCATATCACACTCTGACTATTGCAATAAATTATCACTGCACCTTGTTCATTCCAATATCTGAACATGGTCTCTTAAGACAAATGGATTATTTACAAGCATGAGTAGCTACCATATACTTAGCTTCAGTAGTGGACAAAGCAACCACAACCTATCGCTTACTCATCTAACTAATTACACCACCAAATAAATTTAACACATAAACACTAGTGGAACGTCTATTATCAACATCACCTACCCAATCTAAATCCACATAACTATGAATATCAAGGGAAATCTCGTCTTCATTCATATTACTATGATAACACAAGGAATAATCTAAGGTACCATGCAAATATCTAAAGACTCTTTTAACTACATCCCAATGAACTCTACCAAGATTAGACATATATCTAGAAAGAACTCCCACTACTTTGGAAATGTTTGGTCTGGTACAAACCAAATCATACATCAAGCTTCCAACTGCACTCTAGCAAGGCACTCTACTCATGTCTTCCATATCTAATGGAGATGTTGGACAATCTGAAATAGATAACTTTGTTCGGAATGAAACAAGAACACATAATGGTTTATAATCTTGCATATCAAACCTCTATAAAATTGAATTGAAATGCTTATTTTGGCCAATCCATAAATTTTCGTTCACACTATCTCTTTTAATTTTCATCCCAAGAATGTTTCTAGCTACACCAAGATATTTCATTCAAATTTAGCAGCAAGTTGATATTTCAATTATGAAATGACACCTTTCCCTCTATCAATAAATAATATATCATCAAATATGATGCAATAAAAAGGAAACGATCACCATCGATTTAATAATAAACATAATTATTTGATTTAGAACACTCAAATCCTAAACTCAACACATATGAATCAAATTTTTGGTACCACATCCTAGGAATCTATTTTAAACCATACAAAGATTTCTTCAATTTGGAAACCAATTTACTTTTATCTTTCACCATGTAGTGCTTTGGACGTGTCATATAAATATCCTCCTCCAAGTCACCATGAAGGAAAGTAGTTTTCACATCCATTTTATCAACTTCTAAATCATAAGCAATAGTAATAGAAAGAAAAATCTAATGGATGCAATTTTTGCAATAGGAGAAAATATCTCACCATAATCAACACCCTCAACATGAGAGTAGACTTTTTCAACCAACCTTTCTTTTTACTTCTCAATACTTCCATTTGAACCAATATATTTTTCTTAAATAACCATTTACAACCAAAAATATTTCATCCTTCAGGCAATGGTACAAGATCCCATGTATCATTCTTTTTCAAAGCTGTTATTTTTTCATCCATAACAATCTTCCAAGATTCTACATCATTCATACCTAACGCCTCTTCTACTGATTTGGGTCTATCCATGTTAGTAGTCAAAGCAAAATTACATCTCTAATAATTAGGTGAATACCTTTTAGGTGGTTGTCTATGCCTTGTAGACCTATGGACAAGCTGAGTTGGAGGTTCTTCCTCCTCTTCTAAAGATTCGGAGCTAGATGATCCCTCCTCAACTTCTTATCTATCCATAGGCCTTTATTCAACTTTCTCAGGTGTAGAAGGTGTGATCATAGTCATAGTATGAATTAAATACACTGGATCCAAATGAATTAAACTTTATTTAATCCTTTAAGCCATGATCCCAATGAGATATTCAAAATCATCAAGAAACTAAGAATCCATTAAACTAAACATGAAAGCATAACAAAAAACTATTTTAAGACCTCAAATCTTCTCCCATTGGGGGAGTGGTGTCGCATCGATGTGGAAAGGTGACCCTTTCCCAATCCCTTGGATAATACATGAGTCATTCCAATCAATTTTATTGATGAAAATTGATGAAACTTATGAAATATGAATGAAACATAGATGAAAAACTAGTTTAATATGATAAACATGAGTATTAAATGCTAAATTTCTTGATGGAGATGGATGCAAGCCATGCTAAATGGAAACAAAGTTCAGAGATGCAAGTCATTGATGCAAACTATGCTAAAATGGATGAAAACTAAGCTAAAATGGAAGCCATTAATGGATGTTCAAGCTAATATGGATGAAGATTAAGCTAAGATGCTAACAAATGCTAAATGTGGATGCAAGTGAGTATGAATTTAAACAACATAACTTTTCTCTGAAAAGGTGAATCCATTTCTCTTCAAATGAGGTATTTATAGAAGAGCAAATGAAGAATCAATGGTTGAGATCAATTTGTATCAATCAATGGTCAATATTGGATCAAGGGTGAAACATGGATCAAGGATTCTCATCAATGGATAATAATAAAAGGTCACATGGATCAAAGAAAGAATCAAGGGCTCACAATGATTTCAACAAACATACTTTGTAACAAATTTGAAAGTTTGTTTAAATATAATCATTCCCTTTTTGGAAACAAATAGGAGAATATTCCTTTGGAATATTCCTTATGCAAGTGGGGGGATGGAGGGAGGGGGGGTAACCCCCAAACCCCCTTGTCATCGTCGTATGAACAATACCTTATGCATCAATAGTAACTTATGTAATTGTAAGGTTGAGACACAATTTCCCAAAAAAACTCCCACTTGTCAAACACCTTTCAAATACAACAAGAGAATGTATAAACATCATCTCTTAATTACTAGGGAATGAAAGGCCCATTGAGTATGAACACCATCTAAAAATCTATGTGCTCACAGACTTAATTAAAGAATCAACAACATTCATTAAATTCTCTACCTTAACTAGCTTCACCCTTCCATGTTCGACCATATCTCTAACAAAATAATATTGTACACCAATGTGCTTGGTCCTAGCATGAAATGTCAAGTTTTTGGCTAGGCATATCACACTCTAACTGTCGCAATAAATTATCACTGCACCTTGTTCATTCCAATATCTGAACACAGTCTCTTAAGACAAATGGATTCTTTATAAGCATGAGTAGCTACCATATACTTAGCTTCAGTAGTGGACAAAGCAACCACAACCTGTCGCTTACTCATCCAGCTAATTGCACCACCAAATAAAGTTAACACATAAAAACTGGTGGAACGTCTGTTATCAACATCACCTACCCAGTCTAAATCCACATAACCATGAATATCAAGGGAAATCTTGTCTTCATTCATATTACTATGATAACACAAGGAATAATCTAAGGTACCATGCAAATATCTAAAGACTCTTTTAACTACATCCCAATGAACTCTACCAAGATTAGACATATATCTAGAAAGAAATCCCACTACTTTGGAAATGTTTGGTCTGGTACAAACCAAATCATACATAAAGCTTCCAACTACACTCTGGCAAGGCACTCTACTCATGTCTTCCATATCTGATGGAGATGTTGGACAATCTGAAATAGATAACTTTGTTCTGAATGAAACAAGAACACATAATGGTTTATAATCTTGCATATCAAACCTCTATAAAATTGAATTGACATACTTATTTTGGCCAATCCATAACTTTTTGTTCACACTATCTCTTTTAATTTTCATCCCAAGAATTTTTCTAGCTACACCAAGATATTTCATTCAAATTTAGCAGCAAGTTGATATTTCAATTATGAAATGACACCTTTCCCTCTATCAATAAATAATATATCATCAAATATGATGCAATAAAAAGGAAACGATCACCATCGATTTAATAATAAACATAATTATTTGATTTAGAACACTCAAATCCTAAACTCAGCACATATGAATCAAATTTTTGGTACCACATCCTAGGACTCTGTTTTAAACCATACAAAGATTTCTTCAATTTGGAAACCAGTTTACTTTTATCTTTCACCATGCAGTGCTCTGGACGTGTCATATAAATATCCTCCTCCAAGTCACCATGAAGGAAAGTAGTTTTCACATCCATTTTATCAACCTCTAAATCATAAGCAACAGTAATAGAAAGAAAAATCTAATGGATGCAATTTTTGCAATAGGAGAAAATATCTCACCATAATCAACACCCTCAACATGAGAGTAGACTTTTCGAACCAACCTTTCTTTTTACTTCTCAATACCTCCATTTGAACCAATATTTTTCTTAAATACCCATTTACAACCAAAAAAATTTCGTCCTTCAGGCAATGGTACAAGATCCTATGTATCATTCTTTTTCAAAGCTGTTATTTTTTCATCCATAACAATCTTCCAAGATTCTACATCATTCATACCTAAAGCCTCTTCTACTGATTTGGGTTCATCCATGTTAGTATTCAAAGCAAAAGTACATCTCTAATCATTAGGTGAATACCTTTTAGGTGGTTGTCTATGCCTTGTAAACCTATAGACAAGCTGAGTTGGAGGTTCTTCCTCCTCTTCTAAAGATTCGGAGCTAGATGAGCTCTCCTCAACTTCTTATCTATCCATGGGCCTTTATTCAACTTTCTCAGGTGTAGAAGGTGTGATCATAGTCATAGTATGAATTAAATACACTGGATCCAAATGAATTAAACTTTATTTAATCCTCTAAGCCATGATCCCAATGAGATATTCGAAATCATCAAGAAACTAAGAATCCATTAAACTAAACATGAAAGCATACCAAAAACCTATTTTAGGACCTCAAATCTTCTCCCATTGGGGAAGTGGTGTCGCATTGATGTGGAATGGTGACCCTTTACCAATCCCTTGGATAATACATGAGTCATTCCAATCAATTTTATTGATGAAAATTGATGAAACTTATGAAATATGAATGAAACATAGATGCAAAACTAGTTTAATATGATAAGCATGAGTATTAAATGCTAAATTTCTTGATGGAGATGGATTCAAGCCATGCTAAATGGAAACAAAGTTCAGAGATGCAAGTCATGGATGCAAATTATGCTAAAATGGATGAAAACTAAGCTAAAATGGAAGCCATTAATGGATGTTTAAGCTAATATGGATGAATATTAAGCTAAGATGCTAACAAATGCTAAATGTGGATGCAAGTGAGTATGAATTTAAACAACATGAATTTTCTCTGAAAAGGTGGATCCATTTCTCTTCAAATGAGGTATTTATAGAAGAGCAAATGAAGAATCAATGGTTGAGATCATTTGTATCAATCAATGGTCAATATTGGATCAAGGGTGAAACATGGATCAAGGATTCTCATCAATGGATGAGAATAAAAGATCACATGGATCAAAGAAAGCATCAAGGGCTCACAATGATTTCAACAAACACACTTTGTAACAACTTTGAAAGTTTGTTACAAAGTTTGTTTAAAAATAATCATTCCCTTTTTGGAGCCAAATAGGAATATTCCTTATGGAAGTGGATGGGTGAGGAAAATTAGCAATTAGTAATTAAAACTAAGTTTTAGTTGTGCAAGATGAGGAGTAATAGGATATCCATTAAATAATTAACTTATTTATTGAAAAGGGGGAGTTGAAATTTAATTAAATGATTTAGGATCATTTAATTAAATGAGAGGATATAAGGGGGTTTAAATTAAATAATTTTATTTATTCAATTAAACAGGATGAAGGTGAAGATGAAAGGGGGTGAATTAACCTAATGAAATCAATTAGATTAATAGATGAAAATGATTCATAGAATTAAATAATTAGGCTTATTTTATCAAATAGGTGAAAATAAGATGGGATTCAAGATGAGATGATGTTAGTGATCAAATTCAAGTGTGTAATATCATTCAGTACAATTATAAGTGTCTACATTTTTCCCCTCTTTGAAGTGAGGCACCTATTACATTGGTTCAAAGACTAACACTTTTCAAATTAGTATTGTTGCTTAGATCAAAATTTTAAAAAATCTTGATTTTTTGGATGCCCTACTATTTCCCCAACGGAAGGATTTAAAAAATCTTGATTTTTTGGATGCCTCACTGTTTCCTCAGCGGAAGGATTTAAGGTGGTATCCTACCCCCTCGAGAGATTGAGTGAAAATTTGGAATTTTGGGTTGATCTTGCAATAAAGGTTCAAGATTAGTTCAACTCAAAGAGGACTTAGAAATCTTAGATGTCTAATGTAGATAGATTTGATGATGTATAGACAATCATCAGCCATGGGTAGCCTCATGTATATTTTGGTATATCACACAAATTTGATACCTGGATAGAGATATTAGTAAAGGTAGAAGAATAAGATGGATGGAAGAATGATATGGATTGACCGTTGACTTCAATATTGATTTAGAAGCCCAAAAAGCCTATGATTCTTCAAAACTTTATTATATATGGTGATGAGATTGATGATTTTCTAATTTTTGGGATTGGGACTCTCTGTCATTCGTTATTTTTGATATAACACATAAGCATGATGCATCATAGTATTGATAACCAGGATGGCGTTGTATCTAGTGCGATGGACTTTGACTCTGCAAATAGATAGGATAATCCTTATTCACACCTTAACATATGAAAACCTCGTTGGAATGTAGTTCAGAAGTTTAGAGTTTCTCAGACCAAAGCATACACGATAGTCAACAATCTACTCTAAATGACCTCCCTACACACAACTAAGCAAGTGTGTGCCAAGATTATTTTAAAAGAATACCCCACAAGCACAACAAACAAAAGATAATGATCAATGCCCTATTCCTTTCTCTCTAAATCATTTAGAAATCATTGAGAGGTCCTCAAAATGGGTCAACAAGATAAATCATAAGACAAGATAAAAAAGAAAACAATAAATGTTATCTATATCTCTTGCCAAAGGTGTGTTTTGAGGATAAATATCCAAAGTGATTTCCAAAGATAATGCCCATTGTAAAAAGGATGCATCCTAGGACACGTTAGTGGATGGTGGCATGTTGGTTTGAAAGGATATTGATTTAAAGTGTGATCGACATGTTTGATAATGATCAAGAGTTTGATTGTTGCATTGAAAGCTTCTACTTTTGTTGATTGTTGTACTTTTTTCCCATTTGTGTTACCAAAGGGTGAGTGTGATGATCGAATTAGTATGGATGAAGGTTTATTGTGGGTGAAAGAGAAATGGGATGAATGGTTTTGGGATGTTTTGGAATATTTTAATGTTTTTGATGTTTTAAAAATGTTTTGAGATTGTTTTTGATATTTTCGGGTATATGTGAATATTTATGTTTTCAATTATTGTGTGGATGTTTAGGGTTTTTTCCATGTTTTCAAATGTTTTGATTTTTTCAATTTTCAAATGTTTTAGTGTTTTTTGAGTTTTCAAATGTTTTGGTGTTTTTCTAAGTTTTCAAATGTTTTAGGTTTTTCAAGTTTTTACAAGTTTGTAAGTTTTCAAGTTTTCAAATGTTTTGGGGTTTTCTGAGTTTTGACCAAGACCTAAAAGGGACTGACCTAGGGCCTTAGGGTCTTATCAAATATTATTCTTACCTATGTCGTACACACATATACCATGTAGTTTGACTAACTTTGACCTATTTATTGATGAGATATGAACACTTGATGGATGCTAGATTATTATGATGGACTCCTAACCTAAAGTGTCTCGGGGGCACATCAATGATGGCCTTGCCTATGTTCAAGCTCAAAGACAACGTAGTTCGACATGGTACTATTTTTGGATTTTCGATGTTTTGACCTGTTTAGGAATTTTTGATGTGTTTTTGATGTTTTGGATTTTGACTTTACAACTTTTTGAATGTTTTTGTATTTTGGATATACAAGATTTTAATGTTTTTGGTGTTTTTTTATTTTGCTAGTATTTTTAGATTTTGATGAGGTTTTCAAATTTTTTGGATTTTTCGCACAATATTGACGAGTGCATGGATATGTGACGATTTCAGTGATCTATTTTTGGATTTTATTGAAAACCAAGCTAGGATTGATTGATTTGATTGATAGATTACTAATAGTGATAACATTTTTGAGGATGCTTAACAATACAAGGATAGTGTTGAACAACACAAAGATTGGGAAATGATATATCCTGAGATGATGATGAATTGATTGGATAAGATAGATAAAAAAAAATTGAAGCTAGGCTTGGAGAAAAATATATTGGAATGGTTTGATGTTACATTGAAGTGCAAGGTAGATGCAATTGATATTGATTGTTTGGATTGATGTTTGATAAAAGATAAAGCTTGATAAGGAACATCTTCTCATCAAAATGTGCCATGGGTTAATGATTTAGATTTTTTCTTACAAATGATTTGACCAATTTGATTTTTCATTTTGTAAATGTTTAGATCACCACATAAGTTATAGGATATAGCTTAAGATTTATTCCTAAAGCAATATGTAAGTATCTATCCCTAATGTCTAGTAATGTATGGAATATGGGTGGATGCATGGATAAATGAATGGATTGATGGATATGTATGTGAAGGATTCCAAGGATTACCTTGTGATAGAATAACATGTTTGGATAGAGTATGCCTCTTTGGACAAGGCCTCATGGCTCAGATAATGTTGGTTAGGATAGGATCAATGATAGTGACCCATGTCAGGATGTTTACCATAAGCAAGTGTGAAGTACATACCAAACCTTTGCCAAGATCATGATAAGTTAGATTGGATGAAAATGGATTGGATAATGAAGGGTTCCTAGATTTATTATGGATAAGATGGATGGAATATGGGATTTATTATGGATGGAATGAGATGATTCCACCTGAAATGGTGCATATAGATGCTCGATTCTACTCATGGTGCCTATTGGCTAGGTTTTCATCATGACACTTTTCCAAAGTGCCACCAAAGTGGTTTTCAATAGAAGATGATTTTTTTCTTGACTATTTTTTTGATTTTTTGATTTTTTTGATTTTTTTGAAAGTTTTATGCTCATGTTGAACCACCTAGTGGTGTTGATGTAGATTTTGTTGGTTCTAATATAGATTTTGTTTCTATCATGATGTGTCAACGATATCCTACTTGGATAAGTTGTTGTGCTAAGATAGAAGCACTTGAATGCAATCCTTGGATTTCCTCGTCTTCTTTATCGATACTGGAGTTAACCTTACCTAGATGTACACATCACGATAGAGTGCCCTTGGAGTCCTTATGATAAATATTTGCTACTAATACACGATTAACATGAGAGTTGGATATCATGGATGTCAAAGTGAATGGTGGAATGTGTTGAGGGATATGAGATGCAGATGGATTGGTCGATAGTTTGGAATATTTGATTCTCCAAACTTGGGATGATGAGCAATGATGGATGCATACAAAGATTCGATTGGGACCAACTTCATGATATAACTTGTAGGTCACTCTTGAAGATTTATTTTTTATTGATAGAAAAATTTGATGGATGAACTTCCCTTTTTTATTTTTCCCCATAGTTTCTTTGACTAATGGAATTTGATATGGATGATTTTCTTTATTTTTATTTGGTATCCATTTGAATTTTTATTGTCTATTTTTCTTAATCGATTATTTTTCTTCAATGATTTTCTCTTTTCTTTGATATAGACCTCTTTCTTGTGGTTGGTCCCAATTAGTGGGTGTAAAAATTCATGGATGATGATTCATGATATGAATGGTTGGAGTATTGGTAGCTATTTCATCATAAGGACTCTTCATGATCCCCATGTTGGTGTTTGTGCTAGATAAAGTTGCCCCCAACATTATGGGAGTATTATTGACATGCTTTGATTATGCTACTAACAAACCATTTCTTTGTTGATCAATATTTTTTAGCTTTTCTGATTTTCTATAATGCTTAATATCCTCATACTCACCTTCTTCAATTTGTACGGAAGATGTGTCTGATTTTGATGCTTACTCAAAAGGTTTTGATGCTTTATAATCCATATAGGAGTCTTCCTCATTACCCATTTCTTCTTGCTCTTCAAAGGATTTTTATGATTTACCATCCATGTATAGGTCTTCTTCATGATCAATTTTTGATATATCTATGGATTCTGCTATTCTTTGATCATGTGTAAAGATATTAATAGTAGGATACTCTTGTTTTGGATGAAGATCATCTACATTTCCATTAGGAGTTAGCATCTCATGGGTAGATGGAGGAGTATGTGATATATGAATATTATCATTATTTGTGACATCTTATATGGATTGGAGAATACCCATTAGATCATGGTAGTATCTTGGACATATGGATCCTTGATCTTGACTATGTGTGGTGTTACCTTTGATATGCTTTGGTTCATTTTCTTGGCATGGATCAATTTCAAAGGATGGATTGTTTTCAAAGGGTTCTTGAATGTCTTCATTATGCATGAGTATTGGCTCAATATTTTCTTGATCCTCAAGTGAACATGGATCAAGTTTGGAATTAAGGATTTCTTCAATATTGGAAACCATGAGGTCAAATGATGTCAATATGTCTTGGAAAGGACCATTTATAGACTTGGGAAAAAGATGTTGATCATGGTTTGGAAAAAATTCTTGAGGTATATCATCTAACTCATTGGGTAATGTAGATACATCATCAACATAATCATTGGCAAATGAATCTTGAATTTTACCCTCAACAATTGTGGCAGAAACCTTGTCAATGTCTTCAACCATGAGATCAAATAATGTTAAGATTTCTTGAAATGGATCATTTTTATATATTGGTGAGGGATTCTGATCATTATTATGAAGCTAATCTTGAGGTATGTTGATTTTATCATTGGATGAGGTAGATACATTGTCAATATGACCATTTAAGATTGAATCTTGGTCATTATCATCAAAAATTAATTTTCCTTAATCAATGAGGTCTTGGATGAGGTTTTTGAGTTTGATTCAATCTGACGTGTCATGACCTTTTGTGCTATGGTATTTGCAATAAGCATTATCATCATAGCATGAGAACTTTATGCTAGGTTCACCCCCATTTAATGAATTTGGAAGATTGATAAGTTTAGCATGGACTAAAGTGTTTAATGTTGATTCAATTGGCTCCCCTAAAGGAGTGTATTCATGTTTGGTGATGGTGTTGTTATCTTGTGAAGCGCTTGCTTTTGTTTGATCTTTTTGTGATTGATCGTGTTGTTGTAGGGATAGATCTTTTGTTGATATGTTTTCCTTCTTGATATCCAATATATTGATGTTGGAGATGTGTTGGTTGATGTTGTGGATACAAATCAATATTTTGATGATTTTGACGAAGAGTGTGTTGATTTGGAGGTGGAGATGTTTGTTGGAGAAGTGTATCAACTATTTTGGTAAGTGAATTTAGGGAAATTTGATGTTGTAGATATTGATCTAGATATTGATTTTGAAATCCTTGATGTAGTTGATTTTGGTATGGATTTTGAGGATGTTGATGTTGTGGATATTGGATGATGTTTTAAGGTTTGAATGGATCTATCCCATAGTTCACGAAGTATGAATTTTACATGTTCATATTTGATGTGTTTACATTTGGGATGTTCATGTTTGACATGCATTGACTTGGTGAGCTAACGTTGTTTTGTTGAAGACTCGTGCTTTGATCATTTGGTTGATAGATTGGTAAGTTTTTACTCTGATTTAAATATACCATAGGGGAAGGTGTTCCAAAATTTAGATTTGGCATACTCACTTTTTTTTTAGTATCGAGGTTTGTAGGATATAATGATCCCATGTGTGAATTGTAAAAATGTGAGTTTTGATAATCAATTGGTATTGTAAGGCTTTGATAGTTTGGTTGATTTAGATCACTCATGATATATGAATTGAGATTATATTCCATGTTTTTCTTGTTTTTTGACCTGGTTGACCTCTAAGTAATTTAGGACCAATGATGAGATGGAGGATGAAAGGGTGAGTGATATGGATGATGAACTTTCAAACTTTGGACAATAGTAGACTTTAGGGTTTGATTTTGATGTTTTGATTTGATAATGAACTTTTGAATCCGAAGATGGAATTGTGATCTTAGGAGAAACTTGTTCAAATGAGGGGTGCTAATTTAACTAGAGGTATGAGAAAAGATGAATTCCCACACTCCTAACTAAACAAGGCGATTTTGATTTGATCTAGTGATTTACCCAAGTCTAGAATATTGATGTTTCCAAAGCTCTAAATTTGTTTGTGGTGTGGAAATGATAGATGTTTTGAGATGGATGAAATGTTTGATTTGATTCTAAATGAATCTAGGAGGGAAATTTTTTACAAGACCAAGATAGTGTAGAACATGCTTTACCCTATGAGTAGTTCAAATAAAAAGACCAATGTTTGCTTGGAATACCATAAGACAAAAATATAAACAAGCACATGTGTGGGGCTCAATTTTATTTTAATCTTGATTAATGAATTGCTTTTACCATATCCACTTGTCTTGCTTAGATTTTTAAACTAAATGTATATGTCTAAGCAACCCTCATTCCACAAAGTATATTATGTGAAAATTAAGAAGCTAAGCCCATAGTTCCCTATGTTAACTTTAGAAAGTGTGAATTTAGATATAAGTCCAAATATTTAGAAGCCTCTAAAGATAGAATCCTTAGGGACAAGCAATAATATTGTGTTTTTTTAAAGGTATTCACATCAAATCCAAAGGGTTTGAAATCTTAATGATGTGTTCAATGTTTGTTTAAATGTTTTGAATCCAAGCAATTTGTTTTGATAGATCACAAAAGACAATCTTCACATCCTACAAAAGGTACGTTCTTTTAGAGTAGGCCTGCCTCATGCCCTTCATGGAAGAAGAGATTATTTTACATACAATTTAGGGAAGAGTGCAAAGGTGTGTTAAGAATGAACTCTTAACCTTTATGCCTCAACCAAAAATCGGACTTGGTAGGTAACTTCTTGGAAGTAAATTCCAATGCGCCACTTTCAAAGAATGTTTGTTTAAAACAAGATGACTTCTACACAAAGTTTTTTAATTATAGCCAATGAACACCCAGATTGATACTACCATTGGTTGGCCACTTAAGACTCTTTATCCATTCCCTTTTGGTCAATAAGAATTATAAATCTGTATTAGGCACCATATGTTATGGCCAAATATTGAAGCTAATACTTTTCAAGTTCTCAATGATTTATATAGTGCTAGTAAATGTGTTTGATATTTTCTTGGATGAGTTCTCCATTGGGGATGTATCTCATTAGCAAACCCGCAATCTTAATGTTTTGACTCAAAGCATAAGAAGTTCAAAGTGTTTTTCACCCAAAATCACACGAAGCGTAAGGGGAGAGGATACACACTTAAAACTCCTACAAACAAGATCACTCATTCAAAACACTTGTTCATTTTATCCTTCAAAGAAAAATGGCTTCACTTTAAGCACCAAATTTGAGTGTGATTTTGTCTTGTTGAATTTTATCCCACCATAGAAATGACTAGTGAGTTTGTAGGTTCAATTTTAACCAACTTGAGAAATTCAAAGCAATGGTTAATTTTAAGCCCAAAATGAACTAGTTGGCCTAAAATATGAAAGAAAAAAATATCACATGTGGGTTATTTCCCCTTGAGTGTTTGAAAACACTATTACAATGAGCTTTAAATGTATTTTTCTTCAATTAAATGCTTCATGCTCTTCTTCAAACTTGCAATTTCCATGTTCCAAATGTTAGAAGAAATCAAGAAAACAAGATGTTAGGGTTAGATAAATGATTAAGCATTAAAACACTAAAATCTAGACCAAGTTGAAATGTGATTTGAATTTAGGTATAAAAATGGAAAATTTAACTCTACCAAAACTGAAAACCACCTACACCATTGCATAGAGCATGAAATTCTACCCCATTTCAAAAAGAAGCTTTGGAAAAGACCTTTGTATGACCAAGATATGTCCATTTTAAAGTAGACTGTAAAAGTAAAAAACAATAGCGTCACTATAGATAAAAATAAAATGTATCCCTACATTGTGACGCATTTGAAAATGTGTCACTCTGGTAAAAAATAGCAATGTTGTAGCTTTCAAAAGCATCATTCTATCCCAGGAACCTACAACTCGCAGAAACTTAAGAGAAATTCATCAAAAAACGTTAGTAGAGCCCTTCTTCTAGCACCAAAATGTGATCATATTCATAGTATGAATTAAATACAATAGATCCAAATGAATTTAAACCATCCCAATGAGATATTCAAAATCATCAAGAAACTAAGAAGTCATTAAACTAAACATGAAATGAACATGAAATCATAACAAAAACCTATTCTAAGACCTCAAATATTCTCCCATTGGGGGAGTGGTGTCTCATTGATGTGGACTAGTGACCCTTTCCCAATCCCTTGGATAATATGAGTAGTTCCAATCGATTTTATTGATGAAAATAGTTGAAACTGATGAAATATGAACAAAACATGGATGCAAAACTAGTTTAATATGTTTAATATGATAAACACGAGTATTAAATGCTAAAATGCTTGATGGGGATGGATGCAAGCTATACTAAATGGAAATAAAGTTCAAAGATGCAAGCCATCGATGCAAACTATGCTAAAATGGATGCAAACTAAGCTAAAATGGAGGCCATTAATGGATGCTTAAGCTAATATGAATGAATATTAAGCTAAAATGCTAATAAATGCTAAATGTGGATGCAAGTGAATATGAATTTCAACAACATAACTTTTCTCTGAAAAGGTGGATCCATTTCTCTTCAAATGAGAAGTATTTATAGAAGAGCAAATGAAGAATCAACAGTCGAGATCAATTTGATCAATCAATGGTCAATATTGGATCAAGGGTGAAACATGGATTAATGGATGAGAATCAAAGATCACATGGATCAAAGAAAGCATCAAGGTCTCACAATGATTTCAACAAACACACTTTGTAAGAACTTTGAAATTTTGTTTGAAAATAATCATTCCCTTTTTGGAGCCAAATATGAGAATATTCCTTTGGAATATTCCCTATGTAAGTGGATGGGTGAGGAAAATTAGCAATTAGTAATTAAAACTAAGTTTTAGCTGTACAAGAAGAGGAATAATAGGATATCCATTAAATAATTAACTTATTTATTGAAAAGGGGGAATTGACATTTAATTAAATGATTTGGGATCATTTAATTAAATGAGAGGACATAAGGGGGTTTAAATTAAATAATTTGATTTATTCAATTAAATAGGATGAAAGGTGAAGATGAAAGGGGGTGAATTAACCTAATTAAATCAATTAGATTAATAGATGAAAATGATGCATTTAATTATATAATTAGGCTTATTTAATCAAATAAGTGAAAATAAGATGGAATTCAAGATGAAACGATGTTAGTGATCAAATTCAAGTGTGTAATACCATTTAGGATAATTTCAAGTGTCTACAAAAGGAAATTGAATCACATCTTCCTATTTACTTTGTTTTGACTGCAATGTAACAACAAAAGGCTTAGTTTCTCTAAAAATAACACTTCTACTATGTATTACCTTTTGCGCAATAGGATCCAAAAGCTTGTATCCTTTCACACCATAATTGTATCTGATGAAGATACATTTCACAACCTTGTTCTCCAACTTTGTTTGCTTCTCCTTTGGAACATGTGTATATGCCTCGTAACCAAAAACTCTAAGATGTCTTAATGAAGGCTTGTGGCTTGACCATGCCTCTATAGGTGACTTATCAACAAGAGTTGATGTAGGAGACTTGTTAATCAAGTAACAAGCAGTGTTAACAACTTCAACCCAAAACCTTTGTTCCGGACCGACACCACTCAACATACTCCTAGCCTTCTCCATTAGTGTCCTATTCATTCTTTCTACAACTCCATTCTATTGTGGATAATACAGAGTTGTCTTTTGTCTATGAATACCACAATATTTACAAAATATGTCAAAATCATTAAAGCAAAATTCACCACCATTATTAGTCCTCAAACATTTTATTTTCTTCCTAGTTTGTAATTCAACCATTGCTTTAAATTCTTTAAATTTGCTGAAAACTTTAAATTTACTTTTTAGAAAGTATACCCATGTCCTTCTACTATAATCATCAATAAATGAAACATAATATGTGGATTTACCAATTGAAGGAACATCTATTTGACCAAACACATCAAAATAAATAAGATCCAATACACCACAAGATTTATGAGAACTCGAGTAAAACTAAACACAGTTTTATTTTCCATTAATGCAATACTCACATAAATTAAATTCAAGATTACAATCAGATAACACTTCAACAAGGTTTTTATTTTTCAAGATCTTTAGACCCTTTTCTCCAATGTGGCCAAGTCTTTGGTGCCATAACTTAGTTTTCTTTGCGAGTAACTTTTATTCAAAAGAAAGAGCACCCTTGGGTACCCAAAAGCCATGACCATATGTTGAAGGTGAAATCCTCACTTCTTCCATATAAATTTTTTTCATAGAAGTACTATTGCACTCAATAGTGCATGCATCAAGCTTATACAATGTGCCATATCTAACACCTCTAGCAATCACCATAGTACCTCTGTCATCTTGCATCTTGCATCAAAAATATTGCATGCATATCTCATCTATTATTTTTCTCACAGATAAAAAACTTTCGTTCTAAACCAGGGATATGAAACACACCATTAATATGTTGTATTCTACCATTAGGAAACATGATTTTAACTTTAGCACAACCAAAAATATTTAAATGAGAATCATCACCCAAGTACACCTTACCTCCATAAAATTCTTCATATTCAAAAAACCAATCTCTATTAGGTCATATGGAAAGAAGCACCTGAGTCAGTTAACCATGCATCATTACCTACACGAGTTGCCAAAGTTTCAATGAATGCATCACCATCTTCCTTCTCAAAATCAGAATTAGAATCAAATTTATTCTTTTTCTTCTTTACAGTCCTTGCAAATATGTCTAGGCTTACCACAGTTCCAACAAATAACATGGTACTTTCCAGGAGACTTAGATCTCCCCTTGGACTTGGATATGTTACCCTTCTCATTCTTCTTGCCTTTTTCCTTAGGTATTCCATGAACATTCAAGGCCTCCTTAGAATTGATGGATACCTTCCTCCTCATCTCATCATAAAGACAATAACCCACCACATCTTTAATCTTCAATATAACAAAACTACTCCCAATAGCCATAACAAGAGAATCCAACGAATCAAGCAAAGAACAAAGCAAGATCTAAAATTTCTCTTCCTCGTCCATTTTGAAACCAACTAATTTTAATTGAGCCACCAACATATTGAATGCTTCCAGGTGGTCTATAACTCATCCACCCTCTTCCATTCTCAAGGAATACAATTTCTTCCTCAAGAAATTATTGTTTACTAAATATTTGGCTTGATACATATCACCAAGCTTCTTCCATAGTTTTTATTCAGAGGTCTCTTCATGGAAATTGATTAAAATAGAGTTTTCCAAGCACAATTTGATAAGACCCTTGACTTTACGGTCCATAACATCATATTGAGTAGATTGAGTAGGATATGCAGGCCTTGAAACATTCTCATCAACAACATCCCACAAATCTCGATCTATCAATATATCATCCATCTTAAGCTTCCACATTTCAAAATTATTTCTAGAGAATTTATCCACCTCTATTCTCCTCGATGAACTTGTCATCTGAAAATTCTCGCAACAAGATCACAAAGTGTCTTCTACACAAGCTCTTACTCAAATCTGGATTAGTTCAAAAAACCCAACGACCCACAATTGAAACCAAAGGTGATTAGGCTCTGATACCACTTGTAAGGAAGCTAAGGTAGCAAAAAACCTTCCTACACTAATCTTTAGAGGAGGATAATACAAAATATTTACAGATATTTAACAGCTACAAAAATAAACATAAATATCATGCATACCACTACATAGTGATTTACGTGGGGAAAACCTTTTCGGGAGAAAAACCCCACACTCCGAAAGGCGCCCAATATATTATTCAGAAATCATAAATATTACAATATACTTGCAAAGCAAGCTTCTCACAGAAGTATCACCAACCAGAGATCCAAAGGCAACACGATTTCTATCAGACTCTCAAAATACATCACAATATACAATCTTAATACAACACCCTCATAAAATAAGGTTACCTTCTAGGGAAAGTCAAGCTAATAAAATATTGACCATTAGATCTAAGACTTAATGATGAACGATCTATATTTACAATAGTAAAATATAAATAAAATTTTCCTTTTGGGGGCACTGCCCTTGAGCCCTCACTAAGGCGCACTTCCCCCAGACCCCCAACTAAGGTGTGTTGCCCCTAGACCCCCAACCAAGGGGATGATTCCCCCAGACCCCTCATAGGGAGGGGGGATCCCCACACCCCCTGTTATCATCGTATGAATAGTACCTTATGTATCAATAGTAACTTATGTAATTGCAAGGTTGAGACACATTTTTGCTAACAAAGAAAACATTGAAGAGTTCATAGAGATTATATCTAATTTTGTTATATCTTATCATGATTAATGAAATTTCTTAGTAGGGTGTGATTTGGGATCCCATTAGCCAAATTTGGTTGGTTTTAGATATTAATAATGAATTTAGTATTTTTTCTTAGGTTTATGTAGTTATAAATTGAAATTGATTCTATATGCCATTAACTTAATCTACTTGATTTTTTCAAAATATTTTTTTGTAATACATTTTGCCATAATGATTATATTTCTTTCATTTGACTTCATGGTAGAATTAGGGTTAGAAAAATATAAGATTGGGTCACCATGATATTCTAGCATCTATTGTGTTTCAACACTTTGACTGTGATTAATAACTATAGGAGGGTAAGTGCACAAAGATGAGGTACCAAAAAGGGGTCTTAAGTGACCACTTTTTTTTTAAATCAAGAAAGACTGACATTGGATGAGAAATTGAAGATAGTTACACTCAAAATTTGAAGATGCAATGAAAACAAGAATTACAGTGCTCTAAATCTACTTTCTATTCTATTTTTTTTAGAAATAGTAGAGATTAAGGGGCTCAAAAAGGGGGTCAACATAAATTGCTACATAGCATTTGGTGTGACCCCCATACAATGTTAATTTTTTTTAGTATTTCAAAAATCACTTCAATGAAAAATTAGTTGTAGTTTATGCCCAACTTTTTTGCAGATTTTTTAATGAATATATGATTTTTTTAATTTCCAAAGTGGACACATCCTTAAAAATAGAAAATTGAGTGCACTCCCCACTAAATTTTTTGAAAATCGATCATTTTTTTTTGCTAATATGTGTAGAATGGAGTCTAGCTTCTAAGAATGTGATTTATTTGAAATTTCAATGAACAGCTAAAAAATATAAACAAAAGTACCACACATTGGTTTTTGACAAACAAATAGACACACTAATAAAATAAATTGAAGATGAAAACCTTAACACACTCAAAATGTGAACAAAATTACATGGTTAGATAGATAAGAAAGAGTTCAACATTATCATGGAATTTTTTTGAATTGATATTAAAACATGTGCAAACTTGATAGGGAGCATGCTCAAGATTATGAAAATCTTATTATTATTTGCAAAAACTTTGGATGTTGAAAAGTCGTCCAAACCTTTGGCTTGGAAGCCTAAGGAAAATCCAAGCCAAAGGCTTGGAAATTTCCAAATAAAAACATAATTTGAACATCTTATAACACACCCATGTTATGTCAAAGCAAAACATATTGTGATCATGCTATAATACACTCAAATTATATTTTTCATTAAATATTTATCTCCCTCACATTATCTCTCTCTTCCACTCTCTATCAATCCTTCCCTCTCTCCATTCCTCTATTCTCTCTCTCCCCCACTCTCTAGTGATCCTTCCCTCTCTCCACCCTCTCTCTATCTCTCTCTCCCCCCTCTTTAGGTCTCTCTCCCTATATAGTTCATAACCTCTTTCTTTTTTAATTGAGGATATAGAGTTTAGGGTTGAGAGCATAAGGTTTAGGGTTGAGGGTATAAGGTTTAGGGTTGAGGGTATAGAGTTTAGGGTTGAGGGAGTGTAGGGTTGAGGGATAGTGTTTAGGATTTAGGGTATAGGTTTGAGTGTATAGGATATAATTTTTAGGGTATTGGGTATAGGGTTGATGGCTTGTGTAGGAGCACATGGGTGGACAGGCAATCAGTACCAACCAAAAATATTGTTGGTTTTGGTTTTCACAATTTTGGTTTCGTTTGAATGCATTTCTCTTCATACACCATTTTGTTCTATGATGATTTGGTCGATTGTGGAAGGTGAAAGGGAAAGTTTAAAATGATCCGGGCATCCATCGTAGCTTATGAAATTTTGTCAAATGTGTAATTTGCAATTTCCTTGTTCGACATGTATGTAAAATTTGGAAGCAAGGACTGGAGCCAACATCCACATAATGAGCCTTGACTTGGATAGATCAAATTCAATGTTATTTGGCATATGTAAAAGAAATTTCAACTAAACCCAAAATGAAATAAATCCAATAGATGATTGTGAAGTAATGAAGAGCCAAAAAGCACTTGGAAGGACGCGCGCCAGGGAATAGAGAAGGATTGGATCATGGGGAATAGGAAGAGGCAGTTGAAGATAAGGCATCAGTTGATGATTTCCATGGGAGATAGTCGACTATGGAAGAGGGGAATTTGAAAGGATTCAAGATCCTTCACCTCTTTGATGCAGATTATAAAAAGAGAAATGAGTGCTCAGGAAAGAAAAAAGGAGAGCAGGTCAATAGAGTTAGGGGGCGACTAAAAATAGAAGGACTCGGCCTAGTTGAAGGGAATGGGGAACATGCCATGAGATAGAAGGGAAATACCATACATAGTGAGGTCTATGCTAGTAGAGAATGGTGCACCACTTCACCCAGGAGGAACATAGTATTGAGGGGATAGAAAGTTGTGTAGAAGAGTTGTGAGGGAAATCAACGTGGAGGAGAGTTAAATGTGTGAGCAAATTGAAAGAAGATGAGTCTAAGAAAATAAAATTCGAATAGGTTGTTGCATAGAGTATGGCTATGAGGTAAGAAAAGAGTGATTTGAGAATTAGTTTAGAGGGTCACACTATTCATCTACAACATAAAGATAATAGAAATGAATAGAGGGAGATGATTTACTTCTAGATTGAATTTTATAGATGAAAATTTGGGATTATTGTATTAAGTGAACTCAAGCCTCTATAGTAAGCTAAGACCTGAACAAGGTATGTAATGTTTGTGAAACTAAATTGAATCATTTGCAATTCTATAAGGAAGTGAAATTGTATGTTGTAGAATGATCGTTGCAAAAAAATTGTGTAACTTTAAAATTTGTGAATTGGTAAATAAGAAAGAAATTCATGACAACTTTTGGACAGAGCATTGTCCACAAAACTTGTGAGTTTGTGTGTTGAATTTGTTTGATATGTATTATATATAGTTTTTCCTCTTGCACCAATTGGTATCAGAGCAAGGAATCTTGAGCATGGAGAGTATTGACCAGGATCTATGGGAAGTGTGTGAAGCGGTAGTGAAGAAGCTTGTGATAGTTGTTGTAGGTGTGTGAGGAATCTTGGTAGCAAGAGAGAGAGCTTCAAGCCGCGAAGGAAACTTGAGAAGTGTTGATAGATTGTGAGAGGTAAGATTGTAATAGACAAAAATGGGTTGGGATGTGAAGAGGCCCATGTGGATACGGTTTTGGGAGGAGTATTGGGATGATGTGGAGGATGAATTGTGTGAAGCATTGGAAAATATGGTTCGTGGAAAAGTGGAAAATAATATTGGAAAGAGTGCGAAGAAAGTGGTAAAGAGGAATGAGAAGAAGAGTGAAGACAACAACCTAAGATGGAAAGAGGAAGATGTAGCCCATATTGAAGTAGCAGTCGAGACATATCGTGAAGAAGGCATGAAGAGAGAAGAAGAAAAGACTGAGGTGAGAAGTGATGAAGTCAGAATGGATGGTGAAGAGGATTTTTTGACACATTTTTTGATGATTGAAGAAGAATGAATGATGAATCTTTTTGATGCAACAAAGAGAGATGAATGAAATATTGCAACTGACAAGAATATGGAAGGCATTACAGTAAAATTTGATATTGCAGCCACAAGTGAAAATGAGGTAAATCAGTTGTGTGGTGTTATTTCATTTTCAGATGTAGTAGTAGAAGATGAGATGAATAGAGGAAAAGAGAATGTAGTAGATGTTGTGTGTAGAGATGGTTGAGGATGTTGCAAGATTTTCATGAAGGTGGTCGGTTATGGGTGGGTTTGAACCCACAGAGGAGAAGAGGAGTGTTGAAGGCATTTGGCAGAGGAGGTTGAGTTTTGGTGGACATGATTCCACGAGGGAGAAAAGGAGGAAGATGTAGTGTTGCTAAAGAGAGGTGGTCTGTATTCTAGAGATATGCTGGAAAAGGTGAAAGAAATGTTAATTTTCAGCACTTGGACATTGAAGGAGTTTACTGTAGGTTGATGGCAACCTGGAAGAGTAGTGCAACTAATCAATTCCATCATTGTGATCATATGCTCACAATATTTCTACCTAGCATGTCTGGTGCAGGAGCACGCAGGCGGACAAGCAATCAACACCAACCAAAAATACTATTGATTTTGGGTTTCAAAATTTTAGTTTGATTTGAATGTATTTCTCTTCATACTCGATTTAGTTCTATGATGATTTGGTCGATTGTGGAAGTTGAAAGGGAAAGTTTAAAATGATCTGAGCATCCATTGTAGCTTATGAAATTTTGACAAATGTGGAATTTGCAACTCCCTTGTTTGACATGTATGCAGAATTTGGAAGCAAGGAATGGAGCCAACATCCACATCGTGAGCCTTGACTTGGACAGATCAAAGTCAATGTTATTTGGCAGATGTAAAATCAGTTTAGACTAAACCAAAAATGGAGTAAATCCAGTAGATGATTGTGAATTAATGAAGAGCCAACAAGCATTTGGAAGGACGTGCGCCAAGGAATAGAGAAGGATAGTTTTGTGAGGAATAGGAAGAGGCAGTTGAAGACAAGGCATCGATTAATGATTTCCATGGGAGATAGTTGAATATGAAAGAGGGGAATTTGAAAGGATTCAATATCCTTCACCTCTTTGATGTAGATTAAAAAAAATGAAATGGTCGCTCAAGAAAGAAAAAAGGAGAGCAGGCCGATAGAGTTATGGGGAGCGGCTAAAAATAAAAGGACTCAGCCTAGTTGAAGGGAATGGAGAACAGGTCATGAGATAGAAGGGAATGACCATACAGAGTGAGGTCTATGCCAACAGAGAAGGGCACACCACTTCACCCAAGAGGAATGTAGTATTGAGTGAATAAAAGGTTGTGTAGAAGAGTCGTAAGGGAAATCAATGTGGAGGAGAGTTGAACGTGTAAACAAATTGAAAGAAGACGAGTGTAAGAAAATAAAATTTGAATAGGTTTTTGCACAGAGTATGGTTGTGAGGTGACAAAAGAGTGATTTGAGAATTAGTTTAGAGGGTCACACTATTCATCTACAACATAAAGATAACAGGAATGAATAGAGGGAGATGATTTACTTCTAGATTGAATTTTGCAAAGGGCAATTTGAGATTATTGTATTAAGTGAACTCAAGCCTCTATAGTAAGCCGAGACCCAAACAAGGTATGCAATGTTTTTGAAACTAAATTGAATCATTTGTAATTCTGTAAGGAAGTGAAATTGTATGTTGTAGAATGATCATTGCAACAAAATTGTGTAACTTTTAAATCTATAAATTGGTAAATAAGAAAGAAGTTCATGGAAAATTTTGGATAGAGTGTTGTCAACAAAAATTGTTAGTTTGTGTGTTTAATTTTTTTATAGCTTTATTAGAGATATTTTTGCCTCTTGCGTCAATTGGTAGCATAGCAGGGAATCCTGAGCGTGGAGAGTATCGACCAGGATTTGTGGGAAGTGTGTGAAGCAATAGTGAAGAAGCTCATGAGAGTTGCTGCGGGTGTGTGAGGAATTCTGGAAGCAAGAGAGAGAGCTTGAAGCTACAAAGGAAACTTGAGAAGTGATGACAGATTGAGAGAGGTAAGATTACAACAGAAAAAAATGGTTTGGGTTGTGAAGAGGCCCATGCAGATACGGTTTTGGGAGCATTATTAGGATGATGTGGAGGATAAATTGTGTGAAGCATTGGAAAATAATGTTGGAAAGAGTGAGAAGAAAGTGGTAAAGAGGAATGAGAAGAAGAGTGAAGACAACAACCTAAGATGGAAAGAGGAAGATGTATCCCCTTTTGAAGTATCAGCCGAGACATGTTGTGAAGAAGGCATGAAAAGAGAAGAAGAAAAGACTGAGGTGAGAAGTGAAGAAGTCACAACAGATGGTGAAGAGGATTTGTCGACACCTTTGTTGATGATTGAAGAAGAATGGATGATGAATCTTGTTGATGTAGAAAAGAGATATGAACAAAAGATTATAGCTAACAAGAATATGGAAGGCATTGTAGTAAAATTTGATATTGCAGCCGCAAGTGAAGATGAGGTAAATCAATTGTGTGATGTTATTTCATTTTTAGATGTAGTATTAGAAGATGAGATGAATAGAGGACAAGATAATGTAGTAGATGTTGTGTGGTTGTGTGTAGAGATGGTTGAGGATGTTACAGGATTTTGGTGGAGGTGGTCGATTAGGGGTGGGTTTGAACCCATGGAGGAAAAGAGGAGTGTTGAAGGCATTTGGTGGAGAAGGTCAGGTTTGGGTAGACATGAGTCCATGAGGGGGAAAATGAGGAAGATGTAATGTTTCTTGAGAGAGGTGGTATGTGTTCCAAAGAGATGCTGGAAAAGGTGAAAGAAAAATTAATTTTCAGCACTTGGACAGCGAAAGAGTTCATTACACGTTGATGGAAATATAGAAGAGTAGTGAAACTACTAAACTCCATCATTGTGAGCATATGCTCACAATCTTTCCACCCGACATGTTTAGTGCAGGAGCACATAGGTGGACACCAACCAAAAATATTGTTGGTTTTGTTTTTTGTAATTTTGGTTTGATTTGAATGCATTTCTCTTCATACTCAATTTCATTCTATAATGATTTGGTCGATTGTGGAAGGTGAAAGGGAAAGTTTAAAATGATCCAAGAATCCATCATAGCTTATGAAATTTTGTCAAATGTGGAATTTGCATTTGCCTTGTTTGACATGTATGCAGAATTTGGAAGCAGGGACTGTAGCCAACATCCACATCGTGATCCTTGACTTGGACAAATCAAAGTCAATGTTATTTGGAAGATGTAAAAGCAATTTTGACTAAACCCAAAATGGAGTAAATCCAATAGATGATTGTGATGTAATGAAGAGCCAACAAGCACTTGGAAGAACACGTGCCAAGGAATAGAGAAGGATAGGTTTGTGAGAATAGGAAGAGGTGGCTAAAGACAAGGCATCAGTTGAAAATTTCCATGGGAGAGAGTCGACTATAGAAGAGGGGAATTTGAAAGGACTCAAGATAAAAAAAGAAATAGGCACTTAGGAAAGAAAAAAGGAGAGCAGGCTGATAGAGTTAGGGGGACAACTAAAAATAGGACTTGGCCTAATTGAAGGGAATGGAGAACAGGTCGTGAGATAGAAGGGAAAGACCATACAGAATGAGGTCTATGCCAGCAGAGAAGGGCACACCACTTCACCTAGGAGGAATGTAGTATTGAGGGAATAGAGGGCTACTTAGAAAAGTCGCGAGGGAAATCAATGTGGAGGAGAGTTGAACGTGTGAAAAGATTGAAAGAAGATGATTGTAAGCAAATAAACTTTGAATAGGTTGTTGCACAGAGTATGGCTATGATGTGACAAAAGATTGATTTAAGAATTAGTTTAGAGGGTCACATTATTCATCTACAACATAAAGATACCAAAAATGAATAGAGGGAGATGATTTACTTCTAGATTGAATTTTGTAGATGACAATTTGGGATAATTGTATTAAGTGAGCTCAAGCCTCTATAGTAAGCTAAGACCTGAACAAGGTATGTAATGTTTGTGAAAATAAATTTAATCATTTACAATTATGTAAGGAAGTGAAATCGTATGTTGTAGAATGATCATTGCAACAAAATTGTGTAAATTTGAAATATGTGAATTGGTAAATAAGAAAGAAGTTCATGGAAACTTTTGGACAAAGTTTTGTCCACAAAACTTATGGGTTTGTGTGTTGAATTTTTTTGAGTTGTATTAGAGATAGATTTGCCTCTTGTGTCAATGGTGTAGGGTTTACAATGCAGGGTATAAGGTATAGAGATGAGAGTGTAGTATTTAGGGTTAAGGGTATGGGTTTATGGTTGAGGGTATAAGGTATAGGGTTTAGGGTATATGTTTGAGGGTTGAGGGTATTAGGTATAGTGTCAAGGTTATAGGACTTACAGGTTAGAGTATAAGGTATAGGGTTGGTGATTTAGGGTTTAGGGTTGAGAGTATGGATTTTGTGGTTGAGGATTTACAATATAGGCTTTAGGGCCTAAGGTTGAGGTGTGTTATTTAGGGTTGAGGGTATAGTTGAGTGGATAGGTTATAGAGTTTAGGGTTTAGGGTTGACGTTATTGCATATAGGGTTGAGGCTATAGGTTTTACGATAAAGGGAATAAGGTTGAGGGTGTATATAGGGACATATATGTGCATTATGCGATAGAGGGTTTTATCTTACATATAATAATAAAGGGATTATAATCTATCATTTGAGTCTTTGGTGGATAGATATCAAAAAATATGATTAATGTTGAATATAATTGAGGCTAATATTTTGTGTAGTATTCACAAGATTGCAATATACTGATCAAGGTTATTCATTTGAAGCCAACCCAATTAGTTTTCAACTTTATTTGTTCTTCCTTCTTATGAAAAAGCTTGAGATGAAAAGATTTGAGATAGCTAGACCACATTTAATGTTATTTTTAGGCTTGAATAATGTATATAACTCCTTGAAATACATGAGGTGTCTATACATAGCATTAGGTAAAATATCACTACATGCTAGACAATTATATGACCATATTGAGGACCAAAACTACTCCAAGTGCATATTTGGAGGCATCAACCTCAATTTCAAAGGAATAGTGTACCCATTTGAAAAATACATTTGTAATTGAATATATTGTTTAACACATCTAATGAATTAATGGGAACTTGGTGGTACCCAATCTATAGTGAAAAAAATATCCACCTTAAGTTGATCAAAGAGGCCATCAATGAAAGGAGTTGTATACTTCTATTCACCCAAGTTATCTCTATTTGATACTTCTATTCACCCAAATTATCTACCTACCTAAATATTTTACCCTTAGCTCACTCATCCCATGGACTATAGTTGTGGGTGGAGTGTTGTCTATAGGTTCAATCTTTAAAAAAATTAGTAGATATCAAACTTTTTTCACTTCCACTTTAATAATGAATTATAGATACTTCCCATTCACCCACATCTATCAATGTACTAGGAGTTCCTTGTCCTCTTCAATTAGCACTTCCAGGTTGAGGGAGGTATAGATTTGAGGGTGTAGGGTTTACAGTTGATGGTATTGGGTTTATAGTTGAGGGTATAAGGTATAGGGTTTAGGTTGATGGTATAGGTTTTAAGGTATAGGGTGTAGGGTATAGGATTTAGGCTTTAGGGTTGAGGTTATAGGTTTTAGGCTTTAGGGTTGAGGGTAGTGGGTACATAGGGTTGATGGTATAGGGTTTACAGTTGAGGTTAAAAGGTATAGGTTCAAGGATATATGGTATATAGTGGATGGTATAAGGTTGAGGGTGTAGGTTTGAGGGCATACGGTATAGGGTTGATGGTATAGGGTTGAGGGTATAGGGTTTAGGTTTAAGGGTATTGGGTATAGGGTTTAGGGTTGAAGGTATAAGGTATAAGATCAAGGGTATAGGCTTTAATGTTAATGGTATGAAGTTTAGGGTTGAGGGATAATGTTCAAGGTCGAGGGTATAGGGTTGATTATATAGGGTATAGGGATTAGGGTTGAGGATATTGGTTATAGGTTCAAGGGTATTGGGTTTATGATTGAGGGTATAAGGTTAATGATTTAGGGTTGAGGGTATATGGTATAGAATTTAGGGTATAAGGTTTAGGCTTTAAAGTTGATGGTATAGGGTTTGATATTTAGGGTTGATGGTATTAGGTATGAGGTATAGAGTGTAGTGTTTATAGTTGAGGGTATAATGTATAGGTTTGAGGGTTGAGGGTGTATGGTTTAGGTTATATGGTTGAGGGTTGAGTGTATAGGGTATATGGTTTAGGGTTGAGGATTTTATAGGATCAAGGGTACTTGGTTTAGGGTTGAGGGTATAAGGTATATGGTATAGGGTTTAGGATTTATATTTGAGGGTAGTGGGTATAAGGTATATGGTATAGGGTTTACAATTGAGGGTTAAGGTACAAGGTTGAGGGTTGAGGGTATAGGGTTTAGGCTTAGGGTATTGGGTACATAGGGTTGAGGGTATAGGGTCAAGGGTATAGGGTCTATGGTGGAGGGTATAAGGTTGAGCTTGTAGGGTTAAGGGTATAAAGTATAGGGTTTAGGGTTTAGGGTATAGGGTTCAAGGTTAAGGATATTTGGTATAGGTTTTAGGGTTGAGGGTATAAGGTATAGGGTTAAGGGTATAAGGTTTATGGTTGAGGGTATGGATTTTAGGTTTGATGGTTTAGTGTATAGGATTTAGGGCCTAGGGTTAAGGGATAGTGTTCAAGGTTGAGGGTATAGGGTATATCGTTTAGCGTTGAGGATATTGGGTATAGGGTTTATAATTAAGGGTATAGGTTTGAGGGTGTAGCATTTAGGATTGAGGGTGTGAATTTTATAGTTATAATAGTCAATGAAAGATATAACATGATCACACTTTGGATAAGTTGAAATGCACTCGATCTTTGTGCTATTGAAATCATGTCATACTTTAACACAAGTATATTTTAGGAAATACAAAAAAATGGTAAAAACACATGTGACCTATGATTCATGCCCACATGCTTTGTTATTCTCCATTTTTTGTGCATTATTCGACAAAGAAACACTTTTTCATGTTGTTGATAAAAGAACGAGAATATTTTACATATTCCACCACCTTTTTTCTTGTTTGACAATGTAGGAGGAAATATCTGAGGTTTTAGATCAAATTTGATTATATGAACTATTTTTTTCATATTTTTAGTGTTGGAATACTAATTATGATTTTTTTGTTTACATCTCACATTATAGATTCATTCTTTTCATATTTCAACTAATTATATTATATTTTTATATATTAAATGTTTTTTTGATGAATACATGTGTTTATCAATTAAAGATAAAAAATATAATACACATATTCAAAAAAAAAGGTAGGAGGACACAAGGTCACTCAGAGTCACAAGGAAAAGCCTGAAAAGAATGAATATAAAAATATATGCTAAGCAATGATAGAAATACCAATAGGGGGAAAAGGAGGGTCTCGTTCATTTGGTTTGCCTCATACATCAGAGAGGTTTGAGGTGATGTAAGACACAAACCACTCATCATCAATATTTTTATCTTTAATTTGATTATCATCCCGAGCTAGAGAAATAGCCAGAGCAAGATAAGGGAGCCATTTTGAGGAATTCATGCCACCAGATGAAGGCCAGTTTCTACCATCACTAGTCATCATCCCCACCCCCTAAGGGCCACCCAAAGGTTGCATGTCTAGGTGGGGGTGAGGTATAGTGCCACAACAAAGAACTGCCCCTACCACCAAAGTGACGACGAGGAGCCTAGGATTTGGGAGATCGTGAATATTGAGCATACAAACTCCAACTGCACCACCAACCATGAGGAGGAGAGAGGTCATGAAATATGGAATTATTTGGTGCCACCCTAGCCACAGTACATTAGGCATTACCCCAATGGTCAAACAACTCTTGAAGGTGTGCAACCTCTAGGGCCACCTTGTTTTCTTGAACCTAAATTTGGTGCATTACTTTTGAGTAGATAGAAGCTTTAGTGAAAAGTGAAATAGTACAATCAATAGAGCTTTGAGAAAAATAACAACAACATTCCTATCCTTCCATAAGAAAATGAAATCTCCACCCTGAAATCATGCCAAACTTGGGTATACTTGGAAGGGATAATCGACCAATCCCCCAAAAGAACCATGTGCTAGGAAAAAATATGCATGACAATAGAACCAAAAGAGATGCATGAATGACTTTGGCTGGCCACAAAAAAAATGAAGAGGGTCTAGAAGGCCCATATGTTGAAAGCAAGAACTGACAAGGAATCCCTAGAAAAGAATACACCAAACAAAATGGGCCAACTTCGACTCAATAACAATCGACTAAATGTGAAATTGGTGCTGCCAAGTAGTCAAAGAAGACTGTAAATTCCACCAATGGTTCAACATAGACACCATAGGGGTGTGAAGAAATATTGTGGTACCTTGAGATGGCTTATAGTTACAAAAAGAAATGCCTGAGTACTGGTGCCAATCCTTCCACCATGGGTTAACAAAATATACACCAATTTTATGATGCATATTTAGTAGTAAGGATGCTAAGATAGAAAGATATATCTGTCGATCTAGGTATGAGAGCCAAAAATTCACCTTCAAATATTCCCAAGAATGAAGATTCATCATGGCTCTAAAATAAAAATCATGGGGAGTGTAGATGCCTTTTTTATGAAATCGAAGGGCATGGATCCCAAACAGTTGAGCCATAGGGATCCCTTGAACTTGAAAAAGAGGAGACCACCATAGGTTGTGATGGTGATATACAAACCATCACGAAAGACATAGCACATTCACAACAACAAAGGCTTAATATCATCCCAATAATGCCAAATATTTTTGGCAACAAGAGTGCCTTCAATGTGCACAATGTCCTTCATAACCAAAAGGGTTTGAAAGCTAATCCCCTACCAAGCAAGTCAACTATCTAGAAAACTAGAGGAAATGTAATACCTAAGGATAATTTTTGAGGCTTCATTCCGAGAAACGGCCCTAACAATCCATTTGTCACATAGATCCAACCCTTGTCATTGAGTGGAAAGAAGCCCAAGCCCACCAGAATCTCGTGAGAGCCAACAAAAATACGAATAAACATGATGAAAGCACTTGTGATTCTTCAAAGAGGCCCACAAAAAATCACAAAGATGTTTTTCAAATTTCAATTAAGAAGCCTTGGAAGGGGCCCAATGAGAAGAATAGTAAACATGAGCTATTGCAAGGATTTTGGGGCAAATATAGAATTTACCAGCCAAAGAGAGGGACTTGGCGATCCAATAAGAGAGCTTCTTCTCAATTATAGAAAGCACCACATTCCAAAGGTCAAATGGAGATGCCTAGAAGGCAAAGGGAATTACCAAAAAAGGAAAAATTTCCCCATGATCAATCCACTTATATTCAAACCTAAGAAGCTAGGGAGGGGAGGTAAGAAAATATTGATGATAACACTAGGTTTTATGCCACTGAATAGTTAAGCTAGCGGAAGGAAAAAAGTATCAAGTCATGAAAGGGCCTCTTTGACATTATTCTCATCTTCAATGAGAATGAGATAGGAATCATTCACAAAATTCCCATTGACCAACTGGTTAGGGGAGTCTGGCAAAAAAGTACCATGAATCCTACTAAAAGAAATAACATTAGGTAGCAAATAACCAAATGATTCACAACAACAAGCACATAAAGATATGGGGCAAGAGGCCATCCCTGTCTAATGGAGCAGTACAATCCAAAGGCATGAGATTGGAAAATATTAATGGTAATGCATGTGGAGGCATTCAAAAAAATAATTTTAACAAACTGAAGAAAACAAGGGCAAAAACCAAAGCATCGAGCATAGCTAGAATAAAAGGCCATTCAATAATATTGTAATCATTACAAATTCAATCTTTAAAAAAAGGGACTGTTTTTTAGATCACCAGGCCCATTCCATGCCTTCCTAAATTATAATGATATTATCCAAGATGAACCTAAATTTGATGAAGCAATTTTACTCCAATCGTACAATGGAAGGCAGCATGTATCAAAGTTTCAAGGTTAAGGCCTTGGAAATGATCTTGTAGGAGACATTAAGTAGCGTGATAGGCCACCAATTGTAGGTGTCTTCAAGATCACCAAACCTAGGTATGAATTTGATATTTCCTTTATTGATAAGTTTTCCTAAAGATTGATTATGAAAAGCTTCTAGATAGAGCTTATTAAGATCAACACCCACACAAGGCCATAAGGCTTTCTAAAATTTGCAAGGAAAACCATCACAACCTACTATTTTATCATCAACCATAGAGCTAACAACCTCCTTAATATTTTCTAGGGAGATTAATTTCTCATAGAAAGCATGTTGAGCCTCTAAGAGCCTAGACAATAACCTAGAGGAAATATTGGAGAGAATGATCTCATTTTGGAGAGGCTTCCTAGGCAGTAAAAACTTTCTCATAATGGAAAAAAAAATATTGGAGAATGTCTGGTAGCTCTGAGAGAATCGTATGGCCTTGTTTGGGTTTTTTGATTCTTGGTGTGCCATGAAAAGCACAGACAACCTAAAAAATTCCTTAGGGGCATGATCACCAATTTTAGGCCAATACATTTTGGATTTGATCTAGGCTCCTTTGGTAGCATGAGCATCAACAATCTACTTCAAGTGTCTAATATGGGCCACCCAAGATCACAAACTAGGAGAGAAAGGGTTGGTAGAGAGAGCCATTGTGGTTCAACAAAGGTCTCAGGTGGTGGCCTCATAGGACAGTCAATGAAAGATGGAAAAGTGGTGGCCATAGATGCAAAGGAAACGAGTAGTGTGTTGGATGACACAATTGCACCAAGCAATCTACCCACAATGCTAAGTAGGACAATACTCTAAATTCAAAATCCATTGGATGTGGAATAGTGTGGGTTGATGACTCAATAAGGAAGTGTTAATAAAAACTAAGTTTTGGAAGGTCGTGTTGACCCCAGTTGCCAACTAATGAAAAATTTAATGGGAAAATGGTCTAACAAGGTGACCTTAGGAAGAGGCATCACCATAAGATCTTGACAACAGGAAAATGAAAAGAAATGTTGTACCATAATCATGGAATGATCAAGTTGTTTAAAAAATCTATCCTCACCCACCTAAAAATTTCTCCATATATGCCAAACAACTTGGGGATGGCGGAAAAAAGAGTTGGGATCAAAGAGGCCCAATTTATTATGGATGTAAAACTAAACCTCCCGTTCATCAGTTATCCACTAAAAAGGCACTTCCTCGTCCTTATCAGAGGCTACCTCAACCATATTGAAATCTTCACACAAAACCCAAGTGGCATGGGGCATTGAATCCACAATCCACTGCCAGAGAAGATCTTTCAACATCATTGGGAGCATAAACATTAATGATCCAAAAAGAATGATTTTTGACTGATGTGAGGATCCAGACAAGCTAATGCATCAGATCAAACCCATGGTCAACCACGAAAGATTTCCACTATGGCACAAGAAGGGTGACAACCCCTCCGTGAACATAATCAAATTTGGAAAAAAACACCAAGCTATTCGGCCAAATCACCCGACGTGCAACATAGAGAATGAAGGAAGAAATATTAACTTCTTGAAGACACAAAATATCATTACCAAGATACTTTTTTTGAGTATCTCATAAAAAATACTTCTTGGCAAGGTTAGTGAGACCTCATACATTCCATGATAGAAAATTAATGATAAAATTTCTTGCATATCATCCTCATCATTTAAGGAGAAGAAATGATTCTGAAAAAAATATGATGTCTTATGAAATCCAAGCAACCCACTTCTACGTTTCTTTATAATTTATTTGCCATCCTACACATACCTAGATGAGTTGTGAGAGTGGCATAAGTTCTATTGTTGGGATGAAAGAACTGAGGTGGCTAAGGTATTCATGCAATGGTTCATCAATCCAGAGCCTTCAAGTCGACAAAATTGATACTCACTTTCCCCTTTGAAGAAGGGTTTGAAACCACCACTTGTGGTTGTGTCACAATAGCCTATGTAGGCTTGTTTGGCTCACTGCTAGAAGGCCCAACCTTCCCTTTGCAAGAAACAATCATCCACTTATCTTCTATTTTTTATGTCTCGCCATCCTATGGAGGGTTTGGAGACTTAATAGGGGAATTTTCCCTTCAAACCACCAACAAGAAATCCTTAATCTTATGCTTCAAGGATTGACAATGAAAATAAGTGTTTGGTAAATTCATATAGAGAACACACTGGGTGTGACAAACTCCCCTAATTTGAATACCAATCATGTCTTTGAGATCATGAGATAAGTCCACTTCAATAGAAAACCACTTCTGGGGTTGAGCATGGTAAAAATGGTCAAGCTCAACACAAATAACCTTCCCAAGAGATGCAACAATGTGTGGGAGATAATGCCAACAAGGTAAAGGAAGACCCAAAATCTCACGTTAGACAGGCACTCAAAATTTTTTATCATTTGAGATAGAAAATTCTCAGGGCCATGGTTGAAATATTAAAAGAGATGATCGAACATACCAAGGCCCATTTTGGAAGATGGCTTGCACATGATCGAATTCAACAAAATGAACAATGAAAAACCCCTTTGGTGAGGTTTCAGACCCCATCGAGACAAATCTCGTGGGGCCCAAGACTTGGAAACCCAATCACAAAGCATGCTTTCAGGGGGGACACTCCCAACAAAATAACTTATAAGAGTATGTTTCTCTAACCATTGACATGAAGAGTCAAATTTCAAGGTGGGTAAAACCACATGCATGGGATTTTTAGAAGGCATACCTCATGGAATACTTTTGGCATGAATTTTTTAGGTCACTTGTTCAGAGCCATTGTTCACAGATGCCACACCAACAACACCAAAAGTAACTACTAGTTGGAGTTGTCCTCAATCATTTTAAATAAAAGCTCCAATAATGGATGTGGTATGATGCAAAAAAAAGAATGGAAAACCAAAGTACACAAAAAAATTCAAAACCCTACCCCCGGAATTAAACATTAAAAATGGAGGAACTTCATGAAATACTCTAATTTTTGAGGATTTTGAAGGAAAAAATGAACTAGACATAATTGTGCAATTTGACATAATTGTGCAATTTTTCAAATCAAATCTCAAATTTTAAGTTATGTTCTATTTGTGCATGCCATCTTGTCTACTTCCTAGTTCTCAAAAAATTATATGCAAAGGATTACACATTTTTTGATATAATACTTATATATTGAAAAATATAGTTGGGAAATAAACAAAATTGTCTTTCTACCTTAGCATTAAAATAATTGTATCAAATGTGTGATATCCTTATTTGATTCCTCCAAAATATACAAAACTACAACATTAGTGTTGAGTATCTATGTAATTCATTATCACATATAGGGAATATGCACACATCATTTTTAGAGGCATCTAAGTTATGCATACTTGTCTCTCTTTTAGTGTTAGAGTACAAGGATATCATATACATCCCCTACCATTATTAGGAATTCACATTACAAGAATTGGCTCAAACCATCACCTAGGAACTTAAAAATAGCACAAAAAGTAATAACAAATGATATGATTACTTGTGAAGACCAATAATTTGTGTACAAGCTTCAACAACTCTTTTCTATCATGCTATAATGGAAACCTCTATATACCTTTATATTCTTACAGAAGGACCTACAATTTTTAACTTATCATGTCTTCACATATTGTTTAATCATGTTCCATCATACATGAGCTCATGCATTTATTGTCTAGTGAGCTATCATGTGTGAATTGGAATAAATTTATGTAAATTCCTTTCTAGTTTATGCATCCATTCCTCCCTCCCATCTCACTAATGTTTCACCTTCCTTCCATACCATCCCTACTAGTTTCGTGACTACTCCATGTTCCTAGTGTCTCCTCTACTATCCACTAGTATGGACCCTTCTTCCCAACCTTTTTGTGTTATCCCTACCTTAATTATTACCATCCCTTAATTTATTACTTACTCCACCCCTATTTCATTAGCTCATTTTATACCTTCTTCCATAATTCATTCTATGCCTTATTTTGTAACTTATTCTAAACCACATCCCACACCTCCTAACATGGCCATTCCTTATTATCCTCTCTCTTATTAACCTATATTTACCTAAAATTTAATGTCTCATGTTCCTACTACCATCATCATTGTTTCTTCCTTAGATGCACATATTCAAAATCTAGATAGAATGGAACATAAGTTTGTTGTTATGTCTAATGGTCAAGACAAAGATAAATATGTGGAAACATAAAATATATTGTACCTTAATTTCAAGATTTTTAATTATCCTTCACCTAGTGGTAGTGTATGATATTGTACCTCCTAATATTATAATTATTTTCAAATTTGTGTATGAGATTGTAGGTCTCCTAATTTTATGATTATTTTTCAGATTTGTGTATGGGATTTCTTTACTCTTTAGTACCATGATGGAACTAATCTTTATGCATTTTTCATGATACATATAGAATTCTTCATGATTCCAAGGAAATGACCAAAGACTCTAACATTAGATGATCATGGAGCTAAGAATACAAAGAAACGGTAAGTAATGAGATAAATTCATGAAAGTAGGAAATTAGACACCATAGAAAAAGACTTGCCCATTCAAGAGGAACATGAACCATCCAGTGTATGTATAAGAGATATGGAATTGATATCACAAAGGAAAAAAATTCAAAACCTCTATGCAATGAGAAATTTGAATCTCGTAGTTAGAGGAACATCATATACCATATGTCAAGATGGAGGCACAACATCTACTACATCTAAACTTGAAAGTACAACATCATTCACATGTGAAGATGGAGGTATGTCATATTTTACATCTCAAGTTGGGGCATGCTATCTTTCACGTCTCAATTTGGTTGCATGCCATCTTTCACATTTGAAGTTGAAGGTACACCATCTTTTCCATCTCAATTTCAAGATACACATGTTGGTGTAGGTTTTTATTTTCCTATTGGGTTAATTTATTTTCCCTTAGTCCTAGGTTTTTCCTACACATAATTAAGCTTTCTTAGGATAATAAAGTGAGTTTATTATTTAATAACTAGGAGATAAGTGATGTGTTGTCCCCTTCCTTAAAGGGTGGAACACATTCCACTCTTGGTGGCATCCTCCACTTTTGGTGGTCCAAACTTTCCACTTTTGGTGGGCATATCCACTTTTGGTGGTCCATCTCCACTTTTTGTGGTTGATTCCTATTGGTTGGATTTACCACCTATCTCCTCTTCTAAGTTCTATATAAACTCACTACCTAGCTTGTATTTTCATCCATTCATTCTCTTTCATTGTTGCATACTTTGGCATACTTGCACCTTGATGCATGTAGTCATTATTCATGCATCTTTGCATTGTATCTTTTCAGCTTGGAAGCTCTTAGTGCAATTCTATCACATCAACATTGCATAATCTCTCAGAGTCTTGGTTCACATTCTTATGTTTTTCCAATTTATGTGACTTTGATTTTCTCTTCAAAATTTCCTTGGGTTATTCAATCTATTTCAGATTTCTAACATGGTATTATAGCTTTTGTTTTGAGAAATCTAAGTTCATAGATTCTTGATTGAGAGATTGAGTTTCTTGTAAAGATCTTGTAAATTCTTGTATGCTCTTCTCTTGCATTTTAAACTATTTAGAGAATCAAAAAGGATTTGCAATTATCTAATAACCTCTTCATATTACATATAAGTTTTGTGAGATCTAGATGATTGCAAAAAATTTGGTTATATTGGAAGAATTTTTTACTATTTCAACGTGTCCAAAAGGCTTGAGAAAGTCATATTTGGATTTTGTTTCATCCAAATTGGAGATCATTTGACAAATTTGCAAATGGGGGTTTGAAGCTCGGATTTGGGAACAACTTTTTACTATAGCATTTTCTGGCCAAACCAACCTTGTCATTGCGTTGAGGAGGTCCAAAAACCCCTATTCTCATATAAAATTTGTCTATTTTAGATGAATTTGATTTTTGGCAAATTTTTCTTTTGCCAAGGGGTCATCATTGCAGGAAAAATTCAGCCTGTTCTTTAAAAAATTCATAACTTTTTGCCACGATGTCTATTTTCTACAAACGAGATATTGTTGGAAAGATGGAGAAGAGGAATTTCCATCTACGAAGGTTTTGAAAATATTTTTTTTCATTTTCTATGAGATATTGTAGGTTGAAGCTGCTGTTGTATTTTTTCTTCAACGACCCATAACTTTCGCCCCAGAGCTCCATTTTTTGGAAAAAAATAGGCGTTGGAAAGCTATTGAAGAGAGCTACATAGATATAGAGATAACTATTTCAAATTTTATCTCAAATTCATTGTGTATCAGAATTTATAATTTTGGTCATTGTGGACCTATTGAGCATTGTGTCTTGGAAGAGTCTTTGTTAATGCACTAATCATAAAGTGCCAACATTGTAATATCTTGGGAGGGTAATTTATGAGACCAGTGGAAAGGGGGGGTGTCTCTTGGTGTCTCTTTTGTCACTTTCTTTCTCTTTTTGTGCACTCACAAACAATCTTCTTTTCTGCCTAAAATGGATCAATCAACAGTTCCTATATTAACACCCTACAACTATTTTGATTGGAAAAGTAAAATGTCCCTCTACTTGAAAAATATGGATTATATAGGGTAACAATGGGACTAGAAGTTGAACCAAAAATTGATGCAAAAAATATAAAATGGTTTAATAAGTGTGATGAAGCATTTGGAACCTTATGTATGTCTGTGTCTCCAAATTTTCTCTTTCATATTGAATCTTTGTCTATACCAAATGAAGTTTGGACAAAATTGGAAAAACTCTTTGGTACACAAGATGAATTAAGAGGTCATCAATTGGAGAATGAGCTAATAGGTTTAAGTCCTTCAAGTTTTTATACAATACAAGACTTCTTCACCAAACTATAGGCCATAAGATTGCAATTGAAACAATGTGGAATTGAGAAAGATGACCAATAATTGATCTTAAGTATTCTCTCTAAACTTGGTCTAGATTATTCAGACTTTTTTTCTACATTCTATGCCACTAAAAGTGCCTCAGGAGCTTCCTACATGATTCCTTCTCTTGATGTGTTTGCTAATGAACTCACAAAAGAACAAGACAAGTGGGTTGAAATGGGCACTATCAAATCTTCTAAGTCTCATGCTTTGGTTGCAAGTCAAGGCATTAAAGATCAAAAAGATAATGGCAAACAAAGTAAGAAAGAAAAGAATCAAGGAGATACTTCAGATATATCTTTCTCTACTTGTAATGTAGACATCAAACCTTCTTCAAATCAAGGAAAATCTAAGATGGAGAAGGTAAAAGGTTCTTATTGTAAGAAACTTGGTCATGATGAACACAAATGTATGAAGAAGTAGACTGATCACCTCACACATCTTCTTGAGAAGAGTAATAAAGGGGTGATTGAATCTCCATCTTTATCAAACCAATAATCTACAAAAAAAAGAGGAAAAAGGCCATTATAGTTATGCTTCTACATCATACAAACATAAAGGAAAAGATCTTTGTGCTTCTATGAGTATTAGATTAGGGAGATGACTTCTAGATTTAGGAACTTCTCATCATATGAATTCTTCACAGTCCATGTTCTCTTCTTTTGAGCCTTGTGTTATGCCACATATTTTTATGGGTGACAATACATATATGAATGTAATTGGGAAGGGATCTATTTATATAGGGTATGGTAATTTCAATGATATATTGTGTGTACCTCATTTGTCTAATAAGCTTCTTTCCATCTATCAAGCTACTCATAGTGGAGTAGGAAAGACTGTGGAATTTACTCCCGATCCAGTTCTTATCAGAGATTTGGAGAGCGGAGAGATAATTGCTACTAGGGTGGTTGATCATGCATCTTGGTTGTATTCCTTTTAGATTTTGTTCCCAATGATGGCTTTGATCCTTTAGATGATGTTTACACTTCTAGTGTTGATTTTGATTTTGAGGAGAATTTTGGTTACTTGAACTTGGGTATTCTCACAAGTGATCTAGTTCTTGAACCTTGTATTCCATCTCCTCCATCTACTATTGCTACTTCATATTCCGGTGTTGCTTCTTCAAAAATTTCCAGTGATTCTTTGCAGCATTACATTCATTGTCTTTCAGATTTAGCTTGGGATGATCTCTTGACAGGTATTTCAAACTTGTTTATGGAGACACATATTGTAGATTTGAGAGACACTATTGAGTTTATTCATCTTCTCTTTGATGAAGTTGATTCTTCTTTATTTATTGTGAGGGAACACTTTGACCCTCTTGTTCATTCTCTACATGATCATTCCTTATAGTTTGATATGAGTGTGGATACTTTGAATCAAAATTTGGAGGATACATATTTAGAGGAGATACTTGAGTCTTTGGATGGTGTTCTACATCAATCTCTGGAAGATTTTGATTTGTCATCTTCAACAGTGTGGCCTAGAATCCCTAATTTGATTGTGGTAGCTTTCAACATCGACAGAGGGACACTTGAGCCGAGTTCAAAGACTCTGTACATATTACACTTTCTTCCTACATATTCCTTTCAAGAGTGGGGAGATAGCTCACGTACACCTTTGGTTTTGTTTCTTCCTAAGGGTAGGAGTATTTCTTGACGATTGTGGAACATCTTCTACATCCAGTTTTGAGCATCTACCATTGGATCTCTTTGAGGGGGAATTCTTTGTCCTTCCACTTCATTTCTCTCTATTATGGGGGTGTACTTCCTTTTTGTGGGATGGGGCTTCTTCTTCTTTAGGGGGGAATTTTATATGTACATGGGTACCTAACATGGCTTCATTTTTTGGGACTCATCATCTTTTACATCCTCCTAAGTTGTGCTTAAGCGACGATGCTGGTGTAGGTTTTTATTTTTCTAGTGGATTAATTTATTTTCCCTTATTCCTAGGTTTTTCCTACACTTAATTAAGCTTTTTTAGAATAATAAAGTGAGTTTATTATTTAATAACTAGGAGATAAGTGATATGGTGTCCCCTTCCTTAAAGGGTGGAACACATTCCACTCTTGGTGGCATCCTCCACTTTTGGTGGTCCATACTTTCCACTTTTTGTGGGCATCTCTACTTTTGGTGGTCAATATTCACTTTTTGTGATTGATTCCTATTAGTTGGATTTTCCACCTACCTCCTCTCCTAAGTTCTATATAAACTCACTACCTAGCTTGTATTTTCATCCATTCATTCTCTTGCATTGTTGCATACTTTGGCATACATGCACCTTGATGCATGTAGTCATTATTCATGCATCTTTTCATTGTATCTTTTCAACTTGGAAGCTCTTAATGCAACTATGTCACATCAAAATTGCATAATCTCTCAAATTCCTGGTTTGCATTCTTATGTTTTTCCAGTTTATGTGACTTTGAATTTCTCTTTAAAAGTTCCTTGGGTTATTCAATCTATTTTAGGTTTCTAACAACACCATCTTTTTCATCTTTGATTGAAGGTATACCATCTATCCCATCTCATTTTAATGTTAAGTAAACTTTACCTTTCAAAACACCTCGTAGAGTTTTTCATAGAAAGCCTAATTTTTTAATTTATATTGATGAGAATATTTTTCAACCGATGGTTAATAAGATTCAAAAGTGTAATTTTCAAAGATATGCTAATGAGATATGGAGATTGTTTTTTTTAAATTAAAGGAAATTGGAAGATTTCAAATACTTATTAAAATGATGAGAAATCTAAAATTTAGGTCCATTATGAAGATTATTGGGAGCTAATAACATGAGATGCTTCAAGTGAGAAATCTATTGTCAAGAATCTACTGAGTGCATATGAGAGTGTGGGTTTCACCTAATGCACCAAAGATAGTAATGTCAAATGGCGTGTCATTACATCAATAATAATAAGGAATCAAACCAAAATATATCATCTCATTAGGAATACAAGTCAAGCATTGAGAATAAATGGAAAAACTCTAATGAGAGCCATTGGAAGGCGTCGAAGAGTGGAGAACTCAAATACAAATGAAATATGAGCAATATCTAGTATACTACTATAGAAAGATAAACCAATCATTGAAGCCTTGAGATCCTTAATTGAATAATTTTGGAAGAGTAACACAAGGATATTTCCTAATCAAAGAGATGTTGTAAGGAGAACTGGTAGTCAAAACCATGAGCCACATACAAAGCATATTTTGGATATGACTCAAACACAATTGTTTGCCAAACTTCTAGAGATGTATCATAAAATTAAATAAAGTCGAAGGTATTTTGAAATGCTAAAGCCTTTTTATGTCAAAATAAATAACACACACACTACTTCTTGTTGTAGAGTACATATTATTTTTTCTAAATCTAATGATGTATATCAACATATATGTTTATATTTGCATACTAATAATGTTTTGTAGGAATGTAACATACACGTTCCACCTAGATCTTCAAGAGAATTCATATTGAGCATTTTATGTGAAAGAGTGGATGGTCAATTATTATACAAGAACTTATGTTTAGATGACACAAGTGATCATTGTGGTGGCTTGAAATTTTTTCTAATTTATGAATATACAAAAAGAACACATGCAATTGGAAACAAACTAGTAGAATTTGGCAAATATAAGAAGTGGTTTACAATATAGAAGATGGTAAAAAATCAAAAAGATGTGAATTGGTCAGTGAAAATATTTCAATGTATCGGTTTATGTATATTTTTTGAGAGACTGTAATATATCAGTATGTATGGCATACCCATAGAACTCTATGGATGGACTTGAAATTCAAGTTATGCAAGGACATGTTTCCACTTGATACCATTTTTTTAGTTATCAACTTTACAAAGAACTACACTCTACAAATACAAAATGAGGTGCAATAATAGTATTACAATGCCACACAAGTTTCTATATTTGTGCATATATCATTCATTCATGCAAGTGACACTATAGAGGATGAAAAAAAGGTCTTGAGGTAGCATCATTTTTATATCACTGGTGATCACACATTCTATAGAGTTCATGCAAGGTTTCTTTTAGATTTTCTATCATGATTTGATTAGAAGAGGCATATAATTTTGTCAACATATCATATGATTAGATAATTGTACACCACAATTCATGAACTCATGGATGTTCTATTGGTTGAGTAAGATGTATAAGATCATAGGTGTTCAACATATGTGGAATTTCTGTGAGGCCAAGCATGGAAATGAGGATCATTGTTGGGATACGGTGTTGTACACCATTGCATAAAATGATTTATTATAATGTTGTAATTAATTAATTATTAGTTGTGATGCACCTAAGTGGTTTGGTTATTCACACTAGGTAATTATTTGAGGACCGCTTTATGTTGTGTTGTAATATAGTATTATTATTTAATGTGTGAGAGACATGTGATAATAATTTAATATTAGAGAAATATTAAATAAAGTGAAAACTTAGTATCCAATATTAAATAAGGGGTCAGTGGTTTTTATTCACACGATTTTGTGGCACATGGTTTTATTTTACCACTAGTTGTATTTGTGTGAGCTTGTATTTATAAAATCAAGCACATGTTTAGTGGTTAAAGTTGGTTGAGTGAGTGAGATTTCATTATCGAGTCTTTCTAAGGAGTGCATATGTGAAGCATGGCATGAGATGTGTGGATTCATGCTTGGAAAAATGAGGATGCATTGAGAGGCTTGATGCTTCAAAGGTATTCATTATAACTCTTGTATTGCTTTATTGCTAAATAATATGATGGAGTATGGATGCTTTTGGAGGCTAGCTTTTTTCCTCTTGAGGGTTTTCCTAGAGTATATATTGTGTTATCTTGTGACTTGTCTATTTGATCTATTCATTTTGGCTACTTGTATGTGTGTTTATCTTTCATGGGGTTATGTATGAAATGGATTAATATTATGGGTTGAATGCAATATTTCCTAACAAGTGGTATCAGAGCTTTCATGGTTGATGGATTTTTGTTATAACCCTAGTTTGAGAGTTTTTTGCAAAGTTAAATCCATAGACATGCATGTTAGATTTGAGGCATTATAAGATATGGAACACATGTTGCAGGTGTTTTTATTGCAGATCTGAGGGTTTTGGGTTTGTTGTTATGATGGGTTGTTTGTAGATTTGGGGTGTGCGAAATGTTGGGTCAAAATGGTTTTTTGGTTGTGCATTCAAATGAGGGTTTTGTGAGGAAAATTTTGTAGATGACCTCTTGAGAAAAAATAGACCTTATGGTTGGATTCGAGTTGGCCGAGAGGAAAATTGATATAAAATATGACCTATTTTGCTCACTGTGAAAAAATGGAGATTTTTTGCCCTACTATCCCGGTTCCATCATACAACCGTCAATTTGCATGTATGCAACAATAAAATTAAAAATTAAAAATAATCCCATCGACATATTTTATCCTACAAAATTAAATTATAAAAAAAAAGTAAAAAATACAATTGAAAAAATCTTTATTAGAAAATTAAAAATTAAAATAAAATTATTGGGTGGTATGAGGTCCGCAAATCCCATACCCTCTCCCTGCGTAAACCTCTCATGTTGGAGTATGTAATCTCGTACCATATTCTATCATTTCTGATTTGACATTTCGTAGGATTTGGTTGGCCCTTTGTTTGAATGACTTTAAAGTTAAAATGGTCGCATGTTTTATTTATAAAAGAAAACCTTAAAAGTTAAAAATGAGAGTTTATAAAAAATTTAAATGAAACTCTTTTCAACCACCACCCCCATCCACACATATTAATATAATGTGTTAATTTTAAAATATTAAATCAAAATCTGCCACCTTTGAAAAAATTTAATATATTTTTTATTTTGGAGTGGGGCCCACCTAAGTGTTGCCATATAGTTAAATTGTATGTTTTTTTCAAACTTGCATAACTTTCACTCAGTAGCTCGGATTTTCAAATTATTTTGCTTGTTGGAAAGCTGGTTCCAAGCACTACATAGTGTATAGGTTTGGTTCCTTGAGTTTTCTATTATTATCACTTTTTGGAGCCTATAAGTCAGATGTTCTCAGTTGCACGGTTCTAAGCACAACTTTTGCATACAAAGTCAGATTTTTTATTTCAAAGAGGTGTTGGAGAGAATTCATAGTGTACTACATAGTGGTTCAGTCATATTATCAATTTGTGGTGCTAGATGAGTTTGGTACTTGCTTGATCACTTGTAGGTGTCTGCGATTCAAGGTGTGATTGTGTGAGCATTTGGATGAGTCAAGAGGTAAAACCTTGAGGGAGTACATGTTTTTATATGATATTTATGATGGTACATATGATTATTAGTTTGATGCTTCCTAATACAGGTTTATAGGTGTTTTTTCAGAGTTGGAATTTGATGGTGATAGGTACACAGGTTGTCTTTGATGAACTGAGGACATGGTTTGCACAAGTGGAGACTTGGAGTCTCGTATGGGTGATAGTTGAGTGCACGTACAATAATGGCTATGGTTATGCTGTCATGGGTATGAAGGTACATTTATGCATTGGCACGACATGATCATGTATGTGGTTATTTGGTGGTGATATGGTTTGGTGTTAGGAGATTGTTCTTATCTTCTTGATGCTCATTTGGTTCCGCAACTATGATTAATCATTTATGGACATGGTTGGAAGATTAGATTTGTGGTTGATTTGGTGTTTGAGTCTTGATGTCTACAAGATTATCTTCTTTGATATCTTAGTTTGCAGGTTATTAATGTGATGATGAGTTTGCATGCTTTAGTGATTGGATCTATAAGTTATGCAATTGTATGGATTGATCACCCATTCAGTTGCAGCGTGATGACTTAGATGTGGATTGTCTATATCCACCAAGTTTGATTAATTTTTGTTGTAGATTTCATTAGTTGGCCTTGTCTGTGGTCATTTTTGCATTGGTATGTTGCTTTTGGATGAGAGGATAGATGGTTAGAGTACTTGATTCATTGGGTGATGGGACATTTAGCATGTGGTTTGATCATGATGCCATGATAGCTCGGTACATTCATTGGTTGTACACTTTTAGTGGGAGTTTTTAATAGTGATTACTTGGTGGTGTTAGATTCATTTGGTTTGTGATGTTTTGATGGTGGTTGTATGTATCTTCTTGGCTTGGAGATCTTGGTTTCACTTTTATGTTACTGAAATTGCAATTGAGTGTGTGTAGACCTGGATGATCTTCATGGAGGAGATGGTATTCACGATGCCATATGTGGCTTGGTATCATGGTTCAGTGGGAGTTATTTGCAATCATGTGGATGCATTATTGGTGATGGTTATCTTCATGTGACTGGAGATATGGTTTCTTAGTTTAGAGTGAGTTTATTATTATTTCATGATATACTCTTGATTCTATATTAGAGTTTGGCATGTTACATATTCTCTTGAGACTAGGATTTTTGTAGTGGTGCATGTGATCTCCTAGGAGGAGATGGTTGGATCATGTTGTCATGATAGGTTCCTGGTTTTTCATTTGGAGCTTTGACATTGATCTTGGTGGTTCTCTTTGTATTGGTTACATTGATCATTTTCTTGATTAATTCATGATGGTGCTATGTTGCATTTGGAGTTCGGTATGTATTGATCAGTTATAGGTGCTCATGGATACTTGGAGACGTAGGTGATGGTTGGATTTCTCTTCTGATTGGAGACATTTGCTTGAGATGGTTACTTTTTGATAGGAAGACCAAGGAGCTTTCACCTAGATATGGATGTGAGTTCATGATGGACCAATAGAGGAGTTTGTTCTTGGAGTGAGTCATGATGGCTCAGTTATCCTAGAGGAGCATTTGCATTCCCCATTCTTGGTCTACTTGACAACTTATCATTTGAGATGTATTTTCCCATTGTTTCTTTCAAATGTGTTATGTTTTGTGCTTTGATTTCTCATAGGAATGATTTGAGTCATGATGTTTAATTTTGGATGCTCATTTGAGGATTGGTTAGCATGAGTTTATATGCTTTATCCTTCATAGAAATGGATCTTGAGCTATGGATAGTTAGTTCTAGAGGATTCATTTTGAGGGATGTTTGGCATGGTTATCTCCTTGTGCATTTGAGTTTATGTTATCATTCATTGATGGTGAGTTTAGGAGATGGTTTATGGGCTGATTTTCAGATTTGAGAATGGTTACTTTGAGTTTGATCTTCTAGGTTAGAGAGGCTTGCATCCATGATGACATTATACATTGATTCATATGTTGTAATTGTTCTATGAGATTGAGTGTTATGTATGTTGTTGAGGATTTTGGTTTGGGGTTATTAGGAGATCATACTTGACATAGCATTGCGATTTTGATGTGCTGGTAGGACATGTTATGGTTTACAAGTTTTCTCTCTTCATGGTTCCTTCCTGGATGTTCATACTTTTGGGAGGATGATGACAACATGTTGTGATAGATTATGCAACTATTTAGGTTGCATGTGTGGACCATTTTTATTGTTCTTGGTACTTAATTGTTGATCATTTATCACACCTTGATATAGTGTTGATTGGTAGACTTGTTATTCTTTAACATTATCTCTGCAGTGGGAGTTCCTGGATATGTATGTTCTTCTTTGACAAGTTTGATATAAGGAGTTTGTGATTGTATTTTATGGGTTGCATATGTTCTTGGCATGATTTTATTGATACCTTGGAGGTATGGATGGTTGGATTTATTATCATGTGTTGTGGATTTTATTTTTGATCATGTGGGTTTTTTTCATTTCATAGCAGCTTGTTTTGAAGCCTTTGTTTTTACTTGGATTTGATACTTGTGTTCTTGGATTGGTGCATCTTCACCTTGGCATTTTCCTTTTATTCCACAGGTGTCACATTAGAGGATGAGAGGAGTTATTTCTTGAGATGGTGGTCACTTTTTTCTTATTGTAGGTATCTTGATGGAGCACAAGAGCATGTTATAGATTCATGTGGTTTCATGTATGGCTATGATGATGTATTTCATGTATTGATCCCTTATGCAATGTATTCAAAAAGTGGGGGAATGTTGGTATATGGTCTTGTATACCATTGCATAAAATTATTTATTATAATGTTGTAATTAAATAATTATTTAGTTGTGATGCACCTAAGTGGTGTGTTTATTCACACTAGTTAATCATTTGGGAGCCACATTATGTTGTATTGTAACATCGTATTATTATTTTATGTGCGGGAGACATGTGATAATAATTTAATATTGGGGAAATATTAAATAAAGTGAAAACTTGGTACCCAATACTAAATAAGAGGTTAGTGTTTTTGCATTCACATGGTTTTGTGGTACATGGTTTTATTTTACCACTAGTTGTATTTGTGTGAGCTTGTATCTCTAAAATCAAGCACATGTTTAGTGGTTAAGGTTGGTTGAGTGAGTGGGCTATCATTATTGAGTCTTTCTGAGGAGTGAATATGTGAAGCATGACATTGGATGTGTGGATTTATGCTTGGACACATGAGGATTCATTGAGAGGCTTGATGCTTCAGAGGTATTTATTATAACTCTTGTATTGTTTTATTGCTAAATAATATGATGGAGTATGGATGCTTTTGGAGGCTAGGTTTTGTTAGCAAAACAAGAATAGACAACTGAGAGGGGGGGTGAATCAGTTGTCATAGATTTTAACACTTAATTAACCTTATTATCCTTTAATCTAAAATTTGATAATTAATAATGAAAGCATTAATCAAAAACACATCAGAAACACACATAACACCAAGATTTTTGCATGGAAACCCTGTTAGGGGAAAAACCATGGTGGAGGTTAATCTACAAGTTATACCGTGTTACAAGTATAGTGAAAATGAATAAGGAATGCACATGCATTCAGGCACACTACCTAGAGTTCACTACTCAAAGAAGACTCATTGTCTTACATAATTTTTTTAGATTAAATCCATCTAAAGAGGTTGAATTGAGAAACTAGCTTCTACAAAAGCCTGATGAAAGTTTTAGTTAGGCACAGAAACACTTCATCACACTTTGCTCAATCTTCTTCACACTCTACTTTGCAATCAAATGATCTGATCTTTATTCACACATTTCACATTCACACTTCTCATACATGCATTGAGCACACTTCAAAATGAATAAACAATCACTCTTATATATCCGCTACATGGAATTACATCAACAACTTTATCGGCCAAAAATAAAAGAATAAATTACAAACTGTCAGCCCAATTCATGAACAAATCTCAATGTGCACCAACCGAAGTCGGTCACAACATAATGAATACCTAAAAAAACTTTCTCAAACATGGCAAGCATTAAAAAATTAATCCATGAGGATCTATAACATGCTACAACCACCATGTCGGCCAAGAACATGAAAACCCAAACACGTAATGGAAAAATATTCGATCACGATCACACCAATCAACGCGGACATGCAATAGGGATAGAGAATGATCTAGAAACATCAATGAGCATTGCATGAGCATACACAACAACTTAAATTACCATAATCATGTTCTCTTCTTCCAGAAACATCAGCTATAGTAACAAAATAACTGTAGGAACAGAAAAACACACAACTTGCACAAATCTTTATGCACACCTCTAAAACTTTCAAAGTATAAAATAGATACGCCTAGCAATAAACCCTTTAAAGCAAAACACCTGAATAGAAACATACTAAATTTCCACCACACTGAACTTCAAAGCTTCATAGACATCCTTAAACATATTTATTATAATTTTCTCAATATCCTCGACCTATACAATCTTCAAAATATCAATGCTAATAGTGTTGACATCAATGAGAACCACATATCAGCAATACAACCACAACATCCAAAAATCTCCCCCTTTGGAATTGATGGCAACACATGATGTGAAAAATACCATCAACACTACTAACTCTTCATATTGTTCTTCTCCCCCTTACATTTCTCTTCTCTCCTTTTTTTTTCTTCTCTTCTCCCAAAGGTTTTTACAAGGTTTTTCACATTTTCTCTTCCCCCGCTTTGACATCAATGACAAAGGTACATAAGCTCTGAACCACATATTTGAATCATCTGACTACTCCTCCTAAGTACCAACCACCACAACATCAATGAATGCATGGATTGATGCAAAGACTTGCATCTTAGTTTAGATTAGGAGGGAAAATCACCCCTAACTTCCCTCTGAGATACTCAAAAGTATCCTTAGGCAATGGCTTAGTGAAGATGTCTACAATCTATTCTTTTGTAGGCACATACTCTAGTTTGACTTCTTTATCACTCACTTTATCTCTCAAAAAGTGATATTTGATAGATATATGTTTTGTATTTGAATGCAGCACTGGATTCTTAGAAATTTTTATGGCACTTTAATTATCACAAAATATAGCAATAGTCTCATTATACTCAATTCTGATATCTCTCAACATCTGCTTCATCCATATTACTTGAGTGCAATTGTTTGCAGCAACAATATATTCTGCCTCAACAGTAGATAAGGAAATGTAATTTTTATTTTTACTTAACCAAGACACCAACTTCTTCTCCAAGAAGAATGCACCACCACTAGTACTTTTTATGTCATCCACATCTCCTGCCCAGTCTGCATTAGTAAAGGCGCTCAAGGTAAGATCATCATCTTTAGGATACCAAAGACCAAAGTCATCTGTCCCTTTCAAGTATCTAAAAATTCTCTTCCCAACAGTCACATGAGATTCTTTTGGATTAGCTTGATATCTAGCAACCATACATACAACATTCATGATGTCAGGTCTGGTCTGAGTCAAATAAAGTAATCCACCAATCATTGATTTGTATCTTGTTTGATTTGCTTTAGGAGAATCATCATTCTGTGTTAACTTGCATCCGGTTACCATGGGTGTACCAATTGGCTTTGAGTCTTCCTTGCCAAACTTTTTCAGTAATTCTCTTACATAATTGGACTGAGATATAGAGATTACATCATCTAACTGAGTAATTTGCAATCCTAAAAATAATTTCAGCTCTCCAATTATTGACATCTCAAACTCACTTTTCATTTCATCAACAAACTTCATACATAAGTCATCATCACCTTCAAAAATAATGTCATCAACAAAGACTTCAATAATCAACTCTTTATCCTGATCCATCTTAAAATACAAATTATTGTCATCAGTACCTTTATTGAATCCAAGCTTCAACAAGTATTTATCTAGTCTAGCATACCAGGCTCTAGGGGCTTGCTTGAGTCCATACAATGCTTTCTTCAATTGGAAAACCATATCATATTTATCAGTCAGTTGAAATCCATCTGATTGCTCAACATATACTTCTTCTTCTAGCTCACCATTTAGAAATGTTGACTTTACATCCATTTGATAGACTTTGTAGTTCTTAAAAGTAGCATAAGCAAGAAATAATCTTATAGCTTCAATTCTAGAAACAGGGGAAAAGGTTTCTTCAAAATCAATACCTTCCATCTATGACTACCCTTTACATACTAGTCTTGTTTTATTCCTGACCACTTCACCTTGTTCATTCAACTTATTCTGAAAGACCCATTTGGTTCCAATCACATTTTTATCCTGAGGTTTGAGAACAGGAATCCATGTATCATTTTTCTCTATCTGCATCAGTTCTTCCTTCATTGATTCCATCCAATATTCATCTTTACATGCTTCATTGACATTGTTGGGCTCAGTCTTGGAAATCAGGCAATACTTTTCTGCAATTCTTCTTCTAGTCTGTACATCTTTTTTCTTATCTCCTATAATCTGATTTTCAAAATTATTTAGCTTTACATACCTCAGAACTTTAGGATTCTCTTGAACTTCTAGTTCTTCTATTATTTATTCTGCACTTCCACTAGCTTCTCCTTCTTGATCCTCTTGATTTACCGAAACAATTCGAACTTGATTCTGTGTCTACGCATTCTTTCCATTATCAGTACTATCATGTTGGTCATCTGAATCATATCCATAGTATCTGGATGATCTAGCAGTGTCTTCATCAACTTTGACATTGTCACTTTCAACCATTTTCCTTAATCTTCTATTATAGCACTGATAGGCCTTGCTCTTAGTAGAGTAACCCAGAAAGATTCCTTCATCACTCCTAGCATCAAACTTGCCAATATCTTCATCTCTCTTGATATAACATCTACTTCCAAAGATTTTGAAATAGTTAACAGTAGGCTTATAACCAAACCACAACTCAAAAGGACTCTTACCAGAATTACCATTGACATTTACCTGATTAATAGTATATATAGCAGTGCTTACAACTTCTCTCCAATAAATATGAGGAACATTACCTTCCAACATCATAGTTCTAGCATCATCTAGAATTGTTCTATTCTTTCTCTAAAAAAATTTGTTTTGTTGAGGGGTCCAGGGAGCAGATAACTGTCTTTTGATTCCATTCTCTTCAAAGAAATAATTGAACTCCCGAGAATTGAATTCACCACCTCTGTCTAACCTTAAGCATTTGATCTTTAGTCCTATCTCATTCTCGACCATAGCTTTGAAACTTTTGAACTTTTCTAATGCTTCATGTTTTTCTCTCAAGAAAGAAACCCATATCATCCTAGAGTAGTCATCAATAAGAAACATAAAGTACCTTTCTCCTTGTAGACTTCTGATTCTGGAGGGACCACATAGATTAGTATGCACCAGCTCTAGTACTCCATTAGAATGATGTTTTTTTCTTCGAAAATAAATTCTAGTTTGCTTTCCCATCTAACATCCTTGCATATGGTGTTAGTAGGCTCTACTATCTTAGGAAGATCTCTAACTGCTTGAGTGGAGCTTACTTTGAAAATGTTATCAAAATTCACATGAAACAGCCTCCTATGCCATAACCAACTTACATCAACTTGAGCAATTAAACAACTTTCACTAGCAGCACTCAGGTGAAAAATATTACCTCTTGTCTTTGTACCTGAAGCAATTATATTTTCGGAACTTTCCAATATCCTGCACTTACCATCTTTGAATTGAAGATTGTATCCCTTATCTACCATCTATCCAACACTCAATAGGTTATGCTTCAATCCTTCAACATAAAGGACATCATCAGTATTATATTTACCACCAAGAGAAATAGTGGCTTTGCCACAAATCAAACTAGCATTGTTATCTACAAATCTTACAACACCACTGTCATATTTCTCCAAGCTTAGAAACTTGATTTTGTCACTAGTCATATGATGTGAGCATCCGTTGTCAATCACCCATTCATCATTTTCTTTAATTTTGGTTGCAAGAGCTTTCTCAATATTCTTATCACTAGCAGATTCAGTGGACACCGTACCATTTTCCTTAATAGCAATGAATACCAATCCATCTTCATTTCCATTTTCTTTATCAGATTCATCATCAATAACACCTTCTTCAGCATAATAACATTTCTTTTGAAATCTAGGCTTATCAGGTTTTAACCTAGGAACTCTTTCAGGACACCTTAATGCAAAATGACCTATCTTATTGCAAGAGAAACATTTAATAGGCAACTTTCCTTTGTATTTACCTTGTCCTTTGGCTTCTCTTTTCACAATCAATGCTTCCAACTCTTCTAACTCTTTTTCTTCATCTTCAATCTATTTCATCTCATCTTCATACTTGAATGTCTTTCTAGAACTTTCTCCTAGATCATATCTTTGTTGGTTTCTTCCAGATACACTAGCCTTGAATGCAAATTCTGTCTTAAGAGTAGATTCACGAGTATCACTTAATTCAAAGGCAACAATCTTACCAATCGACATGTCTCTTATCACATTTTTTACTGTCTTGAGCTCTTCAATAGCATGAGCTTTTGTTTTGTAAGAAGTAGGAAATGATCTGAGCACTTTAGCCACAATCTCTGCTTCATCCAAGATTCCACCGACGCATCTAATACCCATCACTAGTTCATTTACTTTTTGCATGAAAGAAATAATGTTTTCATCTTCACTCATTTTCAAGTTTTCCCACTTGCCTTTCAAACTTTGTAGCTTAGCAACTTTCACTTGTGCATCTCCTTCATACAATGTCTCTAGCTTCTTCCAAATCTCATATGTTTTTTTCAGACCCATTACATTTGTCATCTCTAAATCTGTCAAAGCACTCAATAATGCTTCTATAGCCCTGATATTAGTTTCAGCTTCTTTGATCTCATCAGGAGTAGAGGGACCATTCTGAGGAATAATATATCTATTCTTTGTAATCTTCCAGAAGGGATCACCAATGCACTTCAAATGACACTCCATTCTAGCCTTCCACAGAGAGTACTTTGTTCCATCGAATCTAGGACTATCCTTCTTGTATGATACCATCTCAGATCACCTCAAGCTATTAAACTTCTTTAGAGGAACCTACTCTGATACCAATTGTTGGAAAAACAAGAATAGAAAACTAAGAGGGGGGGTGAATCAGTTGTCACTAAATTTAACACTTAATTAACCTTATTATCCTTTAATCTCATATCTGATAATTAACAGTGAAAGCATGAATCAACAACACATCAAAAACACACATAACACCAATATTTTTGCATGGAAACCCTGTTAGGGGAAAAACCATGGTGGAGGTTAATCCACAAGTTATACCCTATTAAAAGTATGATGAAAATGAATAAGGAATGTACATGCATTCAGGCACACTACCTAGAGCTCACTGCTCAAAGAAGACTCACTATCTTACATAAAACTTTCACATTAAATCCATCTGAAGAGGTTGAACTAAGAAAATAGCTTCTACAAAATCCTAATGACAGTTCCGGTTAGGCACAAAAACACTTCTTCACACTTCGCTCAATCTTCTTCACACTCTGCTCTGCAATCGAATGATATGATCTTTATTCACACATTTCACATTCACACTTCTCATACATACATCGAGGACACTTCCAAATGAAGAAACAATCACTCTTATATATCCGCTACATGGAATTACATCAACAACTCTGTCAGCCAAAAATAAAAGAATAAATTACAAACTGTCGGCCCAATTCATGAACAAATCTCAATGCGCACCAACCGACGTCGATCACAACATAATGAAGACCTAAAACAACTTCCTCAAACATGCCAAACATTAAAAGATTAATCCACGAGGATCCACAACATGCTACAAACACCATGTCGGCCAAGAACATGAAAATCTGAACACATAAAGGAAAAATCTTTGATCATGATCACACCAATCAACGTGGATGTGCAACAGGGATAGAGCATGATCTAGAAACATCAACAAACATTGCATGAGCATGCACAACAACTAAAATTATGTTCTCTTCTTCTAGAAACAACAGCTGTAGTAATAGAATAACTGTAGGAACACATAAACACACAACTTGCACAAATCTTGATGCACACCTCTGAAACTTCCAAAGTATAAACTAAATAGGCTTAGCAACAAACTCTTTAAAGTGCAACACCTAAATAGCAACATACTAAATTTTCCACCACACTGAACTTCACAAACAACCTTCAACATATTTATTATAATTTTCTCAATATCCTCGACATATACAGTCTTCAAAACATCAATTCTAATAGTGTTGACATCAATGACAACCACATATCAACAACACAACCACAACATCCAATAGGTTTTTCCCTCTTGATGGTTTTCCCAGGGTACATCTTATGTTATCTTGTGGCTTGTCTATTTTATCTATACATTTCGGTTACTTGTATGCATATTTATCTCTCATGGGGTTATGTAGGAAATGAATTAAGATTGTGGGTTGAATGCAATACTTCCTAACAAGCATGATGGTGCAAGAGAATGTATTAAAAGAGCCTTAGCATGAGAAGAGTTGAAGTACAAAGACAATGCAAAGTTGATATCTACAGAATCTATCATTGAATGATGTAACACTATAATGGGTCTAGTTAATGAAGATAATTCTATAGTTTGTATATTTTTTTTGTTGGTAGATGATACTAACATAGAAAAATATGAGGATCATTGTACATTGATAGGATCAAGTGAGTTACACTTTTTTAGAAGCTCCAATGCATATTCATGGAGTATTCATACATGAAAGATGGTATGATTTTATTCTTATGTAGATATCAAGCTTTGAATGAGTGTGAGTCAAAGGATTGGGTTGATTAATGGTCCATAAGAAGTCTAAGCCCACTTGAGATGTATGAAATCCTAGCGACGCTACAAATCATAGAGATGGAATCATCAGCTGAATTTGATCATGTATCAGATCTAGTTAAACTAGGTAATATATTTGCATGCATAGTTTAAGAAATTTCTAATTTTATCTTACTTTTTAGTTTTTTGTAATGTTGACTAAATTCATCTAATTGGATACACATATCAATGCATGAAATATTTATGCAATTATTATAGATGAAGACAATGAAGAAGGAATGCATTATTACTTGTGTCATTATGTTGAGACAATAAGAAATTGGAGGCCCTTGTTATAGATGGAGACATAGCTTATAAGGTACCCAATTAAGGAGTCTAATGTTTGATTGTTTGAGGACTTTGAAACGCATCGAAAGATTCTTTATTATTCAAAGCTTGTTGTGACATTAAATGTTCATCTGATCAAATATGGGGGTAGACCATTGAACAAGAAATTGTGGAAGGTTTGTGAGTTTGACCATGAGGTAATACTTAACACAATAAAGAGTAGAGTAGACTCGTATGGTTCCTTGGATTGATTGTAAATGCAAAAAATTGTAAAGTCATGTTGATTTGTAAATATGTACATAAGATTTGCATATTTGTGTATCATCAAATAAGATTATTCAATTAATTCTTAGTTTTATTGATTTAATTATCTTATTTAAATTATTCAAACAAGATAATTTCTTCAAAATCATGGATTATAGGTTTATCACACTTCATAAGCCAAACCTAGTTCCTCCTTCCTTTGTACTTGCTCTTATCATAAATACAAATGATATATCTTAAATTATATTATTATGTACGTTTGTATTTTTTACTTTTATTTATGTGGTTATATATATCTTGCATTCATGATTGTTATTGGTTTTAGTGTATTCTTGTATTTTTTTTCATTAGTGTGTTGTATAGTCTTTTGTGGTATAGAGTTAAATATATTTGTTTTCTTTTATTTGCAATGTTCTTTATGCATTTTGAGTGAGTGTTATTTATACTAAATGTGTGTTATTATGATTATGTGATTGATTATGGTGTATTGAGATATATTCTCTGATATTGTATTGTGCCACATGCAATTTGTATGTTGGATGATGTGTAAGGCTTATGTATATGCAAGTATCTATAAATGTACAAGGACAACATATAAATAAGATAATAATGAGATATTGTAGTCAATCACTTCATGATCATTTTATTACTTTTTTTCACTTCAATTAAAATTTATGGATAGGGATGATGCGGTTCCTTCAATTGGTTAGACTAATAAGTAACAAGGTCCACTTTGGAAGGTTTTACATTTAGGGACATTAGGGTGACAATTTGGGTCTTAGATTGCAAGATATCAAGCTCAAGCATCTCCACATGGATCATAAGATCATCTTCTTTTCTATACACTTCTACATTTTGAATGGATTTGGGGAGGACATGAAACTACTTATCTAAGTAGATGATGCATCACTATAGAATATTTTATCATTATAATCATCATATTATCTAGGGTTGGGAGCATATGATGAAACATTTGAAGGAGTAGGCCTAGGAAAATATTCATACACTAAACACTTGTTCATAATATTGTAATATTTTTATAAGGGATCAAATTCCATAAATAAGAAAGTATTAAATTTAATGTACTTCAGTAATATATGATAGTCACATGAAATTTGCATTACATTGTCACACTAGTCAATTGATTTTAATAACATAAAAACTCAATATCACAACAAAGTCACCACCTCTCCAATGGAAAAAACTTAACACAATAATGATATTCAAGAGTTGAATTATGTATAGGTTCTCTCCACTAGTAGGATCCTCACATATATGGTACGAGAAAGAACAAAATGAAAGCTTTTATACTCCATAGTGGTACCAATTGTTGGTGCAAGTTGACAAGATACCACCTACACACAAGAAATAGAATATAGCTATAGAATAAATTATCATATTTAACCTCTAGATCAAGATATTCAAAATGGCATCCCTATCAATGACACCATTTATATGTGTAGTCTGGTAGGCTACCAACTACACATGGAAAGATGAAATGACCATAAAATGACTTATTAGGTGCTTGAGATATTATAACAAAGATTAAACTAATGAAAATCGTATCCCCATAAATGGTGCCAAGTTGTAGGCACATAAAGTGTATCTCCATGAATCCTAGAGAATTATCCAATACCTAAGCTGAAGGAAGGCCAACTTGGGACATTATCTAAAGAATCTTGTGATAAAGTATGGAAAATAAAGGGCTAATGCATAAGAACAAAAGGTGAATCAATTCATACTTTTAATCATGTAGGTTTAAAAAAAAAAATTCTAATATCCCCAAAGATGGTCAACTTGATATATTTATATTTATTGACTTGTTTTATGAGGAAATTTAAACTAATACATTAGAAAATGTTAATATTTTCATGTTTGTAGGGTTAAGTTTCCTAAGGATGTAAAATAAATTCTAGAATGTATTAATAGGTTCATTATGATAGTCATAGGTTCATTAAGACAATCATAAATGAATTATTACTATCATAAATTTATTAGGGAAGTCATAACTTGAGATGTGATAGTCATAGGTTCATTAGTATTACAATAAATTCATTACAATGATCTAAGTTTTATTAGGACAATCATAAGCTGATTAAGATTGTTATAACTTCATTAGGAATGTCATAAATTCATTAGTAAAATCATAACTTCATTAGTACTATCATAAATTAATTAGGGCAGTCGCCGAATGTTGCAAGCTACATTTTAATGAAACTTTCTATTAAGAGCCCTAAGTGCCAAAAAGTGGCAAAATTTGACAAGATGTTTCTCGAAAACCATGGCACCTACAAAAATTATGTTTGAAGGTACAAGGTCATACAGTTTTCCTCCACAATAACCTCTCTCATTTTTTGAAATCTTCAATCCTCTTGACCATGGCAACAATTTTTCAAATGTTGCAAAAAACATCAAATGTGTTTAGTACAAACTTTTCTGTTAGGATTTAGGTTCCATCAACCTTTTAAATCCTTTAGTTAATTATTGTCCTAAAAAAAATTGTGCATTTACCCATAAGAAGTGAAACTGTATCACCAACGGTGGTAAAAGAGACAATGTAAATGCAGTGGTACCGTTACCGTTTGTCCTTTTGGAAAAGGGCAAAATACCTAGGCATCCCACTTTGGAATCTTCTAGAATGAGGTTTTTGGGTTAAAATAGGGTGTTGTAAGAGAATCTATGACATGTATGATAGTTTTCATAAGATTCTATGACAGTATGACAGATTCCCTATGAGAGAATATGCTATTTTTGGACCCCAGGCGCTCATGCATGAGAGATGCCTTATGACAGCTGTAAGAGCATCTGTAAGAGTCTATTTTTGGTATTTTTTGACCATTTCAAGGAGGGAGGTGTGGGTTTTTCTAGGTGGTATTTCTACCTATTTTTTCGTGAAACCATGGTGGTTTTCATCCTCACAAATCTTTTAAAATTGGGGCCTTGAGCTAGAGTTATTCAATTCAGTTTTGCAAGTTTGCAAGGTAACAGGGTGCTACCAGATTTTATAGAGATTGATAAGAGAAGTCTATTGTTGCATGTAATATCTTAGATTATTAGTAATATACTTGCCTCTTTTTCGGTGGTGGGGTTTTTTCCCTTCGGGATTTCTCCACATAAATCTGTTCTTGCATGTGTTATGTTTCTTCTATCTGCCTCTCTCATTCTTTCTTCACACTAAGGCTAAAGGTTAATCTACATATTTCAAATTTGCATTCACATTTAAGTTCATATTACAAGATTTCTTCACCTTGATAATCAACATTTGGTATCAGAGCTAACGGTTATGTTAAGGAAGGGATGCTTTCTTTTTAGAGTGTTGAAGGTTTTTTGCTATAGTGGGAGCTTTTGTGTTGTGGGTTTCACAGATTTGTGAAAGATTGCATACCATGGCCTCCACCTCTTGTCAATATATTGAGAATTTCAATGGCATTGGTTATGAGATGTGGAAGTTGAAAGTGGAAGATCTCCTTGAGGAGAGAGATCAATGGTTACTAGTTTCAGTTGATAAGAATCCATCTACTTCATCCATGTCAAATGAAGATTGGAAGAAGTTAGACAAGAAGGCTCGAGGGACCATTCGATTGTGTCTCACTGACTTTGTCCTCCTGAATGTCTCTTCAGAAGACACGACATACAAGCTTTGGAGGAAGATAGGTGAAATCTACCAAACAAAGATTTTGTCTAACAAGTTTTATCTCAAAAGATGTTTATATTCATTAAAGATGAAGGATGGTGATTCTATTGCTGAACATTTGAATGCTTTTAATTTGATTATAAGTCAGATTGTATCTATTGATGTTAAAATAGAAGATGAGGATAAATGCATTTTATTGATTTGCTCTTTGTCGAAATCTTGGGAAAATCTAATTGTTTCTATAACAAATGGTGGTGCAGAACCTAAGATGGATAATATTATTCCCATACTTCTTTTAGAGGAGATGAGGAGAAATACCATGCATAGTGGCTCCCAAGATGCCTTGCATGTGCGAGGTAGGTCCAAGGAGAAAGTGCCTAAAGAGGATAAGAAGAAGGATGATCTAAGACCTCTGGAAAGAGAAGAGTGAAGTGTTGGGATTGTGGTAAACGGGGAAATGTGAAGGAATGTAGAAACAAGAAAAAGAATTAAGATTCCTCCATGGAAAATTCCTCTGATAATGATGATTTTGATGCTTTGATTATTTCAGCTAACACAGTTTATAATTATGCTTGGCTTATTGATTCAAGTGCTTCCTTCCATACGACTCCTCATAAGGAGTGGTTTTATACATACAAAGAATATGATGGAGGAGAGGTCTTCATGGGTGATGATAGCTCACAAAAGATTTGGTAAAGGAAAGGTAAAGTTATGTTTCAGTGATGGGAAGGTTAAAATCCTTGATGATGTTTTACATATTCTAGGACTTACAAAAAATTTAATTTCAATTTCCAAGTTGAATGATATTGGAATGTATGTGACATTTGACAATTCTGGTTGTAGGATGGTAATGGGAAGTTTGGTGGTTGCTAAAGGATCTCAGCTAAGGAATTTTTTTATGCTACATGCCTCTACTTTTTGTAATTCCTCTTTTGTAACTAGAACTGAAAATGCATGCATGTCGTGGCACCATAGATTGGGTCACATTGGTGAAAAAGTTCTTAGGACCATACTTGATAAGAAAATAGTAGACGGTATTTCTGATTATTTTGCTGGTAAAAATGACTTCTATAAGGATTGTGTGTTTGGTAAACAAAATAGGTCATCATTTCCTAAAGGAACTAATAAATCTAATGGATTGTTAGAACTAATTCATTCAGATGTATGTGGTCTAGTGGATATAGATTCTCTGGGTATATCTTTTTATTATGTTTCCTTCATTGATGATTACTCAAGATATACTTGGATTTATTTTATGCATACAAAATCTGAAGTTTTCACCAAATTTAAGGAATTTAAAGCATTGGTTGAAAAAAAAACAGATTATAAGATAAAAGTATTGAGATCTGAAAATGGGGGTGAATATTATTCTAGGGAATTTGATGAGTTTTGCAAACATGCAAGAATTGTTAGGAAAAATACTACACCTTACACACCCCAACAAAATGGGGTAGCAAAAAGAATGAACCGTACATTAATGGAAAGAGATAGGAGCATGTTAATTAGTGCTAAGTTAGATAAATGCTTTTGGGAAAAAGCTGTTGGTACGGCTTGTTATTTAATTAATAGATCTCCTTGTAAATCTCTTATTGATAAAACACCTTATGAAATGTGGCTAGGTAAAAATCCTTTAGTTTCACATCTAAGGGTCTTTGGTTGTGAGGCTTTTGTTCATGTTCCTAAAGAGAAGTGTTCTAAATTGGACCCCAAATCTTGGAAATGCATCTTTGTAGGTTATGGTGAAAATGCTAAAGGTTATAAACTATGGAATCCACTAACACGAAAGATGATATTTTGTAGAGATGTTATTTTTAGGGAATTTAGAGCTAACTCTGAAGATGAGAAACCAAAGGAAAAGTAAAAAACAATGCATTTTGAAACTAAGCAAGAAGATGCACATGTGGAAGAATAGAGAGATGGACAAGAAGATGGAGAAGAAGAAGAGAGTTTTGAAGAATCTATTGTAACAAAAGAAGTTGAAAACAATGAGGATGAACATGAGGAGGAACCTCTTACTCCACCTTTGAGAAGGTCCACAAGACAACGAAATCCAATTGACAAGTATAGCCCACCTAATTTTCGTTGTAAATTTTATTTGTTATGTATTGATGATGAACCTAGATCTTTCAAGGAGGCTCTCTCTTTAGAAGAATGGAGAAGAAGAAGAGAGTTTTGAAGAATTTATTGTAACAAAAGAAGTTGAAAAAAATGAGGATGAACATGAGGAGGAACCTCTTACTCCACCTTTGAGAAGGTCCACAAGACAACAAAATCTAGTTGACAGGTATAGCCCACCTGATTTTTGTTGTAAATTTGCTTTGTTATGTACTAATAATGAACCTAGATCTTTCAAGGAGGATCTATCTTTAGAAGAATGTGAGTCTTGGATGTAGGCCATGAAGGATGAGATGATGTCTTTGAAAAATGGTGACGCCTGATATCTTGTTAGTTAGCCCAAAGGAAGAAAGGCCATTGGTTGTAAGTGGGTATATAAAATGAAGTTTGGTACAAATGATAAGTTGGAATGGTACAAGGCTAGATTAGTGGCCAAGGGCTACTCCTAGAGAGAGGGAGTTGATTTGGGTGAAATATTCACTCTTGTTGCTAAGTTAACTTATATTAGATTCCTTTTATCGATTGTTGTTGCTTATGATTTAGAAATAGAATAAATGGATGTTAAAACTACTTTCTTGCATGGGGATCTTGAGGAAGAAATTTGTGTGCAACAACCTGATGGTTTTGTTGTTAAAGGAAAAAAACACTTGGTTTGCAAGTTAAAACGGTCTCTATATGGTTTAAAATAGTCACCTAGGATGTGGTACAAGAAGTTTGATGCATTTGCATTAAATTAGGGTTTTATTAGAAGTGAAGAGGATCATTGTGTTTACTTTAAAGTTATTGATGATCAAATACTAATTATTATCTTATATGTGGATGATATGTTTTTTATTGGTAACAATAAGGCAATGATTAGGGAACTTAAAACTCAACTTTATGGCACATTTGATATGAAAGATTTAGGGGTTTCTAAATATATTCTTGGGATGGAAATCATTAGGGGTCGGGTTCACATAAATATTTGGTTAAGCCATAGTAAGTATGTTAACACTATTTTGCGGAGGTTTAATATGCAGGGCAGTAAACCAATAAATATTTCATTTCTTGTTGGTACTAAGTTAAGTTTAGACATGTGTCCTTAATCAGATGAGGATATTGATGAAATGTCTAAAGTTCCTTATGCTAGTGTTGTCAATAGTTTAATGTATGAAATAGTTTATACTAGACCAAATATAGCCTAAGCAGTGGGAGTTCTAAGCAAGTTTATGTCTAACCCTAGTAAAAAACATTGGACTTTTGTTAAAAGGGTATTTAGACATTTGCGAGGCACTTCTGATTATTGTTCAGTTTATCATGGTACTAATAATGTTGATAAGCCATTGGACATACAGGGTTTTGTTGATGCAAATTGGGTAGGTGACTTGGATAGTTGAAGGTCCACTAGTGGCTATGTGTTTACTTTGTTTGGAGGTGCAATGAGTTGGATGAGTACAAGATAACCCACAGTTTCTTTATCTACCACTAAAGCAGAGTATATGGCTGCTACACATGCTTCTAAGGAGGCAATTTGGTTAGAAATATTTGGTAATAGTATTGGTTTTGACTGTAGGATAGTGAGGATCAGATGTGATAGTCATGGTGCCATATGTTTGGCTAAAACTCCTACGTATCATGCTCGTACTAAGCATGTTGATGTTTAGTATCACTTTGTGCGAGAAATGGTTGAGAATGGATAGGTCTTTATTGAAAAGGTTGACACTTTGGATAATGTTGTAGAGACTCTTATGAAGCTAGTCACCACGGATAAGTTCTCTTGGTGCAGGAAGGCCATGGGCCTTGATCATTGTACTTGATTCTATGAAATTGTATCTTTATAGATGTAATTTACAATGTATGATGTAAAGTGGGAGAATGTTAGGATTTAGGTGTCATCAACCTTGTAAATCCTTTAATTAATTATTCTACTAAATTGTTTTGTACATTTACCCATAAGAGGTGAAACTGTTTGACCAACGTTGGTGAAAGAGACTATGTAAATGCAGTGTTACTGTTACAATTTGTCCTTTTGGAAAAAGACAAAATAGCTAGCCATCCCACTTTGGAATCTTCTAGAATGAAGTTGTTGGGTCAAAATAGGGTGTTGTAAGAGCATCTATGACATGTATGACGATTTTCATAAAATGCTATGATAGTATGATAGATTCCTTATGATAGAATATGCTATTTTTGGACCCCAGGTGCCCATGCATGAGAGATGCCTTATGACAACTGTAAGATCATCTGTAAGAGGCTATTTTTGGTATTTTTTGACCATTTCAAGGAGGGAGGCGTGGGTTTTTCTAGGTGGTATTGTTGCCTATTGTTTTTTGAAACCATGGTGGGTTTCATCCTCACAAATCTCTTTAAATTGGGGCCTTGAGCTAGAGTTATTCAATTCAGTTTTGTAAGTTTGTAGGGTAATAGGGTGCTATTGGATTTTACAGAGATTGATAAGAGAAGTCTATTACTGCATGTAATATCTCAGATTATTAGTAATATACTTTCCTCTCTTTCAGTGGTGGAGTTTTTTCCCTTCGGGGTTTCTCCACGTAAATATGTTCTTGCATGTGTTATGTTTCTTCTATCTCTCTCTCATTCTTTATTCACACTAAGGCTAAAGGTTAATCTACACATTTCATATTTTCATTCACATTTAAGTTCATATTGCAAGCTTTCTTCACCTTGATAATCAGCATTTTCAAGAGCCATATTGTTCATTTCATGCATCATAGGGCCAAACCAATAGTACCAAAATATTTGAGTGGTTAATTTTATTCTAGGAAAGGTCCTATTTCACACCCCAACATGCTTGATCATTCCATACTACATTGTATCAATGCTTTCTCTTAAGAGCCTTAAGTGCCAAAAAGTGGAAAACTTTGATGAGTTGTTTGTCAAAAGCCATGACACCTAGAAACACTTCTTCTAAAGTTATAGGGTCACATAGGGTCCATTTTCAATAACCTCTCACAAATTTTTAAAACTCCAATCCTTTTATTCATGGCAACAAGTTTTCACATGTTGCAAAAGGCATCAAATGCATTGAAGAGAAAGTTGCAAGGTAGCAAAACATTTGTTCTATTTATTATGGGGCCAAAATGATAGTTCTAAAAAATTTGAGTGGGAAATTTTATGCTAGGAAAGCTCCTATTTTTCACCCCAACATTCCCAATCATTCCAAACTACTTTGTGCTAGTGCTTTCTCTTAAGAGCACTAAGTGCAAAAAAAAGTGGTAAATTTTGATGAGATTTTTTTTCAAAAATTGTGACACCTAGAAATGTTTTTTATAAAGGTACAAGGTCATGTAGGGTCCCTCCATAATAATCTCTTATATTTTTAAAAATCCAATGCATTTGGCCATGGAAACAAGTTCCACACATAAAAGGCATCAAATGCATTGAAGAGAAAGTTGTAAGGTAGCATAATTTTCATTTTGTTTGTTGTGAGGCTAAACTGACAATGCTAACATGTTTGGGTGGGCATGTTTATGTTAGTCCAGAACCTATTTCACACCCCACCATGCTCGATTGTTCCATACTACATTATGTTGGCGCTTTCTCTTAAGAGCCTTAAGTGTCGAAAAGTTGCAAACTTTGATGAGTTGTTTCTTGGAAACCATGGCACCTAGACTTTTTTTGTCTAAAGGTACAAGGTCATTTATGGTCCCCCCACAACAAACTCTCTCAATTTTTTAAAACTCATAATCCATTTTTTTGTGGAGACAATTTTTCACTTGTTGCAAAAAGCATCAAATGCATTGAAGAGAAAGTTGCAAGGTAGCATAATTTTAGTTTTGTTCATCGTGAGGCCAAATCAAAAATTCCAACATGTTTGAGTAGGCGGTTTTATGCTAGGAAAGGTCCTATTTTTTAATTCTAGCATGCCCAATTTTTCAAAACTACATTGTACCAGCACTTTCTCTTAAGACCCCTAAGTGCTAAAAAGTGGTAAATTTTGACGGGCTATTTATCAGAAACTATGGCACCTAGAAGCATTTTGTTTGAATTTATAGGGTCATGTTGGGCCACTCTAGAATAACATCTCTTATTTTTGCATATATTCAAGTACTTTCACCATGGTGATAATGTTTCAAATGTTGCAAAAAGTGAGTTGTGTTTGGTAAAAGTTTTCGGGAGGCATTTTTTAAATTCATCTCATGGGGTAAACCAAAAATTCCAACACATTGGGGTGGGTGGATTACTAATATTGGAGGTCTCATTTTTTCACCCAAGAATCTTGATCCTTTTGAACTAAATTAGACCAACAATATTTCTTGTTTGAAGCACTAATATCTTCAATTATTAACCTTGAAGGTCTGTGTGCTTGAATTAAAGAGGGAGTTTGTTTTTTAGGAGGGTTTAAGTTCAAAAATAATAGGTCCACTTTATGGCTTTTGGTCATCTTAGGCCTATTTGCATGATATTTTATAGTCCTTAATGGCGGCTAGGGTTATATTAAAACTTTTATGGAAGGTATCTAAGATATTTGTGCTCACTATAACACCTTTGCATTCAGTTTCCATCTAGAAAAGGGTATTATAATGTCCATATTCACTATTTTTCTAGTTTCAATGCCTTAAAAATGTGGTTGAAAGATAGTTTCACGTAAAAATACACCTTCAATGAGAGAAAGGATGTTTATAAAAGGTTTTTTGGTCCTTATATATCATCTTCCTTAAAGCATGTAAGTGCATACATTTCTCTGAAAATGGACAGAGATTAAAATGATAATGGGCTAGTTTCAAAATAAGAGAAAGGGAAAAAGTTTGTGAAACATGAATATGAAAAATTCCTCAAAGTTGAAGTATGAGTGTCTAAATCAAGGATAGTTAAGTAACATCTAAATAAAGGACTTTGTGTAAGAGAGTGACAATCCTTATAAGAAAATAGTCTATACTTGCTTTGCCACTAAGGACACCAAAATATGCATGGCCTTGTAGCATGGGGAGAAGACAATCATATGAACACCTACAATCCAAGAAGCAAAATAAAACTGTTCATATGACATTAGGATCATTTCACATAGAAAAATGAATTAAATTATGTAGAATATGATAAATTATATCACTCATGAACAATGCTTAACCCATGACAATGGGAATTAGGATGGTATAAAAACTAAATCCTTGATTCAACCTAGAAATTAAGAATCATTCCAAGAATGCAAAAATAAATTGAGAATATAGGGAAATAAAAGATTGTAGGCCAAATGGTAGCAGTCCAAGAAGAATTAAAGTTCCTAAGGGAGAAGTCACAAAGATGGTAAATATAGCACTTGGCATGAAGTATTGAAGCATGCCTGAGTAATGAAAATATTTTATGATGATAGCCATGGTGATGATAACCCTAAAGTTTTTTCATGAGTAAGACACAGTCATGAGTTTTAAGCCTTATGAAGATTCAAGCAACACTAGCATGGATAGTACACAATCCTATCATTACACAAGAGGATAGCCATCATAGAAGGTAGATAATGATAAGTGTGCCAACATTTCAGATGAAAATGAATCCTTAGAAAATAACAATGACAAAGTTAACAATAGATAATTGAATTCATAAAAGGTAAGGCATAGTGATTATTTTAGGTTATATTTCTATAAAATTTAGTAATTGAAGAAGAGGTGGGTTGGTGAGGAACCCTAGAAGCATAGAGATTGAGGGTGTGGCATGGTGCCTCGCTGGATATTCATGGAGAAGCACCTGCCTTCCTCGACTACGTTTCGCCTCTCCCTTGTGTAAGTGTCCTCATCACCCTTGTCTTTCCTCTTTCTGTGGTGTGTTTGTTTATTATTTTTGTACTATGATTTTATTTCTATTTGTATTGAGCCCTTGGCTCTCAACTGGGAATTGGCAGTTGGTACAACCTTCTTTATGGTGTCACAAATGATCCCCCTTCAGTTTCCCCTAAGGTGGATCATATCCCTTTTGAGGTGCCCAAGTCGTGATTTCTTTTTGAAATATCTTGGAAGTCTACCTCCTGCTACGATATTCATTGAAGCCTCCCTCTGCAATGATGGATTCCTTCAATGAGTTGGAACAGGTGAAGGTAAGGAATCCTCTGATAACCCTAATGTTTTTTCACTTATTCCTAATCCTACAATTCAAGATGCTCTAAATAATGAGAAAGTTAGGATTAATAATATTGCTATATTTCTTGTGACCATCGACTGTAATAAAATTCCAACAAGGAAGTTTCTCGATGAATGGTTCACCAATGTCTGGGGTAAGAAATTTGGTATAAAAATATTCCTTTTTTGGATGGTTCAAAAAGGTCTCTTAATTTTCTTTCACAATTCAAAAATGCAAGAATTTGTAATTGGAAAATAGTTTTTGACCATCAGAAAATGCACATTCAAAGATCTTAGATGGTCCCTAGATGCCACTAGGTCTTCGCCCTTTTGGGCCCAAGATGGTTAACTACCAAAAATCTCCCACCTTAACTTTGGAATTTTTTTTCCTCCCCTTCTCTCTAAAGTCAACAAGACTATTAGGGTGAAAGAGGCAAGGGTGACCTTGCCACATCTAGATGCTAGGGTTTTGATTACCCTGCTTCCGGATGTGGAAATTCCTAAAAGGGTTGAACTGCTTGACAATGGATCTGCCAAGATGAGAAGGGAGTTTTTGAAGAAACTACTTGATACTAAGAAAAAATATGAACAACATTAAATCTATTCAAAATCCTAATCTAAACAAAAGTAACTTTTCTAAAACCACCCTAAATCAAAAGGAAGTTAACTCCCCTTTGGATGGGGATAGTGAAGTTTTAAGGAATGTGAGTTTCATCCCCCCAATTTGGGACACTACAGAGGAGTCAAATTCTTCTCCTCGGGTGATGGATGATTCCTCTATTGAGATCAACTCAGGTCCCTTGATCGAGAATGACTCAAAAATGGGTATGGAGGTTTTTGGGATGGAAAATCCCAAGATACTCATCCCAATCTTGGGCTTGATTGGCCAAGACCCAAGCATGGGGGTTTCCACTCGAGAGAATGAATCTCCACTCTCTAGGCTCCCCTTAACGATACCCCCAAGTTATGGTAGTACCTCTCTTAAATGAGGTGAGAGCTAATAAAGATTAAGAACCTATTAACCATAATGTGAAGAAAAATGCACAATTGGTGATAGAAAATATCCATCACAATATTGCATTAAAAAATAATTCTAAAAGTGTTGAGCCCATTCAAACCTTAATGGTGTCCTCTCAAGATGAAGCTTGCCTAACAGTGAGGCTCTAAGTGTTGAAAGATCAAATAATTCTGAGAATGATAACTCCCACCAATAAATACATTTGATTCAAAAGTCCAAACCATAATTAAGGAAATTGAAAGAAATAACCAATTCCATAAGAACCTACATAAACCCATGGCTAGTTCACCATCCCATCTGAGGATGGATGAAAATAATGATGAGGGAAAACCTAATGATCCACAAAATGAAGGGGAAAACTCCAACTTTGATGTTGATTGTGAAATTAGGTATGAGATGATGCAGGTTCCTAAGGGCTTGGGATTTGGAAGGAAGAAAAGTCCTCAATCCCCTCAGGAAGTCTTCCTAGGTTAAAGCAGGATACTAGGCTAAATCCAACTTTGAATCTGGATAATCAAAATAACTCTTCCATTGCTATTGAAAATGAAACATTGAGAAATTTTGAGGCCTCCTCTATGTTGGAAATAAAAGGGATTGTTCTCATGAACTTTCACAATCCACTAGAAAGGATCTACTAATTGGTTACACTGAAAGGTGGTCCCACCCCCAAATAGTAGTTTGGTATGCTCTAATAACACAAATAAGGTAAAGAATATCCCATTTCAGCATGAAATCACAACTAATACAAATCTAAAAATAAATAAAAGTACTAAAGAGTCTCCCAACCCCTGCATCAAGAGGAAAGATACTATAAATTGTCTCCCTAAATGCTATGATAGCTTTAGGAAACCAATGGATACATCCTAAATTCTTCTGTCATGGAATTGTGACGCATATCTTGGAATGTGAGGGGGATTGAATCCCTATATAGAAAATATGTTATGAGAATATTCCTAAATCTTAACAAGAACAAAGACATGGTTTTTCTATAATAAGTGAAAGCCATAAAATTCACTCTAGAAATAAATTTAAATTTCCTTTGGAAAGAATTTGACCAATTTATAACAAGCCATGAAAAAGGGAAAGGTGTCTTAGTCATTCTAATCTCCAAGAAGTGGGAAAATCTAGTGGTAGAGAGTGGTGCTTCCCCCTATCAAAGAGCTACTTGGACAATGATTGAAAAGGATGGTTCTAGGTTTGGACTATGATCAATATATGCCCCTAATGAATATAATGCTAGAAGTAAGCTCTAGCAATGGATTTGTACCCTCCCCAATATCCCATGGATTGTGGGTGGAGACTCCAACATGGTATAACATCAAGAAGATAATAAAGGTGGCCTAAGAATTGACTAGAAAGGGAATGAACTATATTTTTGGTCAAGAATGAAAAATAAACTCAATCTATTGGATCCTCTTTATGGTAACAAAAAAGAAAATAATGGAATATGGTTTACCTAGTGCAATTCACACAGAGGCAATAGAAGGATTTATTGTAGATTAGATAGATTCTATGTAAACAAATATTTATTTAGTTTTGACAAGGATGATGAGGGGAAATTCATTAAAGTGTATCCCTATACTTTGTCTGATCACCATCCCATTGTGACCAAGATCTTGTTGAAAAAAATCCCCCCAGTGATATCAAAAGAGAGATCATCTTCAAACTCAACATCAATCTTCTTAGAGATGAATATTGTAATGATGCAATATTTAGTCTAAGAGAAATGAATAGGTGGATGCACAAGGATAAGTCAATGATGGAAATATGGGAGATAAATGTGAATAGTTAGAAAACAATATACCAAACTATTGGCAAGAAAAGGGCTATAGACAATAGGCAGACAAGACTACAGTTGAAAAACAATTTGCTAAAGGTTGAATCCAAGCTTCAAAATGATTCATCTAATATTGCATTAACATAGGAAGATACTCTAATTAAGGACTCACTAAGAAGGATACAAACCAAAAGAATACAAGGTATGAATGTAAGGTCTAAAATGAACTGGTTAAAAAACGATGACAAAGGGACTAAATTTTTCTTCAAGATACTAAGAAGCAAGGAGATAAATGAAAATATTGAGAAAATTTGGGTAGAGGACAATGCCATTCTGGATTAAAAAAAAAAAATTAAGGAAGTCTTTAATACTTTCTAAAAAAAATTGTTCTATTTAGAAGGAAACATTAGGAACACACTCAATGCAAGAGACCTTTACAAGTAGGTCATCCCTAAAAAGCTAAGTGAGGATTAGGTCCAAACCCTGAATAGGGAAATCACCGAAGATGAAATTAAAAATGCTATCAAATCTATAAACAATGACAATTATCCAAGGGTAGGTGGCCTCCCTATAGAACTCTACAAGAAAAACTTAAAATGGATTAGTGAGGATTTATTTCAGTTGTATAATGAAGTTGTCTAGGTAGGGACATTGGGGATAAACATTAACAAGTGCATAATTAAATTTCTACCCAAATAAGGTGATAAGACTCTCCTTAAGAATTGGAGAACCATTAGATTCATTAATGTATCCTAAAAAATATTGGCCAAAGAGCTAGCCAAGAGGTTGGTGAAGGTCCTTCCAAGCTTCATAAGCAATACTCAAATAGGCTTCATTAAGGGTAGATATATCATAAAATTTGATCACTAGTTGGGAGGCATTAAATTGGACCAAAATTTCAGACCAAAAGGTTGCTATGTTACTTTGACTTTGAGAAGGCCTATGATAGGGTTGAGTGTGACTTTGTACTCCTAGACTTGGAATCCTTTGAGTTTCCTAATAAATTTTGTCGTCTGGTCAAAATTCTTATGAAGGATTTTGTGGCCCAAATTGAAGTAAATGGATCTTTGACCAATGAGTTATCCCTTGAAAGATCAATCAGGAAGGGATGAACTCTTGCCCCTGCACTTTTTGTTATTGTTTTTTATGTAATATTTTACCTTCTTAGAGATAACTTAGCTTATCTAAGGGTCAAAAGCATTTCCCTCCCCAACAAAGATGAGCTTCTAAACTTGCAGTTTGCAGATGACATAACCCTATTCATAGGGCTTGAGGAGACTATGGAAAACCTTATGGCTAAACTAAAAATTTATTACAAAGCATCAAGGGCCAAGATTTGTAATGCCAAATCTATTATGCTGGGGTGGCATGATGCCCCACCAAACTAGCTAGAGAAATATGGTTTTCAATGGGAAGGGCCCACTAAGCAAGTGAGGTATCTTGGAATCCCATTTGTTGTGATCCCCTACCTAAAAGATATGTGGCAATAGATTAAATGGAAAACATAAAACAAGTTGGATAAGTTGGATAAGCACTACCTCTCATTGGTTGGGAGGATGCAAGTTTGCCCAAAATTTTTGGCCTCATACAACCTTTAGTACTCTTTTGTCTAGTTATTCAGAAGCTACTAGGTAAATTCATAAAAGAATCAAAAAGTTCCTTTGGTCAAATTGGAAGGGGAAGAAAAAGAAGCACTTTGTTAAGTGGGAATGGTGTTGTCTTAGAAAATAAAGTGGGGGATTGGGGTTGAAAGATTTAAAAAATCAAGGAATGGCTCTAGCTGTCAAGTGGATCTTGAAATCCTTAGATGGGAATGAGCCCTAGAAAGTGCTCATAAGAAACAACATTCAATTAGCTATACCTAATCATGCCAAAGCTTGGAAACAAATCCCTTCTAGTGACCTATTACTTGGCCCTTTCCAGTCTCTCCTATAGGGTCTACTTTTTTCAAAAGTATTTGGAAGGCCTAGGACATTATCTCCAATAATATTTGCAGTAAAGATATTTTAGAAACTAATAATAATCTATCTTTTAATAGATTTGTTTGGTGGAACTCAATGCATAAAGGTAAGACCCTTGCTCTTATGCAAGGGTGCTCAATAAAAGGATGGGCTACCAAGGGCATAAAAACCTTTAAAGACATCCTTTTTTATGGTTAAATTAAGTCTTAAGAGTCCTTAATCATTGAATTTAACCTCCCCTCTCTAACTGGAGAACTTAATACATGCTTAAAGGTGCCTGTGAGGCACTACAACTCCCTAAAATTTGCAATGAATGTCTTGATTGTTTCAAGAATTTCAAATGGTCTGATGGTTCTCAATTGCATCAAGTTAACTCCAAAATAATTTACAATTCCTTAAGTTGTAATAATTCATTTTTTAAAATTTTGAATCAAAAATAGAATCTTTCCTTATCTAATGAGAATTGGTAAAATGTGTTTTTGAAAAACTAGTCTAGCCACATTGAACCAAAAAAAAGCTTGTTTTAAATGGCTCTTAATTTTATAGAAGCTTCCTTACATAATTAATGAATGTGATGTTGATTTTTGCATCACATGTAGGCAACCTGAAATGATTAAGCATGTATTCTTTGATTGTCTTTTTACAAAAGAGGTTTGGAACTTATTTTGTTATAATTTAAAAGGCTAGAAATGTAACAAAAAATGGATTGAAATTTTTCTTGGAAATATTGATGGTCTGGAGAAAGAATGTAACTTATTTTGGCTAATACTTAGCAACGAAATTTTATGGAAAATATGTATCAAAAGGAATAAGGAAAAACTATAAGGTGTAAAGAGGTCGCTTATTGAGTTTTATAAAAAAACTCATCTTTCACAATGTTGTTGTGTAGGTGACTGTAACAATGGAGATTTCAAAGCACAAATTCCTAAAGTTGTTGGAAAATGGAAAAATCAATATGAACACTCAAGAGATAAAGTATGGACATACATGGGCATTCAACAAGAATTAAAGTATCCCCTTGCTCAAAGGAATGGTTGAACTGCTAGAAAACTACAAGGAGAATGAAAAAGGGACTAGAAAGAAGAAACACACCACCAAGATGCATGTCAATGAGGGTCCTAACTCTGATATTGAAGTTGTACACTCCAATAAGGATATCTTTGTCAATGCCCATCCTCTAGGTTGAGAAGATTGGGAATCAGTTGTTGAAAGCAGGGTTGATGGTTAAAATATCAATACTTCATCTTGCTCTTTGATAAGTAGTTTTTTTAGATATTTAGTTTAACAATTAAGAAAGAAACATTATATATACAGTCTATCTTTTGTAAAGGATGTAATATTTTGAATTATCCCCCATTTTTCATACAAATGTAACTAGCTAACTTTTGTATTCAATTGAAGGCTAAAAGAACTATGTATTAAGTTTTGTTACACTATTTATAATATAAAAAAATGCAAGAAAGTTGTTATGTTATTAAAGGGAAGATCTAAAGCTATCAAAGACAACAGTTTCATGTGAGAGATTAATATGGGTATAAGATGGCTCTAGATGCATATATGACAGCCTTATTGGATTTAGTGAATAGAAAAGTTCTTAAAAAGGTATGATAGTCCTTCAAGACATGAGGAACATGGTCATAACAATAGATCACAAGTTTATTGCACAATTATTATACAATGATTGTAATAAATGAAGGACATCTCATTGTAAAAGCTACTATTTTGAAGATAATGACAATGGTATTCACATCAACCTTAGCATTTAAGAAGGAAATAACCATAGAGGCATGAGGCAGTATCTGAAGACCTCCTAAAAGTCTAGTGAAAGAATGATAGTTCAAGTGAGCAATGATAGTAGAAAATCCTTGAACAAGAAGAAGATAATGAAATGAATAACAAGAGGATATTCATTTAAGATATTGGAAATCCCATGAACCAAAGGACAGTGCTACACAGCCATAATACAATCTTATTTGATAGGTTAGGGTTCTCATGAAGAATGGTTATCCCATGCCCTTAGAAGTCATTTGACTATTTCAAACTCTCATCCACATACCTTAAACAAATGTTTGAATTTTTTTATGAATGATTAATTATAATTCTTGCATCGATTACATGGTCAAAGTGATCCTTATTCAATATTCAATTAATCATTTATAGCAAAAATATGGATAGCATTAATCATTTATAGTTGCATCAATTTATTGTTCATTTATTCAATTAATAATTTATAATTAAAATATGGACACCATTGGTAAAAAAATATTTGTATTAACCAAAAATCCATATAGGAATACATCATTATATGTCAATATAAGTATAACATATATACAAGAAAGACATGTAGGATTACAACAAAGCCATATGGCCATACAATGTCATGTATACTTAATAAAAAATATATGTTCAAAAATTCCATATAGGCATACAATAAATGACCCTAATGTAGTCATTTCCCTCTAGTCAAAGAAAAGAGATCACAAGTTTCCTTTGACTATTGGGAAGATGGAGATGCATATGATGGTTGTCTCCTTTGAAATCATTCACTAGACCTCCTATTTAAAGTTTCTTAGTCCTCCACCTAATACAATAAAAAGTATAGACATTAATATATAGAAATTGAAATATAGAATGACATATAATAAAATAATCACTTACGACATACAAATAATCACTACATTCATCCACAATAGGGGCACACATGATCTAGAGTTACAAATCCCTGTGGAAACCTTCCAAATAATAATTAAACTATAAATGAATATCATTTAATTTTTTAATAATAGACAAATAAAAGAACGAATATAATGTGAAATTTACTAATCTACCTCACACCTCACTTGCTACAACTATAGTAACACCATGCTCTATTGATGTATGCATATCAAGAGGAGTATATATTTACATAATCTAAAAATGAAATAACATTATTCATTATTTTACACTTTTTTATTTTAAAATTAAAAGTTCTCTATATTACCTAAGTGAAAGTTCAATGAGCACCTTGATTGCCAGGTGTTGATGTCGAGTGCCCAACATTAACCTATTCAACGTCCAAAGTGATTTATAAGAATACCATTCATATAAGGGTCAACTATTCACATGCAATATTTATAATTATTTATTAGTTATATGCCTCTACACTTGACACCATCATGTAATAGGGAGATGGAGGACTTCTACAAGTAGGGTGAACACTGTGACCCTAAAATTTCATTATAATCATTCTACTAATTTAGTTAATCTTAAATTTCAAAACAAAATTTAATAAATTGAAATAAATGTTTTTTTTTATATTTACTTGATTATCAAATCCAAATGCATCACTCAACAGAGATTTTGTCATGACCATCTGATCCACTGCAAATGTATCCTAGGCACATGCATCTTGACTATACTTAGGATCGTAAACACAGATTGACCCACAAGATTGACATGTATGAGATGGAACTCAATGCTTGGAAGAATCACCCATGCCACCTTGTACTAGAGGCCTAGTATGTTGTATAAGGATCTGAGTGAGCAAGCTAATCAAATCTAATGTCTTGAACTCACCACCCTCCTTCACAATAAAAGGGATAGTCACATGCTCATACTCTATTCTAGCTAGTGATCATGGTATCTAGTTTGGATCAAGTTGTGCCCTCACTCTATCCTGTGTGGAGCCCCCACCTCTACCCTAGAACTCATGAATGTCAAATTAATTTGGGATTTTATTGAGGACAAACTCACAATAGAGTTTCCTCAAAAAGTATCGTGGTACCTCATTGTTATTGCATGGAGGATCGTAAAAAAGTATCCACCACATATCCCAAAAATTATTTTGTATCCCTTGGTGGTGGAACCAATAGATAGGGAACCTATTACATGCACTATGTAAGGTTTGATTGGTTTTTGGGTCGATGAAGAGTGCACACAAGTCAAATTTCAACTTTTTCCTTTAGCTTGCCTATATGATAATTTTTCTTAATTTGTCTGCATAATTAATTTTCTCTCTCTTGTCAGACCAACTATTTATTTACCCACTAACTGATTCTACATGAGACATAATGGATTGCAGTGATTGAGCAAGGGTGGTCCTATGGGAGTTTGTTCCTGCAGGATCATTCAACCTTGAAATTAACTCAAGTTATTTTCTATTACTTTTAATTTTCCAGGTAATATGTTTTGTTGTGTTCTTAGAGGATGACAATGAATTGTAGGAGGTGTTTGTTGTGGCTATTGTTTAGGAGGGTTTTCATAAAGAGGTGAATTGGAATTTTGAACATTTAGGGGTGGATTGTCAACTCCTGAAAATTAAACAGATTTTAATTAAAAATATAATTCAATCTACCTATCTAATACAAATTTGACACTAAAAAACTAAAAATACTTACTCCTTTGACCTCCCTAGCATCTTTGTGGTATTTTGGTGGTGATTTGGAAAAGACTTGGGTGCAAAATCAAGTCTACGATGATGAAAGCATGCTTGGAAGGGTTCTCGAGCCATGAGATGTAGGTAAAAATGCAAAATGAAAGCTCTATTTTTATTTTTACTGTTTAAATTAGATATAACATGAGTGTGTTATAATGCACTCACGTTATAGCTTGTATGGGGCCAAAGAGTGGCGTGGCCAATTTTTGGTTTCCCATATTTTTGCACATTCCCAAGAATTTATTTTCATATATGAGATTCAAACAAGTGTGACTATATTTATCATAGACCTACTAATGAATATGACAGATTTTCTCATTAGTATAATAGAGCTACTCATAAATATGTGAGGTTTGATGATGCATCAATTTTATAATAGAAATTTTTTTTTTTCAAGTGATTATCACCAATCTATAAAATATTTCTTATTAACTTCATTAATACTAATATAGTAATAAGTTGTTACTAATATAGTAATATGTTGTTAATTCTACTCTTTAACTAGGTGCACTAGCTTATAGATCCATCTTTATAGTATGTTTCTTTCTAGCAAATATTGACATGTTGGTGTGGGTGGAATTTTTTATCTAGCTAGATCATCCCCTAGGTCATATTCACAATACTTAAGTTTACTTAGGGTACACACACTACAACATAACAAGAAAATAGCACCTAAAATAGCATCGAATTTCAGTGTATTTCAGTTCATGAATTGGGCAATTTGGCTAGCGCTAAACTCAGCACAAACATGCATGGTCATCTTGGTGCTGAATTTTGCGTCAACTTTAGAGTCGGACTTAGTGTTGTAGTTAGTGCAAAAAAATAACAGTGCTCCTATTAGCGCCTAAAATAGTGTCAAAAAATAGCATTGAAAATAGCGCCTCTATTAGCGCCGAAAATAGCACCTTTGTTAGCACCGAAAATAACGTCGGAAATAGCGCCCATTTTGTCTTCCAGTTTTGCTTCTATGTCTACTCCCATTTTTTATTCTAGTTTTGCTTCTAGGTTTGCTTCCACTTTTGCTTCCGGTTTTGCTTTCACTTTTGCTTCCTCTTTTGCTTCTAGTTTTTCTTCTGATTTTGCTTCCGGTTTTGCTTCCATGTTTGCTTCCAGTTTTTCTTCCAATTTTGCTTCTAGTTTTTCTTCCAATTTTTCTTCCAAGTTTGCTTATGATTTTGCTTCTAATTTTGCTTCCAGTTTTGCTTCTAGTTTTGCTTCCAAGTTTGCCTCTAGTTTTGCTTCCAGGTTTGCTTCCGGTTTTGCTTCCAATTAGTTTTGCTTATGTTTTTGCTTCCAGGTTTGCTTCCAATTTTGCTTCTGGTTTTGCTTCCACTTTTGCTTCTGGTTTTGCATCCAGTTTTGCTTCCAGTTTTTCTTCCGGTTTTTCTTCCATGTTTGCTTCAAGTTTTGCTTCTAGGTTTGCTTTCGATTTTGCTTCTGGTTTTTCTACCAATTTTGCTTTCAGTTTTGCTTCAAAGTTTTCTTCCAGTTTTTTTTCTAATTTTTCTTCCAAATTTACTTCCAATTTTTCTTCCAATTTTGCTTCCAAGATTGCTTTTGGTTTGCTTCTAGTTTGGTTTCCATTGTTGCTTCTTTTTTTGCTTCTAAAAATGCTTATTGTTTTGCTTCCATTTATTAATTTAATATGTTTTATTTCAATTTAATTAGTTAAATATATTTTGCCTCTTAACTCATATGATTATAGAGTAAGTAATTTAATTATTTAACTCATATGATTAAATAACAAAATAAATCAAAATTGGGTCGATAACACAAAAAAATTGTATTTCTTGTAAAATTAAAAAAGTACATCTATTATTTAGTGTCATTACCCACCAAAATTTCACAGCAAATGACAAAAACCAGAGGCACCTTAACGTGCAGAGTAAAACATGTCAAAATCATACATGTCCAATAGTCAACATAAGTGAAAATGATACATGTACAAGTGATATAAATAAAATTGATAAATTATGTAACTCAAACTAATACATGTCCAAATGATATAGTGAAAATGATACATGTCAATATGATACAACTCAATAATATAGTACTATAGGTCATGAAAATGATGCATATGATAGTAACCACAAAAAGAGACATCATAACGATATATCAACAATGATCCATGATGCAGTCTATATGATCATGAATGTCACTGGTTACTACCACCAACTGTCTCATCATCATCACCATCATCATCATCATCATTGTCGTCGTCGTCGTCGTCGGCAGCCTCAGTGTCTTCCATATCTGCATCATCATCATTCTCTGCCATGTGATTTGTACTGGCAGAACCAATATTTTGTGGATCTATATCATGTTGAGGATCATCTTGATCTTTTGGAAGGCTTGTGTTCTGCAAAAAAAAAACATTTAGAATGAAAATTTATTATTTATTTCATGCAATAATTTATTTTTTTGTTCTATATCTAATATTACAACATATGAGATGAAAGCGTAATGAAAGAAGAATGAACTTGAACTAGTGGACAATTTTAAAGAGTATTACTGATGATCCAGATAAATTTATTGAAGATGGTGGTTGGAAATTTTTGAATATGGAAGCTAGTGATTCTGATTCTGATAATTCACAAGAATCGGATCAAGGATATGAACCCTCTGATGTAGAAGAGGAATTAGAATCAGATTTCATGTAGCCACCATCAAGAGTGTTACAAGCCAACAAGATGGAGGGAATTCTTAAATAAGGACAATTTTTAATGTTGCAGGTACCAGCTTTAATGTCAACTACAATGGCAACATTGAAATTCCCTAGCAGCATTTATGTTAAGAAAATATCCTTTAGATGCAATGATTCAAAGAACATCAACCATGTGGTACAAATGATTAAATCCCAGAGACAATCTGTAGCAATGAAAGAGTCTGAAAAGGAAGAGAGAGCTACACTGGTGACTCGAGAGAAACTTCAGCTTTCAAAAACAAAGTCATTTAGGTTGGCAGATGTGTGGATTAGGCCAACATTTGGTGGAAGAGGACAAAAGATGACTGGAACTCTAGAGGCCCACCATAATGGATTTCGGTGTTCAACCATGAGAGCAGAAGAGAGAGCTGATATCATGTATGAAAACATTAAGAATGCATTCTTCCAACTAGCGGAGAAGGAGATGATTACTTTGCTTCATTTTCATTTGCATAACCATATCATGGCATGGGAACCAAGAAGACCAAGGATGTCCAGTTTTATGTGGAGGTAATGGATGTGATCCAAAATTTAGGAGGGGCAAGAAGGTCAATGTATGATCCTGATGAAATTGAGGAAGAATAGCAAGAGAGGGACTAGAAAAATAAAATCAATATAGAGTTTCAAGGATTTTTCAAGCGAGTAAGAGAGTTATGGGAGCAGCCTCATCTAAAATATTTTGAACTAGAGTTTGATATACCATTTAGAGAGCTTGGTTTTCATGGAGTTCCTTTCAAAGCCTCTATTTTTTTTGTTCCTACAGTAAATTGTTTGGTAGAGTTGGTGGAATTACCTTTCTTAGTAATCACTATTAGTGAGATTGAGATTGTTAACCTTGAGAGAGTATGACTTGGGCAAAAGGAATTTGATATGACTATTATTTTCAAAGACTTCAAGTAGGATGTACTCTGCATTGATGTTATTCCTCAATCTTCCCTTGATGGCATCAAAGAATGGTTGAACTCCATGGATATAAAGTATTATGAAAGCATAATGAACTTGAACCTGGTGGCCAATTTTGAAGACTATTACCGATGATCTAGATAAATTTATTGAAGATGTTGGTTGAGAATTTTTGAATATGGAACCTAGTGATTTTGATTCTGATAATTCAGAAGAGTCAAATCAAGGATACGAAACCTATGATGTAGAAGAGGAATCGGAATCAGATTTCATGTAGCCACCATCAAGAGTGTTACAAGCCAATTAACAAGATGGAGGGAATTCTTATATAAGGATAATTTTCAATGTTGCAGGTACCGGCTTTAATGCCAACTACAATGGAAACATTGAAATTACGTAGCAGTATTTATATTAAGGAAATTTCCTTTAGATGCAAAGATTCAAAGTACATCAACCATGTGGTACAAATGATTAAATCCCAAAGACGATTTGTAGAAATGAAAGAGTCTAAAATGGCAGAGAGAGCTACACTGGTGACTTAGGAGAAACTTCAACTTTCAAAAACAAATTCAATTAGGTTGGAGATGTGTGGATTAAGCTAACATTTGGTGGAAGAGGAAGAAAGATGACATGAACTCTGGAGGCCCACCATATTGGATTTTGGTATTCAACCATGAGAGCAGAAGAGAGAGCTGATATCATGTATCAAAACATTAAGCATGCATTCTTCCATCCATCGGAGAAGGAGATGATTACTTTGCTTCATTTTCATTTTCATAACCATATCATGGCGTGGGGACCAAGAAGACCAAGGATTTCCGGTTTTATGTGGAGGTAATGGATGTGGTCCAAACTTTAGGAGGGGCAAGAAGGTCAATGTACGATCCTAATGAAATTGAGGAAGAACAGCAAGAGAGAGACGGGAAGAATAAAATCAATACAGAGTTTCAAGCATTTGTCAAGCGAGTAAGAGAGCTATGGGAGCAGCCTCATCTAAAATATTTTGAACTAGAGTTTGATATACCATTTAGAGAGCTTGGTTTTCATGGAGTTCCTTTCAAAGCCTCTGATTTTATTGTTCCTACGGTAAACTCTTTGGTGCAGTTGGTGGAATTACCTTTCTTAGTAATCGCTATTAGTGAGATTGAGATTGTTAACCTTGAGAGAGTAGGACTTGGGCAAAAGGAATTTGATATGGCTATTGTTTTCAAATTCTTCAAGCGGGATGTACTCGCATGTATGCCATTCCTCAATATTCACTTGATGGCATCAAGGAATGGTTGAACTCCATGGATATAAACTATTATGAAATCATAATGAACTTGAATTGGCAGCCAATTTGAAGATTATTACTGATGATCCAGACAAATTTATTGAAGATGGTGGTTGGGAATTTTTGAATATGGAAGCTAGTGATTTGGATTCTAATAATTCAGAAGAGTTAGATCAAGGATATGAACCCTTTGATGTAGAAGAGGAATTAGAATCAAATGAGGAAGGTTTAGAAGATGAATCTCTTGTGGAGTTAGATGAGGATGATGAAGAAGAAGAATATTTTGAAGGGGAGGAAAGTAAAACATGGGATGAATTAGAAGTCGAAGCCAAAAATGCAAATAAGGAAAAAGTAGATGAGTCCAACAGTGAAGAGGAAAGGCGGCAACGAAAGGTGAAAGCTACAGGAAAGTCTCGGGCACCTGATATTAGAGATTCAACAGGAATGCCTGCCAAGAGGCATAAAGTCAGATGAACTGAGTTCATCTACATCCTTTTACTATTTATTCATGCACATAAACGGTCAACTTGTAATCATAAGATTTGAGCTCCATTTTCTCATCCTATGCATCAATAAACTCAACACAAGATATGCGAATTGACATATTAACACAACAATACCAAACGAAGTTATTGAAAATCAACTATTGATACCTCGTTCTCCATCCAGATTACAAAATTGTTCCACTTTTTGTTTCGTAACATATTATTTTCAAATTGCTTTGGATAGCGGCCATATTTCTCCTCCTATCAAAACATGCCACATGGACTAGTTAAACTAATTAATATGCAATCATTTACTTTTTCCAAGGAAATAAAAAAAATATCAGTTAACATATTAAATATACTTACAAATGTACAGATCAAGGCCTGTAAACCTTTTTGGCCACTGTGATGCGTGGCACGAAGTTTCTCAAACCTAGCCTTGGAGGCCTTGTCCTAAAATATATACTAATTCAATTTAACTATGCACAAATAAAATTTAAATATCGTTTAATAAATTTGATATAATCTTATGATCAAATTCAAATACCTGTGTACTCTCCTCACCAGACTTCCTCCATGCATCGGACTTCTCATATGCTTTTACAAGCTCTTTCCATACTTTCACACTTAAATCAATTCGCCTTTTTTTTGCCTTAGCTCAGGAGGGATTTTTTTATCTTCTTTGTCTGGTTGCACCGAAATCTCTTGCAGTTTTGAGACATTCATAGCTTTATCTTCTTTACAGACCAACCTGTGCCAAATTCATTCTCCATGTAATGGATAACTGATTTTTTCAGGTACATGGGTATCTTTGAGAAGGAAAAATGTAGATGTTCTTTGAACCGTTGAAGGCATGATTCCTTTAACCTATTCATAAACGTTTTCCCAGCATCCATCATTCGGACTTTCCCTGAAACCACCTTGTATTCTATCTTAGTATTGTAGCTAACAATACAAGATTGAAAACTTGGTGTGGTGGAAGAAGTCTGTGTCCCAAGAGTGGAAGTCTCTGCTCCTTGTTCCACATTCTTAGAGTTTAATGTCACTGATTTCCTCCTAGATCTTTTGCTTGATCCAGGACTGGTTTGGGAATCAATTGATTCCCTTTGACACAACTAATTTATTTGCAATGTTTCGGGGGCGTTACCAGATTATTTTCCTATGTATCTGGCAAGTGTTGTCCAATCCACATTAACCAATTTGTTCACTGCCTCTACCCCCAATATGGAAGCCAATTCCTCTTTATCTTTGTCATTCTCATGTCCCTATATATATATATATATATATTAGATTATATTTCTTCTTTTAAATTTAGAAATAAAAAACTAAAAATTCAAATTCAAAGAAACAATGGAAACATTTACAAATCTATAAATTGACAATGAATGACCTCAATGTGACTAGAGTTTGTTGACAATGCTTGCTTCCCTCCATTGCTTGACATTTTGAGGTGACCTAGGGAAAATTATTTTCATCTAGCCTGTGGAGGCAAACGAAGTACACATTGTTAGGTATGAAATTTTTCGTCCAGTTTGTGGTATGAAAATTTTGTTATGTGGGCAAATATGTTCGCTGGGTTTGCTTAGTGTTGATAACCTAGGGCAAATATGTTCGCTCGGTTTGTTTAGTGTTGATAACCTTATCATGAAAACTCTTCCATAATGCAATCTTGCACGAATTTTTCATGGCATCGGTGACTATGGCACGACTGGGAAAAACCAAGCGGTTTTTGTATTTATTTTCAACAATGACCGACCCAATTCCCAGATTTTCCAAGCAGTTCACTATTTCCTTGATACCCAGGTTAGGGAAAGAATACAGAGGCATCCTCGCTTCATGCTATAATATTTTGAGCCAAAGCTAAAATGGGTAGGGTAAAAAAATTTGTTGGTTTCTCAAAGGTTTTACAATTTATAATTATGGGACAATTTAGAGGTTGCCTAGACTGATTAGGCCACAAACCAATAAACAATCACGAATTCAAATGCAATACAAAGAGCAGTAAACAATCATGAATTCAACCAAGAAAAAAAAATTGTAACCTTACCTATGGTGTCGCAAACTAAATCGAATTTCTCACCAATTGCTGGTAGCACCCTGCTCTCTTCCTTCGTGCGGCATTTTTCCCTTTTTTGTCATCTGATTTCTTCCTTCACGTGGGAAAGTTTTAAATTTTTGATTTTGATTCATTAGTCGGCACTTTAGTCAGCATTAGTTAACTCCAACTTTAGTGCTGACTTTTGGTCATTAATGTAATCTATTTGGGACGTATAAGGTGGCATCAAGTGCCCCTAATTTAGCGCCTATCATTGTTGTATAGTGACTATTTTCATTGTTGTGTATCACAAGATCTAGAGTGTTGGAATAATTCCAACTCCTGCCTTGTTTTTGTGACCACCGTTGTCTTGTGACTCCTTCATCAGCTCGGTGTGGTCCTGCAAGGTGCTTCATCCTTCTCGGAGGTAGTGCGATGAAAGCTTCTGTGGCGACAGGTGAGTCTTCCTTCTGTTCTTGGAAATGTTGCTTGCAGTCCCGCAAGTCTTCTACCATTGGCGTGTGGTAGTGTGATGACCACCATTGTCCCACGACTCCTTCATCAACTCGGTGCGATAGAGCAGTTTTTACTGTGGTCCACCAAGTTGCTTTTTCCTTCTTGGTGGTAGTGCGGTGAAAGATTTTGTGGCGACATTTTTATTCACAGAGGAGGCCATAGAGAGAGGATGTGGATGACGTAGAAATACTAAATCGCTGAGAGGAAAGTGGGTGGAAATAGATGAGACAACAAAATCTGCAGATACAAGAGGTAAGAAGAGAAAGCAACCTCAACCAAAGGAGGAATATGTTTATGAATTCACAAATGCTACAACATAGAGGAGATAGTCATTTTTTTGTCCATGAGGCTTCTAAGGTCAAACTTATTGGTTGAAAATGCATAGGAATGGTGATTAAATGTGATTCTATGATCAAGGGAAAAGTTTGAAAATTAGGATAGTGAAAACATGATATCAATATGTCAAATATATGACTAAAGTGAGGTTTTGTGTTGGATAGCATATTCGTTGAAATGATATAATTGGTGTACTAAACATTATTTACTATGTTGTGTATTATAGGGGTGAGACAAGGCCATGTCAACAGATCATGTCATATCAAATGAGGACACAATGGATGAAGCGGGACATCAAGTACTCTTATTTTGACTTAACTTAAGAAAAAATGATCTGATGGCATTTTGTGATACGCCCATCTATTTTCACAATATTATTGCAATTTATAATGTATTATCCAATCTTGACATAAATTAATGCATGTTGTTGATTATTTTAGATGGAGATTGGAGAAAATGCAAAGCCTAAGCATTCGACTATCAAAAGAACAAGATATGTACATAGACATGGACCTAAAATGGTTAAATAACGTAGACGACAGTGGGTGGAAAATGATATGACAATGGATACTATAGACACAACAAATGATTACATTGAATAAGAGGTGGGTCAAGACTATAGTACATGGGATGAATACTTTGAGAAAATTGTTGTTTGTGGATGTTTTGTATGATGTGGAAAGAAACAATTCAAATGAGCAATTGTACAAAGACATTACATATATGATGAGCTTCTAGTTAGTAGTATGCCTCCTACAATCGATTCAAATCCAATAGGAATTGTGGTGAGGAATTTTCCAATTTGATATAAATAACTTGTATACTTCATTTAAACATTGTTTTATATTATTTAAATAACTATTTTTTTCTTAATGGATACTTGCAGGATAAAGTTCTTGGTTTAAAGTTTCCTGATCACCGACTTCCAGCCTAGAGAGCAATGATCATTTATCAGATGATACATCTAACAAAAATATGTGCTAATATACCAGCTCAAAAGATGAGGAATTGACTAAAACAAGTAACAAAACAAGAACCAGTGTGAAGATGCATAATTTTCTTAAAGACAAGGGGAAGGTGGACTACATACCCTATGAGAATGAATGTGATGGAGATGATGATTTGCCCCTGAGTTTCAGATCAATTTACAAAGAGACATTTGATCGTCGACTATATTGCGCTTGGCCAAGTGATCAACAACTACCTAGAGTGTACGAGGTGTTTCAATTTTGGAGATACAGCTACATGATACGACCCTCCAATATTCATGGAGCGAATCTAGGCCTCTTTATTGTCCAAAATGTACATGTGGGATCCAAACATAGAAACAATTCAGAACAAACCACTAGGAGATTAATGCCATATTATGGTCCATCATATTATAGTGGTGAATGGAGAAGGCTAGCAGAATATAAGCCTAGCATGTCAGCATATGGTCTAAATTAGAATATGTATACACATCGTCTCCAATTGGAAAGTGGAAAAGAAATGAATAGAGGTCATCTTATGTATATAGATGGATGTGCATACACACACAAAAATATTACAAGATTTATAAATAGTAGTAAGGGAAGGGACCCTACAGTAAGACCGAATTGTCAATTTGTTGAGGTTATAAATGATAAAGATGGAGATATGGAAAGAGAGGTTGATAGATTGATAATGGTTGAGGCTATTATGGACCTTACCATTGGGGATGAGTTATTGATTGATTACCCCTTCTTAAAACGCACTCCTGCGCGAAAGAAGAGGGAAGAACAAGGTCTCCCTAAGGATGTTCTTAAGGGCAGAAAACCAAAGAATAATAAATGAGTGTGGATTGATGTTTTATAAACTATGTTGTCAAAATTGCGTTTTATAGCAATTATTGTATAAAAAAGGTAGTCTATAAAATAATGTTCTATTATTCAATTGATGTATATATGTTCATACAATTTATATAATGTCTAATATATGTATGTCGTTCATGTGTAAGTATTTTTATATGAAGATATTTTGGACCCAAAATGGATATTTGTCATACATTATGATCCAATATTAAGGAATGTATTTGACAATGCATTAGTGGATACTAAGCAAAACAATGATGGCCAACAAAATAAGAGAGGGATTAGAGAACATCGAAGAAATTGACATCCATGATGATATTGAAGATGGTTATGTTTAGGCACAAGAAGACAACAATCCAGAGTTAGATGATGTTATGGAAGACAACAATATGGATGGTATAGAAAATGATGTTTCAAATACATCTGGTAACAATATAGATGGTCTACAATCAAATTTCAATCATGATGAAGATGATGCAGGTCAAGATGAGGATGATGATAATATTAAATACTTGAAAGAACATATGAACATTGACAATGATACACTAGATGACATTGTAGTAGACAATAATGTTAATGACCAAGCCTTCTAAATTTTTAGAATTATTTGTAATCCATGTTTAAAAAAGGATGATTCTTATGGCCTAAACTTTGAAATGGTTCAGTAAAATTATGTTGTACTTGGACAATTGAAAACCTGTTTTATTCTCCTAGCAAGCTTTTTTATTTTCCATTATAATTCTAGACCAAACAACATTTGTGGGGATGACCTTTTACACCATTCTTAATTTGTATGAAGTTCACGAACTTGTTGTCAAGCAGTAAATCCCTTTCGTAGACAAGAAATGTAAAGGATTCATTTAAGAAAATATAAGTAGTCTCTTTTTTAGGGTAATCCACATGTAAAAAGTAAAAAGCACATAAAAAAACAATTGTAGATTAGAAAATTAAATTCAATCAGTTATGTCTTATTTCGCTTCTTATTTGAAAGACATGGGGTATTCACCATACATTTCCCTTGACAAAGAAAACATGTGCTTTCATTTATTTTTACTGTATATCTCATAAGTGAAATTGTTGTTACATAATGATGCACTGAGAAAATAATATATACAAAAGAATGCAAAGAAAATGTTTGAAATTTAACTTGCAACCTACTGTGTTGTGCTGAAAGGAATCAAGATTAACTGGGACAAGAAATACAAATAAAATTTTGATGATTGTACTTATAAGTGAACAGGATATGAAAAGTGTGGACAATGATGGTGCTGAAATTGAAAACTCTGATTCTGATGATATTAATGTTTTATGTCATTCAAGATAAAGAGCACATACAATTTTATATACATAGCAAATGAAGATTTGAAACTAGTAAACTGAAAATGTAAACACTGTAAGATTTTTCCTTAAACAATAATTCACATACTCGCTTACAAAAAAGGGTGAAGCATTTTTTATTCAAACTCTGTTTTATTTAATAGACATAGCAATAAAACAATATCTACAAGTACAAGAATATATACATTGTTTCATAGAAAATAAGGAATTTTTCATAGAATATACAAGTACAAGAATATATCATCATCATCATATCCTTAATTACCTATTGCAATATCCTTAAATTGTTCAATCTTTGGTATGAATTGTTGGTAGAAAAAATTAGGATTACTTGGATGCTTCTTCCATTCATTTTGTATCAAAATATGTTCGTGAAGACACAAAAGTTAATAAAACATTAATGCACGTAACTCACAATTATTTAAATAAGAAACTTTGTTAACTTTATTATTTTTAAATAGTTTCTATTTTTATGTTGAACATGTAACAAGGCAAAATAAGCTCAAATTTAAAAAAAAAATAGCAGCTCTACCAACATCCACAATAAATGCTTTAATGTATTAGCATATTCATTCACATAAGTACAGTATTGAGGCTCAATAACTAATATTCATTCAAATATAAGAAGAAATAAGTATGGAAAACATAAGAAAAATACAGAATTATAACACAATCATGGAGAATCTCTGATAATAAGATGTTCTCTATTATATTGCTTCAATTGATATATATTAATAAAAAAAATCTTTAAAATGGAAATGATATATGATGATGATAATTTAAAACTAGGCCTTGGTTTCCTATTTATATAGGAAACAACAAGCTGCAGGCCTTTTACAAAAAGAAACGACCTTTCATAACTACTTCTTTTACTAACAACTATTTAATTAGCATAATTAAGGAAATAACAAGACTTAAGACATTTTGACATCTTGACATATGGTTCCATTATTCAACATAGAAGACCCACGATTATTGATCTGGAAAATTCTTCCTCTCCATGATGAACGTCCAAATGCTCTCGCCTCAGTGTCCTATTCTTCTGAAACCAACAACTATTTAATTAGCATAATTAAGGAAATAACAAGACTTAAGACATTTTGACATATGGTTCCATTATTCAACGTAGAAGACTCATGATCATTGATCTAGCAAAGTCTTCCTCTCCATGATGAACATCCAAATACTCTCGCCTCAATGTCCTATTCTTCTGAAACCAAATACTTTTCCTCCCACCGATACACCGTAAAATCTGATGGCCACTTATATTCTTGGATCTTTTGCATGTTTGCAAGATGAGTTTGCCATCGACTATCTAGTAATTCCTTTGTATCATTGGAAAACTTTAGGTATCTCACATCAAGAACAATCAACCCATCCATGATCTGATTTAGCCTAGGAAGACTGGTATCATCATCCTCCTGTATATGAGTTACACACTTATAAACAACCTAACTGAATTCTTTCTTCCACTTATCCAAGTCCTTCAACTGATCACCATCTCTAACTATTTCAGGTATATACCACTTTTTCTAGGTATGGAATAAATCCATTCGTGTTACAATATTTTTATCAAACCCTTGTACATACCAAAATTCATCAATAATCATCTTCACAGTTTGTTCATTTGGCTTTAATGTTGTGGGTGCATCAGGACTTCTTTGTAGAACTTTGCATAACTTAGCCAAAGTGTGGTGAATAGGGTGCCACCTTTTGAACAAAGGATCTAATACAAGCATATATGTCTTTATTTTATCCATTGCCTATTGAATTGTTTAATAACTATCATGCACATTCTCCAGTTTATCCATAACTTCACAAATTCGTCTTTTCACTTCATCTTGGGTTTGATTGTTGGCCTTTTTTACATCATCCACTTCCTTCTTTGGATTTTTAAACCTGTTCTGCAGAAATGTTCTTCACAATATCCATTGGAGCAATAGGATGCCTGTATAACACCATCTCCTTGCTTTGTGAGGGTCATGTTCTTCTTAATTGTTCTTTCAATTTGATATTCTCCATGAATAGTTTATTAACTTCATCATTTAGGAACCTTTTTTTCCTTTTCATACTCCTTCAATTTGTCTTCTAATCCCTTAACAATTGCTCGAGTGAACATGGTCAAATGCATGGTCATTGTGGCTGCCTCCAAAGGGGTGGTATCTTCTATTGTCATTGCCATCATTGCCCCTTTCATCCCTTGAATTACATCAATTAATTTTGGCTTCTATGTATTTTTATGTTTCATCCATATGGCCAGGGTTTCAATTTTTGGGTTATACCCAATTCCACTCACACCTTCATTAGAGTCAAATTTTGCAACTAGAATTGGATCTTCCTGAGCCCACACTTGATCAAGCAAAAACATTTTCTTTAATTCCAAGCCAGGTAAAATGAGCATATTGCTCTTCAAGACCATTTCTCTAGCCTTTTGGGGGCTAATGTCAATGTTGTCAACTCTTAATTCCTGGAAAGCCTGTGCTACCATTTCATTTTTCTCTAATTCTTCAATTCCTACTTTAGCTGATTCCATCCTCTCTTGAAATTATTTTTTCTTCATCTTCATCTAGAAATCCTTAAACTCAGAAGTCTTAATGAATTCATCATCTTCTATGAATCTCCTGGCTGCATTTTCCCTTTCATCTTCATGTACCTCTGTACTTGTTTTTTCTACATCATCCATCCTTTCCTCATGTTTATGGGCATTGGTCTCAAGAATGGGATAATCAACTTCAATATCACCTTTCAATAACTATAGTATTATAGCCACTTCCTCAGTATCACCCACCTCTTCAGTATCCTCTTAAGTTACTAATTGTTCAATGCTTCCAATCTTTTGTCTTTTGGGAGGTAACTGCTCCATGGGAGGCTCAGAGGTTTCACCTGGGGTATGCTCTGCAGTTGCACCACTATTATGTTCTTCGAGATATGGTTCCTTCTTTTTGCACAAGTCTTCAAATCTACCAATTATCAATTCTATTTGCTTGATGGGGTCCTTTTCCTCAACAAAGTATCCTAGGAAATCCTTGGACCTCCGCTTTGTCCTTTCTTCAAGCTTCTTCATATATTCCCATTTTTTCCTTCTATTAAATACATCATTATAAGTAATGCAATTCCTTATGACATCTTCTTCAAAATCCACTTGGTGTGGCACTGTCATTTTGGTAAGAAGATTGTGCCTTATGGGTATGTGCAGGATCATCATGGAAAAAACAAGCCCTTAAGTGGCAATAAAAAGACAAAAAATCAGAGTTAGACAACTTGACGTAAAAATTTGAATAATTTATCTATATTAGTTTAAAAAAATGTAAAAATAGAATATGTAGCAAATTGAATTTAGTTTATAAACTACTAAACCTTTATTTAAAAAAAAAAAAATCTATTTGGTGAGAATTTAAAATTTCAATGCAGTAGTATTTAAATTTTAGGGTAAAAATAAGAAGTAGGTGTCTGTCTGACCACCCTAACCACAATAAAATGATAATATTTTTTTATAATCTTTTAGATATAAGTAGAGGACTCATGTCCCGATGTGATACATATTTTTTTATAATTTATTTCCAAGTAAATAATTAATTATGAATTTTTTATTACAACTTTTAAAAAATATAAAAACTCATTTGTCTAACCACCTTAACTTGGTCAAAAATTCATGAAATTCAATTTTTTCTTTTTTAATCCTATAGTATGCAAAGTATAGAATGTGATGCATGTTTCGGATTCAAAAAATGTGATACCATTTGAAAGTTATAGATGTTTTTCAATCAGCCTATCAATCAGGACTTTATTCGTAATTCTAATAAAAAATGAATAATAATTATTTATTAAATTCAAAGTAAAGCATAATTTATGTTGGTGGAAAGCTGAGAATCTCCTCTAAAAACTTTTTTCGTTTCATCAATTTTGGGTAAAAAAAAAGTCGTCAGCCACATGGACCATCATATGGCTTACATATCGCCACTTTTTGGCCCATCATGATCCTGCACATACCCTTATATTGTTCATATGATTTTCAGGGTCAAAGGCTCTTTCTTTTCTAGATTTCAATGCATATCTTGTCTTCAAATAATACTGTACCTCCTCTAGTGTGTCTAAGCCTATAGTCCAATCTTCACACTTGGTTTGGTTTGGTAGGAAAGTGCCTTTCTTCTGCTTGTGCATTACATCTTTCTCCATCCACATTATTTTCCACATAAATTCAAGAAATGCTAATTTGAGGGGCACAAATTTTGGAAGTATGTGTGGAGCAACAGGGCATCCATAAACTCTTATTATTGTAACTTCTGGGAGGAAGAACCAATCCCCAAAATTGTGTGTATGACCCTGCTCTGGTCTTAAAGCCAAAGGTCTCACTAGTTGCAACATTTTGGTTGACAATCTTAGTATTCTATACCCAAGAACTCGAAGGATTTTGTGTACAAAGTCTTCGTAGAATACAGCAAAGATTGAATTCTTGCACCGACTGTCCCAAATATAGCACCATTTTTGGACAGGTGTGGGATTCCCTTGCTCATCTACTGTAGCCAAGTCCATTATTTTAGTCCAATGGTCCCTATTCTGGAACAATATCAGATGACACAATAGGGAATAGTGTTTGAATGTAATCGGTGCTCTATCCTTTATAACTTGGGAGAATTCATCATCTAGCGCCTTCTCAAGGTATGAAGCAAAGCCATATTTAATATTAGTTTCAAGGTTTTGAATTCTCATGGCCATCATCATTAGGCCTATTGGCATTTTATCTTGAGCATCTATCCCCAACACTTGGCAAAGAGCTAACTATGTATTCACAAAGTAATACTAAAAATTGGTCACATTAAATGGTTCAATAGTGGTAGTAGAGATGGGGAATGTTCTATTACCAATGCCTCTTTTCATATATAGGGGTACCTCATCACTTCTATAAGTATTTTTTAACCTAGCATAATCCTCCTCACTTTTCTGCAAGTTTATCTTGGTTAGAGCCTACTTGTTTAAGCCAAAATACTCAATGATGGATTTTCTAGTTACTTCTACCAATATTGTGTCGTTTGGAAACCTTACTATTTTGGTAGCAGAGTGATAGTGTTTGGCTAGCAATCTGATAAATTCTACATCAACAAACACATTTGGGACAATCAACCTTGCTATATCCAACATCCAAGCATTTGAAACTGGAATCTTCTCATCTCTCTTACTATAAAAATACCAAAATAGGTCCCATCCAGATTTGGAAATGAGGGCATCACTACAACTTTGTGCGGTGTCCACGAGAAAATTTTTATTACCCTCTTTAGTAGACCCTGGAAGTATATCTAATATGGACTAATGGAGTGGTCTCTTCTTTACTTTAGGTTCTTCATCTTTAATTTTAGGCTGACTTTCTTTTTACTTTTGATTGTTTTGTTTTAGGATGGAGTGCTTTCTTCTTTACTTTAGGTTCTTCATCTTTAATTTTAGGCCAACTTTCTTTTACTTCTGATTGTTTTCTTTTAGGAGGCATGTTTCAATTTTCTCTAATATGGCTTCAGATGACAAAACCTTGAAAGATTTTTTATATTAACAAAGTTCTTTCAAAGAGTTTTCGTGCACTTACCCGAGTATTTCACACTCGCAGGACTTCTTCTTGTATCCTTAGCTCCTTCCACGCTAGTGCACTGCAATTGAGTGTGATATTAGGAAAACTCACTTATCTTTGGATGGCACGATATGCAGTCATATTAGTTTTGGCAACTCTTAATAATTTAATAGCATTTAATTTTGGCAACTGATGTGATTTTTTGCATTTATTGTTCTAAATTGTAATGATGCCATGATTACTGTACTACTGCCATCTCTTATTATACTTGCTACAGTATGGCAGTGTTTTTCCCTTCCCTTCTGTTGTTTACCACACTACCGCCTTGCTCAAGGCTTCTTGTTGCGGGGTTGCGGTGTATACTACTCTACCGCATTTGCTATCACCTTCCTGGCGGTATAGCGGTGTATTTTTTTTATCATTACTTGAAGAGTGTCGATGAGACAATCTTATTTGTCTTACTGATATCTCAATGTCTCATCGACATTAGATCTTATGTTCCTCTAATGTTGGTTGCTGGTGTCGATGAGAAAAGTTAATATCTCTTGCCAATATGCCACTGTCTCATCGATATTTTCCTTCGGCGGCATTTCTTTATATATCGGTGTAACTCTGCCATGTCGGGGAGACTTGTGATTATCGTTGTGGTATAGCGGTGTTTTTCCCTTCCCTCCTATTGTTTACCGCACTACCGCCTTGCTTACGGCTTCTTGTTGCGGGGTTGGGGTGTATACTGCTCTACCACATATGTTGCTCACCTTCCCGGTGGTATAGTAGTGTATGCTTTTGATCATTACTTCAAGAGTGTTGATGAGACAATCTTATCTATCTTACCAATATCTCAATGTCTCATCGACATTACTTTGTTATATCCAAGAGTTGTATTTCGTCGAGCACTTGTAGATATACCTTGTCAATGTGACATAAGTGATTCTCTCCTTGATATGCTTATATATTGTTGACATTTCATTGTTTTACATCATCGATGAGACATATAAATAAGTCTCTTCGACATAGGGGTGTCTAAACCGACACTAAACTTGAAGCTAAAATCGAAGCTAAAGTCGGAGCTAAACACAGCGCTCAACTCAAAGCTAAAGTCGGAGCTAAACACAACGCTCAACTCGAAGCTAAACTCGGAGCTAAAGGCGACGCTCAACGTGGTGCTACACTCGAAGCTAATATCGACGCTAAATGCAGTGTTACTTTAGGCGCTAATTAGCGCCTAAATTAGCACTGACTTGTACTGATCGGTGCAATAAACGCTAAAAATTGTGCCATCCCGATAAATAGCGTCGACGTTTTCAAAAAATTGCCAAAAAATACATTAAAACAGTGGGTGGAAGCAAAAAACAAAGCAAATCACATGGATTTGTTGTAGTGACATATAATAGTTATCACTTTATGTCTCAAGTCATAAGATTGAGACATGTGTCACAATCTCATGTAATTCTATGGCTCACCTTGGTATGTGTAACTAAGGCTCACCCTTTATAATCTCAATCTATTCTCATTATATATTTTCATCCTTTGATAGAATATAATTATTCTAATTGTGAAGTGAGTGAAGTGGAAATTGCAAGATAAACAAGAATTACTATTCCAGGGTTAGAATTTAAATACCTAAAAACAAGAAAGTGCTCAAAACCTACTTATCAATGAGATAGAAAGCAATAATGTAAGAATCCAGCAAACAAATGATTAGAAATTCAAATAAAAACAAACTGAAATCACACAAAGGTAAACCTAACATCACATTTTTGTGAAGCTTGATGGTTGATGGTGTTGGATTGCTCAATTTATTAGCTCCTTTGCTCACAAAAGCATGAAATGACCTAGATGATTGATGAAATGATGAAATGATATCTCAAAGTTCTCTCAAATCTCAAATTGACATGACTTAGCTACTATGATTCTAGGTGAAGAAGATGGAGAAATGAGGGATGTTTTATAGATTTTGAAAATTAAGATCAATGCTTGAGATTTGATCTCAAGATTAAGGGATGAGATTAGATCTAGGAAGATGAAGGATAAAGATTGATTTGAACTCAAAATATCTCCACATTTCAACAAAATTGGTTAAGATATTTTGAATTGGATGGTGGAGATTAGATATTGAAAATGAAGTGTGTAGGATGAATGAGAGGATTAAGGTGGTTAGGATATTTTTTAAAAAGACTATTCTATGGGAATATGCCTTTGAGAGGGAAATTAGGATAATTAAATAATTCAAGATTATTTAATTATGGAGGACTAGGACATTCTATTTTTAAAAAGAATATTCCATGCAAGTGGGATGGGAAGTTAGATAATTAAATAATTTAAAAAAATTATTTAATTATGAGACATTAGAGAAAAATTAGATTTACCTTATTAAATAATTAGAAATTATTTAATTAGGAATGATGAAGGGAAATATTAGTAGAGAATGATGAATTAATTAAATAATTCAAAACCATTTAATTAATAGATGGAAATTAGGATGAAAATGATGTTAAAGAGGGAATTAGGTGAATTAGTGATGAGATGATGAAAAAAAATGGAAAATGCATAATTAGGATGTGTGATAAACGTTGGGAATTTTTATGCCTATATTTTGCCCCTCTTTGAAGTAATATACTCATTGCATTGCTTCAAAGATAATCATTGATCAAATAAAAATTTGAAATTTTTAATAATGCCATATTGTGCCTCGGTGAACGGTAGAAGGACGATAGAAGAGTGGACTACCCCCTTGGGAGGTCGGTAAAAAAATAAACTTTCAGGTCAAGCTCATGACTATATTTGTTGCAAAGAGGACAAAAAACAAGGCCCTAGGGGTCCTAGATAATGATCAGAATGATTTGCGAGGTTCAAGTTTTGAAATAATAGGGCAGTCATAGGCAAAACCCTAGGTTTTGGGGAGATTATAAAGGCAATTAGGCTCAAATTCATCCTCATTTGCACTCTCAGCCTTCTCGATATCAGAGAACAGGTAATTTCTTCTTGTAAATGGGCATTTACAATGGCACATGTTCCTGGAGCACCACACCACACAGAGCTTGTTCATCAACACCAAAGGCCAACTAGAGCAAGACTGTGGTATGTACACTTTTAATTTTTGCTAGCATTTACCTTTTGCTTTTCAAATGAATAGCTAAAGGTAGGACATCAAATGCAACAATCCTAGGATTATTGCAATTGCCCGCAACTTTACTGCGATTGCATTTGCATTATAACGACATGTATGCATTATAACGACACGTTATGCACTAGGCTAGCGTGTATGCTTTGGAGTGACATGGGAATAGTGACACGTTTGCAAAATGTGTTTGCATGTGTAATTTCATGGTTGATATTAGGGGTTTGACATGTTCGACAAAATTTCAACGACGCATTTGAATAAAGTGGTGTGTTTGCATAAACTAACGTATTTGTTCTTTTAGCTTGTAGGCTTAGAATATTTTACCTAATTTTTGCAATTTTGATATTGTGGACGCTATGCTTGTAGGCAGTACTTTATCCCATATACTCAAGAGTATGAAGACCAAGGCTTATGAATAGACTAGCTCATATTGGTGACTTTGAGATTTAGTTTCTTGTAGTTGTTGGGTTGGATCATAGTGCTTACATGTCAGAGATTAGATCACATCAGGCTATGATGGCCACATTGGTAGAGAGATAAAGATTCGATATGGCTATATTTCATGTGCCTAATAGAGAGTGCACTCTCACATTGGAGGATGTGTGGTGCATCCTTAGCATTATGATTCATGGAGTTTGGGTTCAGTATGATGTGGATTAAGGACTAGTAGCCATGGCTAGAATCCTAGGAGAGGATCAGATAGTAGTTGTTGATAGATAGATTGGTCTATTCCCATACATTGGAGAGGTGCACAACATCACACTTATCTTAGTTGGTTTGATCATGACGCCATTGATGTTGGATAGATGATCTCACCAGTTTCTCATTGGATGGGGAGTGGTGATTGAGGACATGATGATATAGGGTACTATTTATGCATGGGTACCATGCATACTAGCTCATTTATATCATGATATGCACTAGGTGTTCTATAGAGGAGCGAATAGTATATCAACAGGTGTCAGTCTGCTTCATGTCTAGGCTTGGGAGTGGATAGTGGTTACTTGGCCTATGGGGATTAATGAGATAGATGCAGGTGATCTATATTCATACACATCATGATTTCCTCACCTACAAGCAACTCGAATGAATACAATACTAGAGAGGGGTTTAGGATGGCATGACTCAGTTCATATGGCACCCCTGGATCAGATGGGAGGCTTGGGGTGATGGTTGTCCACACTTGATGTATAGCCGAGAGACTCGATGGTTGATCGGGTGCATAGATCACATAGTTGAGAAATACCTTCCAGACAAGGTCCAAAGAGAGTTCAGAGAGCACCAAACAATGTTTGGCCATGATTATCATGCTAGATTCACTTGCACTACCAGTGAAGTTCCTGCATGGGGTCTGACGACATCATTTAGGACAACACTTGTAGAGTTTGACTAGATGGCTCCTCTGGCATGGAGATGGGCGAGTGGCCCCAATGATCTAGGGACTACCGAGGACTATTATGTATGGTGGGCACAATGGAGGCCAACTAGGTTGACACATCCTCTAAGAGTTGGAGTGTTAGGATTCTTTGGGGCTCAAAGGAGGAGAGTTGCAGTAGTGGGTAGTTGTGAGGTCAAATAGAGAAAGAGGATCGTTGTTAAGCAGCAAAAAATTGCACATGTTAGACCTAATGATCAGCACGATGGACAAGGTCATCAAGATGGATAAGATCAGCAACATGAGGGGTAGGTTGCAACTATTATAGTCGAGAGGGATCAAACTCGCTTTGAGAGAGATGCAACTATTGCAGAGAGGGACCTAAAGTGTATGCAGGGAATAGTTTGAGATTGTGCAGGCCTCCACGGTCTTTATGGATAGGTATATAAGGGAGAGAGAGCAGTTCATAGAGGAGGTGACCTATTATTGGACCTTGTACAAGGCAGCCATCCCATGAGCACAAAGATGACCGAGATTTGGAGCTCGTAGTGGCACTGCTGAAGGAGAGCCTAGCAAGTCGGGGTGTGTCAATCAATTGGCCATCACAGTAGACACAGAGGCCCTTTTTACAGCCACAAAGATTTGCACATGATGATCAACAAAGGCCATCTTCCAATCAACGTCCTCTTGATGGAGAGGATCATAGGGACGGATAAACATTTGATGTATATTGATCTTTTGATTCTGATATAGAAACTTGATGTAGACATGATTCTTATGATTTATATACATTCATATGCCTTTTGAGCCTCATATAAATGTATCATTTTTATGTATTGATTGTATCACACACTTTATGATGATGATGTATCATGACACTTCAATTTTTTTGATTATATATATAAGAGATCATTTTTGATGCAGCTAATGATGTGTATTATTCCTATGATGTTGATGTATGATGTTAATGATTTCTATGATGTTGACGATTTATGCTTATGATTTGATTATGTATGCATATATAATTATGATATGATGATGTTGATGTTGATGATCTTTGACCCAAGATGCGATGACATGATATGATGATGTATATATATGATTGTTTTTTGTATTTTTTGATATTTTGATGACATGCATGATCTATGGATGACATGATGTCATGGTATATGATATGCTTATGTATGATGGATACATAGCTAACAGTTTTGTGGATGCAGGATGCATGCAATAGTAATAATATTACTAACGTAGGATATGATTTATATTTTTGATAGTGTCATGATATTTGGATGAAGATGTTACTAGAAAGAATGGAAGAATAGAGATTAGAGGATAGAAGAATAGATGATCTTGACCCAATTTGTTAAAAATCCATTTATTATGATTGTGGATATGGATAAATGATTGACAATGATATATGAAAATGTGATGAATATGCTTTTACTTTTAGGGAAAGCTAAGTAATTTCATCATAGCAATCCTTATTAATGTAGATAATAGACATGATGCACCAAGGTATTAATGACCAAGGAAAATTTGTATATGTTGCATGGACTTGGACTTTGTAAATAAGGAGTATTCCTACTCATACCAGACATACCGAAACCTTGTTATGAGTGTATGGGTTATAAGTTCAAAGCATTTTGGACTAGTGCAAAGAGATGTATGAAGAACCTAACATGTAAGGCCACTTTATGTTGCCTGAGACAACTTCCACACACACAAGCCAAGTATTCACCATGGTCGTATTGTAAGAACATCCAACTAACATGGTATACAAAATCAATGACCATACCCCATTCCTTCCTCTCTAAATCCTTATGGACATCCTCAAGAGGTCGTTAGAATGAGACAATAAGATAAACCAAAATAGGCAAACAAAGCTACAGTATCGCTTGCCAAAGATGTTTGTTGTTTAGGGATGTTATCCATTGATGATGTCTATTGTAGGAACGATATATCTGTTAAGGCTCACGCTAGGATATTGATGTTGATGTTGATGTTAATGATGATGATTGATAGGCAATTGATATTTAGGTGTTTTTCTATTTGATAGTAATCAAGTCTTACGATTTTTGTGTGAATGTGCTAGATTTTAATGGTTGCTATATTTGTTTTGGTTTCTTTGTCAAAGGGTGAGGGTGACGGAAAATTTATTATAGATGGGATGTTTATTACGCAGTGGCGATGACAAGGTGATTTTAGGATTTTAAGATTTTTAGAATTTTTTTGTGTTTTTTATTTTATTTGAGGTTGTTTTTGGTGTTTCCTAACATATTTTAATGTTTTTGGTATTTTGAAGATATTTAAACCCAGAGAGGAGGACCTAAGGGTATTGACCTAATGCCTCGAGGCTCATCGATGATGGCCTTGGCTATGTACATGTGTAGAGGCTTCATAGTTCAATTATTAGATTGGGCTATTAGCATGTAGCTAATATTATTTCTAGGATTTTTGGATGTTTTTATTTTTTTTGGAATTTTGGATTTTATTTGGATTTTTCTGTCTTTTTTAAAGATTATTTGGATGTTTTTTGAATTTTTTGAAGATTATATGGATGTTTTTGGATTTTTTGAAGGTTATTTGGATGTTTTTTGTTTTTTGGATTGTATGCGGGACATAAGGGGTGAATAAGGATCTAATCCATCTACTAGGTTCAAGAGAATGCCCCCAATTGGGAATAGGATTACATTTATTATGAGTAGATGGGATGATATGGATGGAGAACAAGGATGTTGCAATGATGATTAAACACTTAACAAGTGATTACGCCATGGTTGGACACACATTTATTATGGGGTGGATGGATGGAATGGAAGTTTCAATAGATGGTGAAGCAAGGCTCATTCAAACATGGTGCGTGTTTTCCAAGTTTTCACCACAATACTAATTCTAGAAGTGCCACAAGAGTGGTTTTAACTTAAAGGGTGATTTATTTCTCTTTATTATTTCAATTTTTTTTTTTTTTTGTTTTTTACTTTTTTTTGGAATTTTTGCTAGGATACCCCGATGGGCTAAGTGTAGAACTTCTTCACATGATTATTGTTGATTGGTTCGACCAGGGTTCTCCTTCAAGGGTGGCCAACTGATATGCCCATGATCCATAGCTTCCAGTAATGACAAAAGATACTAGACAATTTGGCTCAAACTTACCTTTTCCATCTTGATTGAGCTAGATCTTCTAATTTTCCCTCAAGACTAAGTCACCCACTTGGAAGCTTTTGTTCATAATTTTCTCATTTTAACTACGTTTGAGGCACTTCTTATATGCTTGAAGATGATTGAGAGCACTCAAACATTTTTTCGTCCAATAACTTTGTTACCTATTTTTTGCTTCTAGCTCAAAAATAGGTCAAGTTATGTTTGTTTTACAAGATGAAAAAAAAGACACATATTACTTCTGCTATATTGCATTCCAAGTGCATAAACAACATCAGAAAGATTACATTATCAAACTACCGATTGCATTCATGCAGATGCATGTTTAACATAAAAAAAGATTGCAAAATTCCTTTCAAAGTAATCTTTATTAACAATGTAAATGTATAAAGGTCTCACACAAGCCGTGAGACTAATTGTTTTTAAACAAAAGAAAGAAAATATTATACATCTATAGATATTAATGAAAAGGAACCAACATAGAAGGAAGGAATACCAATCATTGCCTGAATGACTGGTTCTTGTTGAGTTGTCCTGCATCATTCTTGTCTTTCGCTTGTTTTGCATCCAGTTGTCATTTCCTTGACGCTCCTGATTGCCTGCATCTGAGAGAGAAGGTTTTGTTAGAGCAATGAAATATCTTTAATCCTCATATGCACATACCTCTATAAACATACAATATAATACTCAAGTTCATTAAAATAGCTAGCATCATGACAAATGTTCAAAAAAACAACAAGAAAATCAAGCATATCTGCCATATGCACATGTTTTTTCTAACTTGTTTGCTTCATGTGCAGGTATAGGAAAAGTAATGTTGTTGTTTTGATTCATTTAATAGCAGCATGTGGGTTAAAATGTGGCTCCCATAAGGGTTGAGCCAAGCATGTTGCCCTCATGTTACCAAGAGGATTGAGAGTGATAGTTCATCTCATTTGACATCAATTGAACTAATACACATCACTCATGATAGTGAACTAATAGGTCACTATCATAAATGACATATACTTGTTTGATTGATTCATCAAGTGACAGTTTTTAATAGAGGCAGTCCTAAATACACAATTGTTGAGTCTAAAGGACAACAAGCACAAATCCATTTGTCTAAGGTTTGTTCTCCAAAACCCTTAGAATATATCATGAGCATTGAGAATGATATAAGAAATGATATAAGACAACCATTTAAGGGGAGAATTATGCTCATGACAATCTTTGAAATAAAAGGTTTTGAGTTTTGGCTAAGTGGAATAAATCAAGGAAACAATAACTTTCTAATAAATAGAGAAAAGGGGGCTTAATGATAGTTTTGAGAGAGGTGAATGCCAAGGTGATCTAAATGCTAGTGTGGTTTAGGACTAACACAACCATCACTGCTATATGAGGGCAGTCACATCAAGTCACATCTCACTAATATGACAAAGGGGGCAATCTTGAAAAGAGGCTTAATGCCAAGACGGAGATGCAAGCACAGTGATAAGAAGTTGGTAACATTCTAGAGAGGGTTTAGCAGTCATAAATATGTAAGACAGAGGAATTGAAAAGTTATCTGGGTGTAGTTAGATTGCTTCTAGTACAAGGGACAGGCTGCACTCACAGAAATAGAAAGATCCTAGGAGGATTCTTAAGTAGGGACTGTGTAGCTAGATTGTGGAAGAGCAATATAGAATATCCATCATGAACATAAATGGAGAGTATTGAAAAATGACATGGGAAGTATAAGAATTTTTATAGGAGGATGTTTGTAGTCTTAAGCATGAGAAAAGACATTTGCACAGTCGCAAGATGGAAATGGATAGTTTATTATTTTTATAAAGGTTATCACAGTGCATATTGGTGTGGAAGATTGTATTTGCAGTAAGCAAAGGTGGAGGACCTCATACACCAAGACAAAGAGAGATCATAGTCAAATGGTCTTGTAGCAGAGGAATGACTCATTATTTCTTCAATTCATGAAGTTTTTCGACATGTTCGATCAAAAATCATAATTCACTATAGAAGGGCAGGACTAAATCCAGGAATAAAGGGGTTGATGGCCACAAGAATAGGGATGAACTAGGTAGAATATAGTCATCCATATGAGTAGACAGATATTTCAATTTTTCAAATACAAAGAATACAATCCTATGCAAAGCAAGGGTTTCAATTACGTGAGGGTAGTTTTCATGAAGGAATGGAAAAGATGCATCGAGCCTTGAATTATATCCATACTGTGCAAGGGTTTCAAATCATTTTACAGACCATTTTGCTTCACAGGGTAGCATTTTTTTATGGAACAATTGACTCGGATAGCTCGTGTTTCAGCTGTATAGCATCTCACGAGATCTCATTCATACTTTAAACTTGCACAATCTTATTACAGCAAGGTGATCATCAAAAGGAAACAAATATATCTACAAAAAAGATGGGGAGGAGCCTAAACAAGGAACCAATGAGCCACGGTTTTCCAAAAAAAGACCAAAGAATATGATCACTAAATGCAGAGGCAGTCAAGTGAGTTTTTAGCCACAAGTGACAACAAGGCCTTGATTCTTGAGAAGCTTTGGTATTTACAGAAGTATAACCCTCAGAGAAAAAAAAACAAGCCCCTTGAATACTTTGTAGGCATGATGGAAGGCCAAGCCAAGAACAAAAAGAAATAGAAAGAATGCAAGCAGCCACAAGGGCCTATGATACCAGGAATACAATGCATACCCACGGCTTGGTTTTTATTTATTAAATCTTCAAATTTTTTACAAAGATGTCAAGTTTCTTCACGTGAACATATCTACAGGAAAAGAAAGTAGAAAAGGCAGATTAATATACCAATGATTCTCTAATAGAATCGACAGGAACTGCAAGGAAAAATACCTCTGCAATCTCCAAAACATCCTCTGTGAAAGCTTCAAAACCCCCAATCATGGTGGCGTGGCTCGAGCAAGCGGACAATGCCAAATACAAAATAAAAAGTGAATAATATTTTTCCCACGTTTTTTTTTTTAGGGTTTTTTGTTTTACCCTAATCTTGTGGCCGACAAGCATAAGGTATTTTCACCTTTATTTTAAAATATGAGTAACAAAACTAATATGCCTGTGACCTCCTTGCGAACTATATGCCTTAGTGAGTTTCAATACCTTGGTGATTCTTCATAAGAATCATTATGACTTGTATTTTAGGAGGGCATGTAACTTTGCATTGAATTTCAAAGTTGTAATTCATTTTTGGCTTGAATGATGAAGTTATAAATCATTAAGTCAAAAGTGTTATTTTAGATACAAAGTTGAGCACGTACCTTGCTTATGCCTTGTAATTTGGAGGATTCTTCATGGTTGCAAAAATGGTGGGGAGGTTTGAAACATTTTTGCAACACATGCCAAGCATATAGGAGCCTTTATTTTTCTTTTTGGAGTGATGGAGAGAATATAGGCTTATTTTGACCAAGTTTTGAGCAGTTTTAGGAATGTTTATGGTGGATAAAGTCATTCCTTGACTTTTTCCACATTCTAAAACCTTGTTGGAGTGGATTTACATGCTATATTTTTGGATTTTTGAGGGCACCCAACTCCAACTGATTCTAGAGCCTTTTTGGTGGAGCTACATGGAGATTATGGATATAATCAGTGTTTTGACTCATTGTAATCAGCTCTTATTTTATGCATTTTTTTACTTAATGACTCTTGGCAATCCTTTGACAGACTTATGCATACTAAGTAACTAAATTTTTGGAATATGATATATAGAGAATACCTTGGATGTTGTTGATACAAAATTTTGCCTTCTTATTCAGTGCATTATTGTGTGTTCCACATGATTGATCAAGTTATCTATGAGAGATTTTTCACCTCCTTTTAACTTTGTCTCATAATTTTGATGCCTTTATGCATAGGTGTGTTAATGTAGGTTACAGATTGTGTCATGAAATGCAAAATGACTTCTAGTTGTAAGGCTACCCTCCTCCTTGAGGTTTGAGCTTTGGGGCCCTTTTGTGAAATATTTATGCTGAAAACATACAGTAATAGGTAGTGCAAGTTCATTTTTCTGGCATTGCAAATAAGTGTAATGCAAGTCTGAATTTTTCATAATCCTTATCAGTTTGGTGTATCACCATAGGAGTAGTTTTCAGTTTATGTACTCCTTATCCCTTTTCCCAGTAAAAGTCAGTAGTTTAAGGTGATAACTAGCTAGGAAGTCGGCCTTCTCCGGAGATTCACTCTATCTTACAAGTTATCCCACAAACCTTTGAGTGTTTCCATGTTCCTCTAGAATGCTAAGTTATGCAACTTAGCTAAGGTGCAATTCTACAAGATAGCAAACTGAAGCTCATGAAGTCTGGATACTTGGTATTCTTTATTGTCCACAAGATGTTGTAGGGATACCCTTAGGGAAGGAATTTTGACCCCTATAGGAAAGATGGATTCAATTCCATAAACAAGGGAGAATGGTGTAGCACCAATGGTTGTACTAATACTAGTTCAATAGGCCCACAAAGCTAGATTCAATTGGAGGTGCTAGTCATGGTTGGGGTCATTGTCTTTTAGAGGATTTTGAGAATATTTTTATTAGACGCTTCTACCTAACTATTTCTCTGGGGGTAATAAGGGGTGGAAAAGTGATGTTGTATATGGAATTTGGTACAAAGTTCATGGACATCTTGATTCTTAAAGGGTGTACCATTCTCAGTGACTGTGGTTTGAGGTATGTCGTAACAAAAAATTAAATAGTTCAGGATGAACTAAGCTATTTGTTTGTTAGTGATGTAGGTTAAAGGTATAACTTCTCTCCACTTTGTAAAATACTCTATGGCAATTATGATAAATTTATGTCGATTGGAGGAGATGGAGGAAATATTACCTATGAGGTCAAATCCCCACTGTGAAAAGGTCTAAGGTGTATTTTTCATGTGTAGCTCTTGTGTTGGTGCATGAATAAGATCACTATGGTGCTGACATTAAAGATATTTCTTAGTAAACTAATGAGTTTCTTATTCCATCATCGGCCAGTAGTATCTAGTTCTTAACATCTTCTTGACTAGGTTAGGCCCGCTAGAATGAGACCCACAAACACCTTTATGTACTTCTTGCAAGGCCTTCAATGCCTCTTTAGGGTTAAGACATTGAAGAAATGTCCCATCGAGACTCCATTGGTATAACGTGTCACCAAGGATAGTAAAACGTGAGGTTTGATGAATAAAGGTTTTATTTTGGTTACTCGTAAAATGAGAAAGTAAGGTTCTATGTTGGATATAAGCATAGATGTCTTGATACCAAGGTGAGTTGGGACCAACAAATTCACACATGAGTTCATAATTTGAGACAAAATGTAGGTATGAGTAATTGCTCCACAAGAAACTCACATTTATGACTATTTTGTAGCATGTCAAGAAGAGACCCAATAATAGCCATGACATCAACAACTTTGTTATTGATCCTTGGTATTTTCTCAAAAAAAAATACTAGGAATTAGTGTTTGAAGCTATCTCCCATCCTTTTGTAAGGAAGCAATTTTAAGTCCTTGGTTTGGTATTCACTGTTGACTTGTCTGATTACTAGTTATGAATCACAATAGACTTGTAATTCTTTGATTTTTCATTCAATTTCCAATCTTAATCCTGTGATCAATACTTCACACTCGGTTATGTTATTAGTACAAGGGAAATCTATCCTGAATGATTTAGGTATACAGTCTCCTTGCATTGTGATGAAGAGAACACCAACTCCTAAGCCATGTTGAGTGTGATATCTATCAAAATATAGTTTCCAATGTTTTTATTGAGTTGCTACAAAGATTCCTTCATCTAAGAATTTTGATACCAAGGGTTGATGATCATCTATAGGTGCTTCAACATGTTGGATGTTGCGGTTGTCATTGATGTCAACACTATTAGCATTGGTGATTCTGAAGGATGTATATGTCGAGGAGATTGAGAAAATTGTAATAAATACATTGCAAGCAACCAGTGAAGTTGAGAAGGTCAGAGTGGTGGAAAGTGATGTAAATTGATAATCAGGTGGTGCACACTAAAGGGTTTGTTGCTCAATCTATCTAGTGTGTTGTCTGAAAGTTTCAATGGTATGCATCAAGATTTGAGAAAGTTATGAAGTTCTATGTTCCTACAGTCATTCTGTAATTGTAATAGGTGTTCTTGGAAGAAGAGGATGAAATTCTAGCAATTTCAGTTGTTGCGCATGTTCCTGTGATGTTCATGGATGATTCTAGATCGTGATCTATCAATTATGTACATCTGCATTGATCGGAGTGTTCGTGATCGAAGATTTTTTTGATATGTGCTCGAGTTTTCATGTTCTTGGCCGACATGATTGTGGTAGCGTGTTGCAGATCCATGAGGATTAATCTTTTATTGTTTGGCGTGTTTGAAGGTGTTTATTTGAGTCCTCATTGTTTTGTGACCGACTTGTGTTGGTGTGCATTAAGATTTATTTATGTATCGAGGCCAACAATTGTAATTTATTATTTATTTGTGGCTAACAGAGTAGTTGATGTAAATCCGTGTGGCAGATATATAAGAGAGGTTGTTTTCCTCATTTTGATGTATGCTCGATGTGTGTATGTGAAGTACATGTGTGATTAAAGGTCAAATCATTCAGGAGTAGAGCAAAGTGTGAAAGAGATTGAGCAGAATGTGAAGAAGGTTGAGCAAAGTGTATTTGTGCCTAACCGGAACTGTAATCAAGCTTGTGAAGAAGCTAATTTCTTAGTTCATGTTCATCAAATGGATTTAATCTGATTATTGTATGTAAGGCAGTGAGCCTTCATCTTAGTAGTGAGCTCTAAGCAGCGTACCTGAATGCAAGTGCATTCCTTATTCATTCTTCATTATACTTCTAACAGGGTATAATCTTGTAGACTAACATCCACCGTGGTTTTTCCCCTAACAGGGTTTCAACATATAAAATCTTGGTGTTCACATGTCTCTGATGTGTTATTGATTTATGCTTGCACTGTTAATTATCGGATCTAAGATTAAAGGTTGATTAAAGTTGAATAAGTTTGATTTTGGTAACAACTGATTCACCCCCCTTCTCAGTTGTCTATCCTTGTCTTGCCAAAAATTGGTGTCAGAGTTGGTTCCTCTAAAGAAGCCTAACAGTTTGAGGTGATCCGAGATGGAGGACAATCCTAGATTCGATGGTACAAACTACTCTTAATGGAGTGTCATTTGAAGTGCATTGGTGAACCTTTCTAGAAGATCACACAAAGTGCATGTACTATTCCTCAAAATGGCCCATCCTCTGAAGATGAGATCAAGAAAGTAGAAGATAATACTAGGGCTATTGAAGCATTGTTGAGTGTTTTGACAAATTTGGAGATGATAAATGTGATAGGATTGAAGACTGCACATGAGATCTGGAAAAAGTTGGAGACATTGTATGAAGGAGATGCACTAGTGAAAAGTTCTAAAGTTACAAAGTCTTAAAGGCAAGTGGAAGGACATGAAGATGAGTGAAGATGAGAACATCCTCTCTTTCTCTCAAAAGGTACATGAACTGGTGATGAGCATTAGATGTGTCGATGGAACCTTGGATGTAGAAGAAATTGTGGCTAAGATACTTAGATCTGTGTCTCCTTTTTACAAAACAAGAGCCCATGCTATTGATGAACTCAGGACAGTGACAAATGTGACAAGAGACATGTTGATTGCAAAACTTGTTGCCTTTGAGTTAAGTGAATTTGGTGAATCTATTCCTAAGACTAAGTCTACATTCAAAGCTACTGTATCCAAGAAAAGCCAACAAAGATACAATTTGGGAGAGAGTTCCAAAAGGACATTCAAATATGAAGATGAAGAAAAAGAATTAGAACTGGAAGCATTGATTGTGAAAACAGAAGTTAGAGGTCATGGTAAGTACAAAGGAAAGTTACCTATCAAATGTTTTTCTTGCAGTAAAATAGGTCATTTTGCATCAAGATGTCTTGAAAGAGTTTCTAAATACAAAACTAAGAAGACTAAATTTCAAAAGAAATTTTATTATGCTGAAGAAGGTGTTACTGATGATGAATCTGATAAAGAAACTAGAAATGAAGATGAATGGGTATTCATTGCTATCAAATAAAATGGTCAGGTGTCCACTGAATCTGCTAGTAATGTGAATGTTGAGAAAGCTCTTGCGGAAAAAATTGAAGAAAATGATGATTGGGTAATTGACATCAGATGCTCACATCATATGACTGGTGACAAAAGCAAGTTTGTAAACTTGGAAAACTATGATGCTGGTGTAGTAAGATTTGGAGACAACACTTCTGGTGTGATTCGTGGCAGAGGCACTATTTCTTTTGGCGGTAAGCACAATACTGACAATGTTCTTTATGTAGAAGGTTTGAGTGTTGGACAGATGGTAGACAAGGGTTACAATCTTCAATTCGAGGATGGTAAGTGCAAAATAAGGGGAAGTTCTGGAAATATGATTGCTTCATGTACAAAGACAAGAGGTAATATTTTTCACTTGTGTTAATAGTGAAAGTTGTTTGATTGCTCAAATTGATGTAATTTGGTTATGGCATAGGAGGTTGTGTCATGTGAAATTTGATAACATTGTCAAGATAAGCTCTACTCAAATAGTCAGAGATCTTCCTAAGTTAGTGAAGCCTACTAACACTATGTGCAAGGAATGTCAGATGGGAAAGCAAACTAGAAATTCTTTCCGAAGCAAACAATATACCTCTAATGGAGTATTGGACTTGATACATACTGATCTATGTGGTCCATCCAGAATCAGAAGTCTACAAGGAGAAAAGTACTTTATGTTGCTTATTGATGATTATTCTAGAATGATATGGGTTGCTTTCTTAAGAGAAAAACATGAAGCATTAGAAAAGTTCAAAAGTTTCAAAGCTATGGCAGAAAATGAGACAGGTCAAAAGATCAAATGCCTAAGGTTAGACAAAGGTGGTGAATTCACTTCTCAGGAATTCAATTCTTTATGTGAAGAGCATGGAATCCAAAGATATCTATCTGCTCCCTGGACCCCTCAACAAAATGGAGTTGTTGAAAGAAAGAACATAACCGTTCTAGACACTGCTATAACCATGATGTTGGAAGAAAATGTTCCTCATTTCTACTGGAGAGAAGCTGTAAGTATTGTTGTGTATACCATTAACTAGGTGAATGTCAACAGTAATTCTGGTAAGACCCCTTTTGAGTTATGGTTTGGTTATAAGCCTACTATCAAATATTTCAAAAAAAATGGAAGCAAATGCTACATCGACAGAGATGATGATATAGGCAAGTTTGATGCTAGAAGTGATGAAGGAATATTTTTAGGTTACTCTACTAAGAGCAAAGCTTACTGATGATTTAATAAAAGGTTGAAGAAAATGGTTGAAAGAGCAAATGTCAAAGTTGATGAAGATATTGTTAGACCATCCAGATGTAGTGGATATGATTCAGATGATCAACATGTTAATACTAACAATGAAAATTTAATGTTCAGACACAAAATAAACTTCAAATTGTTTAGGTGAACCAAGGGAATCAAGAAGAAGAAACTACTATAAGTGTAGAAGAAAGAACACAAGAACAAGAAGTCAGAGAAAATCCTAAAACTCCCAAGTATTTAAGGCGAAATCATTCTGACAGTCAGATCATAGGAGATAAGAGCAAAGGTGTGTAAACTAGAAGAAGAATTTTAGAAGAGTATTGTGTAATTTCCAAAACTAAGCCTAGCAATATCAATGAACCATGCAAAGATGAATATTGGATGGAAGCCACAAAAGAAGAACTAATGCAGATAGAGAAAAATGATACATGGGATCTTGTTCCTAGACCTCAGAACAAAAATGTGATTGGAACCAAATGGGTGTTTCGGAATAAGCTGAATGAACAAGGTGAAGTGCTCAAAAACAAAAAAAGACTGGTTTGAAAAGGGTACTCACAGATGGAAGGTATTGATTTTGAATAAAATTTTGCTCTTGTTGCTAGAGTTGAAGCTATAAGATTATTTCTTGCTTATGCTATTTTCAAGAATTACAAAGTCTATCAGATGGATGTAAAGTCAGCATTTCTAAATGGTGAGCTATAAGAGGAAGTCTATGTTGAGCAACCGGGTGGATTTCAATTGACTGACAAAAAAAAACATGGTATGCCGATTGAAGAAATCTCTATATGGACTTAAGCAAGCTCTTGGAGCTTGGTATGCTAGATTGGATAAATATTTGTTGAAACTTGGATTCAATAAAGGTACTGTTGACAGCAATTTGTATTTCAAGTTGGATTAGAATAAAGAATTGATCATTGAAGTCTTTGTTGATGATATTATTTTTGAAGGTGATGATGATTTGCTTATGAAGTTTGTTGATGAAATGAAAAATGAGTTTGAAATGTCAATGATAGGAGAGCTGAAATTCTTTTTCGGACTACAAATCACTCAATTAGATGATGGAATTTTTGTATCTCAGTCTAAATATGTAAAAGAGTTACTAAAAAAGTTTGGCATGGAAGACTCAAAGCCAGTTGGTACACATATGGTAACCGGATGCAAACTTACACAGAATGATTATTCTCCTAAAGCAAATCAAACAAGATATAGGTCAATGATTGGTGGATTACTCTATTTGACATAGACCAAGCCAGATATAATGAATGTTGTATGCATGGTTGCTAGATATCAAGTTGATCCTGAAGAGTCACATGTGACTGTTGTGGAAAAAATCTTCAAATACCTGAAAGGGACAGTTTATCTTGGTCTTTGGTATCCTAGGGATGATGATCTTATCTTGAGTGCTTTCACTGATGATGATTGGGAAGGAAATGTGGATGACAGGAAAAGTACTAGTGGCAATGCATTTTTCTTAGGGAAGAAGTTGGTATCTTGGCTAAGCAAAAAGTAGAATTTTGTTTCATTATCGATTGTTGTTGCAAACAGTTGTACTCAAGTATTGTGGATGAAGCAAATGCTAAGAGATGTCAGAATTGAGTATGAAGAACCCATTGCCATATTTTGTGACAATTCAAGTGTCATAAACATTTCTAAGAATCCAATACTGCATTCAGAGAAAAAGAATATATTCATCAAATATCACTTCTTGAGAGATAAAGTAAGTGACAAAGAAGTTAGATTGGAGTATATACCTACCAAGGAGCAAATTTTAGACATCTTTACTAAGCCATTGCCTAAGGATACTTTTTGTAAGGAAAAGAAACAGTGCGAAAATGCTTTCCTAACGCTAAAACCACAGAGGAGAAGTGCAAAGACCAGTTTTAAAACTTTAAAACACTTAAGATGAACACATATAGGATAACAAGAGTAACAGAAATAAACGATCATAGAGATAACACCAGATTTACGTGGGAAAACCCTTTCGGGAAAAAACCCACCACACCAAGAGAAAAACACTTTGTATTACATTAAACAAAAATTACATACAAAGTTACAGTCTTCACTCTCTGATAGTTAGCTCACAACAGCACTTGATTTTTTCATGCACTCACTGTTACAATGCTATTTCGGCATACAGTGAATAAAAAACTCATCAACCCTAGACACACGGTTTCTCAATATTTAGTATTTTGTCTTTCTCAGATTATTCAACTTCTAGTCTAAATTGACTATACAAGTACCTCATCAACCACTGATTAGGGTGCATTGATTTTAGTCCTTCATCGACATGACAAATCAATCTCAGATTGGATCCACCTACAATCCTGCATCGAGCCACTGCCACAATAAATTCATTGCAGAGAAATTACTAACTTCGGGCTCTACCAACTGCCAAAATCCTATCTCATATTAACTGCATAATATATCGCTTTTCACCGATCCAGCTTCTAGTAATAAATGTTGTTTTGCAACAACAGTGCAAAAACAACCAATGAAAAATCACGTCCCTGTGCTCTGAAATCCCTTCGTTGTCGCTAACCATTCCAACGCATTATGGGGCAACAATAATCCACTAAATGCCAAACACCAATCACTAGCTTTATCGAGTTCCACCAGCCACGTGTCAGCCGTTGGAGCTCCTTCGGGGAATTACTAGAGGCATCCGATATATTCCCCAAGGAACTCCTGAGGCACAGACAAGTGTCCACAGTCAGACAACCCTTCACATAAAACAACTCGAGGCCAACCTCCTCTTCAATGCGCTCACTGCTTAACTTACTACCACGCGTCGAATGTAGAAGCAATTTCGCTCGGCAAAAAGACTTTCAGTTGTACCTGCTTTAGGATGGCGCAGCAAGCAACCAACATCGTCGGATGAAGCCGATAGCAGTCGTTGATGCAAGTCATCGGCACATCGGCAAGGCATACCATTGCCTCTCGTCGATGAGCAACCAATCTGCCGATGAAGCCAAGGCCAACAAATATTCCGCCAACTCCACACGCATCGACCCATCGCTGTGACAACCCTCAGAGTCTCCCCGATCAGACTAAGTCTCTGCGAACAAAGGGTCAAGCCGACCAAATGAGAACTTCGTGATAAAGCGATAAGGGCATAAACTCGTCAAGTCTTTAACAGAGGTCCAAGCCAGTAAATTGAGGCACATTTCCCAACAAGCTCCAACTTAACGAAGACTTACTAGCTTCCTCCATAATTCGAATTTATTGACGGTCATAGGCCCCAAGGCCCATTGAACTTGCACACCATCTGAACTTGTCCATGCTCACTAGCTTTGTCAATGCATCAACAATATTCTTCAGAGTATCCACCTTTTCTAAGCAGACCTTTCCATCTTTCACCATATCTCGAACAAAGTGATACTGCACATCGATATGTTTTGTCCTGGCATGGAAAATTGGATTTTTTTCCAAACAAATGGCACTCTAACTATCACAGAAGATTGCAATATTCCCTACATTAAAACCAATATCATAACACAAACAACTGAGCCAAATGGATTCTTTACAAGCGTGATTCGCTGCCATGTATTCTACTTCCGTAGTGGACAAAGTGACTATAGCCTATCGCTTGCTCATCCAACTGATTGCACCACCATTTAACATGAAAGTGTATCCACTAGTGGATCTTTTGTTGTCAATGTCCCCTGCCCAGTCAGAATCCACATATCCACAAATGTTGGGTGTTCTCTGTGATGCAACCAAGTTGCCATGGTAACACAGAGCATATTCTGAAGTCCCCTTTAAATATCTGAACACTCTTTTCACAGCATTTCAATGTGTCATTCCTGGATTTGCCATAAAATGGATAAGAACTCTCACTGCTTGGGCAATGTCTGACCTTGTACAGACCATTGCATACATTAAACTGCCGACATCACTTGAATAAGGCACCCTAGTCATGTCCTCCATCTCAGTAGCATATTTTGGACAATCTTCAACAGATAGCTTCATTCTCTACAAAACTGGAACAACTAGTTGTGTGCAATCATTCATACCACTAGAACGGTGTTAAAATACTTACTCTGGCTAACCCAAAGCTTTCTACTCGTTTTGTCCCTGATTATTTCCATCCCCAGAATATACCTTGTTGCACCCAAATCTTTCATTTCAAACTTTGCAGACAACTGAGATTCAAGATCAGAAATCATAGTCTTACTATTTCCTATGAACAACATATCATCCACATACAGGGTAATAATAAACACACGATCATTTACAGATTTATAATAAACACAATGATCAGATTTTGATCTCACAAATCCCATAGACAACACAAAGGTGTCAAACTTCTGGTACCACATTCTAGGAGATTGCTTCAAACCATACAGATATTTCCTTAATTTGCAGACCAGACTCTCTTTACCTTTTTCAACGAAGTGCTCAGGCTGCGACAAGTAAATTTCTTCTTCCAACTCTCCATAGAGAAACGTTGTTTTCACATCCATCTACTCGATCTCTAAGTCATACGCAGCTACAAGTGACAATAGAAATATGATAGATGTCAGCTTGGCTACAAGGGAAAATATTTCTCCATAATCAATTCCCTCTACCTGGGAATACCCCTTTGCAACCAACCTCGCTTTATACTTCTCAGCACTGCCTTCAAGACTAGTCTTCTTCTTAAATACCCATTTATAGCCGACGAACTTTCTTCTTTCAGGCAAAAGTACCAAATCCCAAGTTTCATTCTTTTTCAATGATTCCATTTCTTCATTCATGGCTGCCAACCAAGAATTTGAATCAGGCATATTAATTGCCTCCATAACAGTCTTAGGCTCCTCAGTGCTAGTAATTAAAGCATAGGCACAGTTTGATTCTAACATAGAGAAACCATACCTATCAGATTGTCGTTTTTCACGTGTAGACCTTCTCTCTGGCCGTGGTTGTGGTTCTTCATCTTCAAAACTCTTAGAGCTGCTAGAGCTCTCCTCAGTTTCAGGTACACCATGCAGTTCTCCCTTTTTCTGGAGTTTGGGGAATCTCAATTGCATCATTCTTCTTTTCTCTTTGATTTATCTCGAGTTGTGGATCAGCTGTAGAAGGTTTCAGCTCACGAAATATTACACTTCTGCTATACAAAACCTTCTCAGTAACATGATTCCAAAGCTTGTATCCTTTCATACCAATGCCATAGTCGATGAAGATACATTTAACAGCCTTGTTCTCCAACTTAGATCATTTCTCATTTAACACATACGCATATGCGTCACAGCCAAAGACAAGAATATGTCTTAGAGAGGGCTTCTTACCAAACCATGCTTCCAAAGGTGTCTTATCAACAAGAGCAGAGCAAGGAGAACGATTTACCAGGTAACATGTTGTAGCCACAACTTCAGCCCAGAACTTTTGCTCTAGACTAGCACTGCTCAACATACTCCTTGCCTTTTTCATCAGCGTCATGTTCAACCTTTCAGCAACTCCATTCTATTGTGGAGTATAAGGTGTAGTTTTATGCCTTTTAATCCCATGGTCTTTGCAGTATCTATCGAAATCTGCAAAACAAAACTCACCGCCATTATCCATCCTCAAACATTTGATTTTTCTTCCAATCTAATTCTCTACCAAAGTTTTAAATTCTTTAAACCGACTGAACACTTCTGATGTACTCTTAAGGAAGTATACAAATGCCCTTCTCGAATAGTCATCAATAAAAGAAACATAATATCTAGACTTTGATAACGAAGGAACATTAATTGGACCAAACACATCAAAATGAACATAGTCCAATACACTAGAATATTTATGAGGACTCGAGGAAAAAGAAACACATTGTTGTTTTTCATAAATGCAGTGTTCGCAGAAATCGAACTCAAGATTACAATCTACAATCCCTTCAACAAGATTTTTATTTTTCAAGGTTTTTAAGTCTTTCTCACCTATGTGACCAAGTCTATGATGCCACAGCATGGTCTTCTCCGCTGGGAGTTTCACCTCCATCGCATTTGCATCTAGAGAAGCTTCGTCATCCTTCTCTACAGGAGCAGCTTTGCTTGACTTCACAGAGACATTGTTACATTGAACAGGACGTGCACCTAACCTGTATAGAGTGTCAGTATGTACACCCTTAGCCAGCACCATAGCACCTCTAGCCATCTTACATCCTTTACTCGAGAAAGAAACTTCCACACCAACATCATTTAGCTTACTGATAGAAAGTAAGTTACGAGCCAAACCTGGTATGTGTAGTACATCACCAGTCCCTTTGATTCTTCCGTCAGGGAATTATACTTTGACTCTTCCTTGGCCAACAATCTCCAACGTTGAGTCACTTGCCAGGTACACGTTTCCACCATCATACTTTTCATACTTACTAAACCACTCTCTATGAGACGTCATGTGAAAAGATACACCTGAGTCAACCAGCCAGACATCATCTGATGCCTGAGTTGTCAAGGTTGCAATCAAGGCATCTGCATCACTCTGAGAAAAGTCATAGTCTAAAGAGTTACTCTTCTTCTTCTCCTTACAATCCTTTCGGATACGACCAAGTTGCCCACAGTTCCAACATTTCACCTTGGACTTTTTACCAGGAGACTTTGATCTCCCTTTAGATTTGGATTTAGACTTCTTGTCCTTCTTCTTGCCTCTCTCCTTTGATCTATTTCGAACAGCAAGGGCCTCTTTGGCCATCTCAGAAGACTTCCTTCGCATCTCTTCAAATAGCAATGAGGAAACAACGTCTTCCATCTTGAAAGTAGTAGTCGTACTTCCAATAGTCATTACCAGATGATCCCAAGTGTCAAGTAACGAACATAACAGGAGCATGCAATGATCATCCTCCTCTATCTTCACACCCATAGATGCCAACCGAGCAACACTCATATTAAACGAGTTTAGATGGTCTACAATAGATGCACTTTCTTCCATCTTCAAGGAGTACAACTTATTCTTCATGAATAACTTATTTACCAGAGACTTTCCTTAATAAATATCACAAAGCTTCTTCCACAATGAAGATGCATTCTTCTCCTCATGGATGTTCAGGAGTACAAAATCGTCCAAACAAAGTCTTATCAGACCTCTTGCTTTTCTATCTGCGAGGTCCCAATCTTCTTGCTTCATACTTTGTGGCATAGTTCTAGACACTGCTACCTAGAGGTCTCTATCCACTAGCAGGTCTTCCACTTTGAGTTTCCACAACTCAAAGTTGTTGCCATTGAATTTCTCAATATCAAATCTTCCTGATGTACTTGCCATCTCAAACAGAACTAGGTTCTAACTTTGCAAGACTCCTATTGGAACAGTATTAGCACAAAAAACCAGCCTTACTAACAAGGATAACACAACTGGTCAAGCTTTGATACTACTTGTAAGGAAAAGCAATAGTGCGGAAACGCTTTCCTAACGCTAAAAGCATAGAGGAGAAGTGCAAAGACCAATTTTAAAACTTTAAAACACTTAAGATGAACACATACAGGATAACAAGAGTAACAAAAATAAACGATCATAGAGATAACACTAGATTTACGTGGGAAAACCATTTTGGGAAAAAACTCACCACACCAAGAGAAAAACACTTTGTATTACAGTAAGCAAAAATTACATACAAAGTTACAGTTCTCATTCTCTGATAGTTAGCTCACATTAGTACTTGAGTTTTTCATGCTCTCACTATTACAATGCTATTTCAGCATATAGTGAATACAAAACTCATCAACCCTAGACACACGATCTGTCAGTATTCAGTATTTTGTTTTTCTCAGATTATTGAACTTCTAGTCTAAACCGACTATACAAGTACCTCATCAACCACCGATTACGGTGCATTAATTTCAGTCCTTCATCAACACGCCAAATCGATCTCAGATCGGATCCACCTGCAGTCCTGCATCGAGCCATTCCCGCAATAAATTCGTTGCAGAGAAATTACTAACTTCGGGCTCTGCCAACCGCCAAAATCCAATCTCATATTAATTGCATAATATATCATTTTTCACCGATCCAGCTTTCGGCAATAAATGTTGTTTTGCAACAGTGCAAAAACAACCAATGAAAAATTGTCACGTGTCACACTGCTATTCGTTTCATTTTTTGACCGAAGAGTGATCGGTCAACTATCCCCGTGCTCTCAAATCTCTTTGCTATCGCTAACCATTCCAACGCATTATGGGGCAACAATAATCTACTAAATGCCAAACACCGATCACTAGCTTTATCGAGTTCCACCAACCACATATCAGCCGCTAGAGCTCCTTCGGGGAATCACTACCGCCATCCGCTATATTCCCCAAGGAACTCCCAAGGCATAGACAAGTGTCCACGGCCAGACAACCCTTTGCATAAAACAACTCGAGGCCCACCTCCTGTTCGTTGCGCTCATTGCTTAACTCACTACCACGCGTTGAATGCAAAAACAATTCTACTCGAAAAAAATACTTTCAATTGTACCTGCTTTAGGATGGCACGGAACGCAACCAGCACCATCGGATGAAGTCAATAGCAGTCGTTGATGCAAGTCATCGGCACATTGGCGAGACATACCATTGCCTCTCACCGATGAGCGACCGATCCACCGATGAAGCCAAGGCCAACAAATATTCTACCAACTCCATGCCCATCGGCCCATCATTGTGACAACCCTCAGAATCTCGCCAATCAGACTAAGTCTCAGCGAATAAAGGGTCAAGCCGACCAAATGAGAACTTCGCGATAAAGTGATAAGGGCATAAACTCATCAAGCCTTTAATAGAGGTCCAAGCCAATAAATTGAGGCACATTTTCCAACACTTTTAAGTATCTCAGAGGTAAGTTAGGGGTTATTTCCCCTCCTCATCAGAACTAAGTGATGCAAGTTTTTGCATCAGTCCGTGAATTCATAGCCATATGCTATTCTGGATTGACATTGTGGTGGCTGCTACTCAGGGGGAGTAGTCAGATGTGCTAAATATGAGGATTAGTGCATGTGCACCTTTTCCATTGATGTCAAAGGGGGAGAGAAGCAATGTGAAAAACATGGGAGAAGAATAAAGTGGAACGAGAAAACAGGAAAAGAGTGCATAATCTAAGGGGGAGATTCTTGGAAAAGAGCTAGTTGGGTTGATGGTATTTTTCACATCATGTGTTGCCATCAATGTCAAAGGGGGAGATTGTTGGATGTTGTGATTGCATTGCTGATATGTGGTTTTCATTGATGTCAACACTATTAGCATTGGTGATTCTAAAGGCTGTATATGTTGAGGAGATTGAGAAAATTGTAGTAAATACATTGTAGGCAGCCAGTGAAGTTGAGAAGGTCAGAGTGGTGGAAAGTGTTGTAAGTTGATAATCAGGTGGTGAACACTAAAGGGTTTGTTGCTCAGTCTATCTAGTGTGTTGTCTGAAAGTTTCAGTGGTACGCATCAAGATTTGAGAAAGTTATGAAGTTCTATTTTCCTACAGTCATTTTGTTACAGTAACAGGTGTTCTTAGAAGAAGAGGATGAAATTCTAGAAATTTCAGTTGTTGCACATGTTCTTGTGACGCTCATGGATGAGTCTAAATCATGATCTATCAGTTTTGTACGTCCACATTGATCAGAGTGTTCGTGATAGGAGATTTTTTCGATGTGTGCTCAATTTTTCATGTTCTTGGCCGACATGATTGTGGTAGCGTGTTGCGGATCCATGAGGATTAATCTTTTATTGTTTGGTGTGTTTGAAGGTGTTTATTTGAGTCCTCACTATGTTGTGACCGACTTGTGTTGGTGCGCATTAAGATTTATTTATGTATCAAGGCTGACAGTTGTAATTTATTATTTATTTGTGGTCGACAAAGTAGTTGATGTAAATCCGTGTAGCGGATATATAAGAGTGGTTGTTTTCCTCATTTTGAAGTATGCTCGGTGTGTGTATGTGAAGTACATGTGTGAATAAACATCAAATCATTCAAGAGCAAAGCAAAGTGTGAAAGAGATTGAGCAGAATGTGAAGAAGGTTGAGCGAAGTGTATGTGTGCCTAATCGAAACTGTAATCAGGCTTGTGAAGAAGCTAATGTATCCAAGTAGCTTTCTTGATGTGATGCCGAAAACATATTTATTTAGGTTAAGGCATACTTTGTATTATTCAAGTCTATCAAATATGCTTGCTAGGACATCCACATGAATTTGTCTCATTCTTAATTTCGATAGATCATCTATGTAATCTTCCATGGTGATGTGAAACATGTCATGAAATATTGTGGTCATAGTTATCTAAAAGGTGTCTCCGACATTTTTAAGCCCGAACTGCATGGCATTCTAGTAATAAGTTCCCCATGGGCAAGTAAATGTGGTCTTGTGTTGGTCTCTTGGTACTATTTTGATTTTATTATAACCCAAAAAATTGTCCATGAGGGATAGCATTTCATGACCAACTATTAGATCAACTATGATGTCTATGTTCGGTAAAGGAAAGTCATCTTTCGAACAAGCCTTGATGAGGTATCTAAAATCCATGTAGATCCTGATGCCCCTAGTAGGTTTTGAAACTAGTACTAGATTTGAGACCCACTCAAGTGTAGAGAAGGGGGATTCTCTACTCACGAGTTCTCTTCAATCAGAGAGCCTCACAAGGTTAACTGTCATAAACTACCTCAAAGGACAGCGGTGAGAGTTCTAGAACTAGAAAGAGCATGTCACAGAGATTCTTTGGACAAATTGTCAAGCTCTCGACCAAAAGATGAAAGCACAGAACACGGATGATAGCGTGGCGCGCTGGCGTCTCTGAGGCGCATTGGCATCTCGTACGGACCAGGGAGCGAGTTTCTCACAGAAAACAACAAAGTGACTACTCGCAAGCCGATTGCTAAGAACTTCTAGAAAGTGATAAAGCAACATAATGTGATAAAGGAAATAGATTGAAATAGAAAAGATAAAGACAAGGAGAAGAACGGAAAGAAAATGCTTACAACTGTGTGGGTGATGAAGCCTCCAGCACATGAATGTCTTCAATACCTGCACACGAGAGAGAGAGAGAGAGAGAGAGAGAGAGAGAGTTGGGGCTGTATAGGGGTTTGTCTATGTCAAACCCCCATTTTGGTGTTGCCACCTCCACGGATAGCCAGATAGATAGAAAATTATGGAATGAAGTAAAAAGTACTAAAGCACTACAAAACAATGTTATGCTACTCAACTAAATAATAGAGAGGTGTGAAAGCTTACCACCTCCACCCAAAGCACTTAAGGCTAATGGGGGAGAAAATGAGAGGAACTCAAGCCTCTGTTGCAATGGTGTTTCCTTCCACACTTGCTCTACTGAAGTGATGGAGTGTTGATGTTGGTGTTGTGAAGTATAAAGTGTTGCTTGAGAGGAAGTTGCTTGGAGCTTGTGGAGAGATTGTAGAGGATGTAGAAAGGATGTGAAGAGATAGCTAGAAAGGATGGAGAGGTCCCAAGATCCAAGAGATGCAAAATGGAAGCAAGAATAGTGAATATGAAGGAAAGAGGGAAGAAAACAGTCATCTTCGGGTCGGTCGGTCGAAGAGGGAGTTACAATTCGACTCCCAATGGGAATGTAAAGCCTCCGTAGGCCCCAGATGCGAGAATTTGTTAGGGACATTAGCGTGCCACGTGAACATCTACGCGTTGAGCGGGTGTCTTAGACATAAACGCCTCTACCGACGCTCAAAATAGGTGCCAAGTGGAATGAAGGTAGTGGACTTGTGTGGAATTAAGCCTCCGCATTTGGTTTTCTTAAGTGCAAGGGGCTAAAAGGGAATTTGTGTTAGGGGTGCAAATTCATGTTGATACATCAAGATAGTCAATCGATCAGATGAATCCAACATCTAGGAGTTTTTGTAGCCCAACTTTAACCAAGAGTGCAATTTGTGGATGCATTTTGCAAAGCTTTTGTTTCATAGGTTTCATTCTAGGAAAGACTATGAGATGATGTACCACCAAGGATGTATCTAACCCATGCATGTCTGCATAGGTCCACGCAAAGTTGATCATTCGTACTTTTAAGAAGGATACAAAGTTCTTTCTTTCTTCAAGATCTAAGGATGTTGCATAGTAGGTGATTTTTGGTGAATCAAAGGTACCCACTATCTTCTCAGAATCTTTCACTAATAATGTAGATTTCTCTTGGTGTTTGGCAATACTTGGTAGATTGAATCCTTCACCTTCAAGTGCCTCGAAGAGGTTTTCACCCTCGAATATGTCCTTTATTTTTTACTTTTTCCCGACCCGGTAATACCACCTCGTGGTTTTCACTAGGGGATCTCTTTTTTATTTTTATGTTTTTACTTTTGCGAATAAAGGACCCAATTTGTTCCCCAAAGTAAGCTCCATCACCAAGTTCCATGTCAAATCTTGCTTTATGATATCCAAATGGAATTCCATCTCGTAGTCCTAAAAACTCAATAATAGTTTCATCGTTTCGGAATATGTCTAAAATCGACACTTGTTGTTGGTCCCAATCTATTGGTTGCAAATAGACAAGTTGAAGTTCACTATTTTGGGATGGTTGTTCATAGGAAACAGTTGTGATGGTATTAATGAAATTGTTTTCAAAAATATCAATGATATACATAAAGGAATCTTTGCTAGAGTTATCGTCACCAAATGTGTCATGTAATTCAAATGTGTTATCTTATGTATGACCTATTCTTGGTCCCTTGGTAATGTAGTAAGAATATCTTTATGTGCAACCTATCTTTTGGGTCCAGTGCTAGCATCCAAGGCCATATTGAATATTTTGAGGTTGTTCCTTATGTCGACATGTATGACCTATTCTTGGTCCCTTGGTAATGTAGTAAGAATATCTTTATGTGCAACCTATCTTTTGGGTCCAGTGCTAGCATCCAAGGCCATATTGAATATTTTGAGGTTGTTCCTTATGTCGACATGTTTTGTGGTGATCTAAATTCAAATGGTGTTTGGTCAACTTAGAAGACTATGAAGATATTTTGTGGCCGGCTTAATTTTGTTCTACGGGTATACATGCATATATATAGAGAACATCTTTTTGATTGAAGATATTGATGCATGGAAGAGTATGATGTGTGCGAACAGATAGAAAAGTGTGAAGGAAAAAGTAATCTATTTTGGTAGAAACTTGAGTGAAGGTTGTGGAAGGAATGTGTGCAAAAGATTCTTAACTGGATCTGTTGCGGACAGAAATTGTGTTCTTAATCAGAACCGAATTCATGCATATGTAGATGCAACTTCATTAGTTCACTTTTGTTAGTGAGACTATTTTGTAATATGTTGTTTTGTATTTGGGAAGTGAGCCACCCTGCAGTGAGCAACTTGGCAGTGAGCCTTTGTAAAAATCACCTTAACTAGTGTCACCTTAACCGATACTTTATAATTGAGAATTAGCATTCTTTGTGGTTTTTCCCTTCTTGGGTTTCCAAGTAAATTCTGGTGTTCATTGTGCTTGGTGTTGATATGTGCATTCATGTTCTTATTTGTTTGATTATTTTCTAATTGGTATAAGTCTTCTCTAGATTAAATAAAGAAAATAATTTTTTTTTAAGATAATTGATTCACCCCCACTCTCAGTTATCGAGACTGTTCAACAAGATTTGTGTAGGAGTCTTTTTCAGGTGGTCGATAAGGTTATATTTAGTTTGAGAGGATTTGAATAAAACTTAGGATTGTGGTGGGGTTGCTTGAATAGTAACTTTCCCTTGTCATGTCGTGATGACACACTCAAAAAAATTACCACTTATAGTTCCAAAAACAATATGATTATTAGCTTCATAAATGACACCCACTACATTGTCCTATACATATGTGGCTTTATTATAATCATGTCCCTTACCTTTGGTGTTTCCTTTAGCATGGTCGAGGATTGGATCCTTATAGATTCCCAAGTCATTATTTTCAGATGTTCCAAGATGGTTTTCAATGTCAACCTCTCCTTTGCCAATCAAATCTTGTATGAGGTTCTTGAGTTTCATGCAATTATTGGTTTTGTGTCCTTTTGTTCTATGATATTCACAATGATCATTCTCATTATACCAAGAAGGTTTAAATTGTGGTTCCTCATAGTTTCATTGTTTGAGAAGCTTGATGAGATTCGTTTCGATCAGTTTTCACATGATTATCTCAATAGGTTCTCCCAAAGCAATATATTTGTGCCTTATTTGATTGAATTTGTTGGATCTCAATGGTTCTCTTGGAGGATTTTGATTTTGATTAGTCGGTTGATTTTTGGAGGATTATTTTGTTGATTATTCAATGGAGGTTATATGTTTTTTTAAAATTTGGCATCAACTATTCCATCATTGGTGGCATTTTTTTTCTTTTCCCAAAAGCGTGGTTTGTCATTTGAGCTTGAAGGTTGATCTTTGTTATTGTATAGTTTGATGAGGGCCTTTTCAATTGTTAAGAATTTTTCAATGATGTCCTCAAATGTATTAGGGCATAGCATGGTTAATTGAAATCCCAAGTCTGTAATTAAGTTTCCAATGAAGATATCAACAAATTCTTTCTCAAGAACAGTCCATTTACATTCAATTGCTTTATGCCTCCATCATTGCAATAAGGAAGAAAAATACTCGCCTTAGTTTTGTTTTACCTTGTACAAGCTAGTTACGAAAATATCTTGCTCGATGTTATACAAAAAGTGGCTGATAATTTTTTTTGATAACTCATTCAACATTTTAATTCCAGGGGGTAGATGTGAAAACCATTCTATAGCTTGGCCACCAACGTTCTTGGGAAAAGCATCATTAGATACGAATCATTATAGGATATGTCCATGCAAGCTATGGAAAATTCCCTTACGTGTTCAATTGGATTTCCTTTTCCTATGTACTTGTCAAATATGGGTATCGAAGTTTTTGGGAAAAGGTATCATTGCAATGCTTTGATCGTATGGATAAGAACAAATGTCTTCGAGGGCATAACTCTTCTTTGTTTTCCCCAGTTGTATATCAATAATCTTTTGATTTAAGCTTTGGATTTGTTGTGCCAATTGATCCCCTTGTGTGTTTTGAGGTGGATTAGAGGGATTATAATTATAGTAACCAAGGAATGATTGATCATAAAATGGGTTTTGATTTATTGTCAGTCCTTGGGAGACATTGTGCTTGTTTGGAATGACATTGGGTCCTTGAGGGACATTGTATGCACTTAGTCCTTGTGGTTGCACATTTGGATTTTGGGGTGTGAATATTTCATGTTGGGGATTGAGGTTTGGATATTGTGGGTTTATATTTTGTTGTTGTGGACTGAGATGTTGATGTTGAGGATTAATGTTTTGAGGTTTTGGATTGACGGTTTGTTGTTGGGGGTTGATGTTTTGTTGCTATGGAGTTTGAACGTAATGTGTACCATATTGATATTGAAGCATATTTGGATATAGATTTTTTAGGTTCAAACCTTGTTTATATTGGGCATTATATTGTAAATTTTGGATCTGAGGTTGAGGTTGTGGTTGAATGTATTGTTGTTGAGGCAAATTTTTTGGTTGTTGTGAGTTCAATGGAGGTTTTATATGTGTTCTTTTTTGTTGCACGATTTGTTATTGAGGGGGATTGGTTTCGGTGCTATGGTAAATGGTTTGTTGTCGAGGTGGATTCAAAAGAGTATTGATGTATTAGGGGCTTGGTTGTTGTTGAAGTTGATTTTGTGGTGGCTGATTTGGATTATGGATAGTGAAGATGGGAGAGGCTATGTTGGGGTTGTTGAGGAATATGGAGGTTTAATAATGGGTTTGGTGTAAAGTTTGGTAGTCTTGGTGAAATATTTGACATGTTTTTTGATGTTTGGATTTGGATTTTGTTGAGCCACATGTTGTTGAGGCACATTCATTTGAGGTACTATGATTGAGGGACATTTTGTTGTAAAGATGTCTCATATAAGTTTCTTGATACGTTTAGTCTTATAGTTGGAACATTATGAGTTACATGTGGCATGGAAAAAAGATTGATTGAATATTATGGTGGATTTTGATGACTCACCATTGCTTGTTTCATTTGAGATGAGTTTCTATATAAAGGATTATCAAATTGATGTGCATAAGATGACTCATTGATTGGTGCTTTTGATTTAGAAAAGGGAGGGGGGATCTTTGGTTCAACCGGTGGCTTAAAGACTTATCGAACTACTGTCTCATCATCCATGTGAATGAGAGTTGGGTCTTTGAGAGCTTCAGCATTAAAATCCACAAGTAGCTTAGCACCATGTTGAGCAAGCTTAAAGAAGTAGGTGTTTGGATTTGAGCTGATTAGTTTGTCCATTACTTTTTGTAGCTTGGGATCTTGAGTGAATTCTAAGAGGTCTTCTTTGCTAAATTCCTCCTTACTATCATCTTCTACAAGTCCATCTCATTATGGGGAGGTTGGTTTTGTTGTTGAGAAAGTATGTTTTGATGTTGAAGATGGAAATTGCTTGGTGGAAGATTGACGTTATGTTGTGGAGGATTGAAATTGTGTTGTTGAGGATTTGGATTTTGAGGAGTAGATCCCCATGAAATTTCAATTGTAGTTTCCACATTGGTGGTGGTAGTAGGGACATTAGAGCCACTTGTATTGGCTGCCATTTTCTTCTAGTGTTGTGATCTAGTAATTTTCATAAACTCACAATAGACCTTGTGGAATGAAAGAGGTGATGTGATGATGATGTGGTGATGATATGATTTGGGTTTTCAAAATGATTTTCAAGGGAGATGTTTCTTAAGCCTCTTGGACAAGATGATTGACTTTTGGGTTTGATATAGTTGATGATTGTTTTGGATGGGCTTGGTCAACCTTTTAGACAAAAGGATGATGGCAAGATGATTGGATTGATTGGGTGTTTAACCTTTGGACACAAAGATGATGACAATATTGATGTGATTAATTTAGATAGTGTTAGATCTCAAGATGTTGATTAGAGGATTAGATGATGCCTCTACTTGGACTAGACTAATGAGTACAAGCAAAGGAGGAGGATGGTGATTTTCAAACCTAGAGGGGAGACAATTCCACTAAGTTGCCAAAGCTCACAAGATGATGATGGGTTTGATCAAGAGAAACTAGGAAAGTGATTGATTGGTTTCGACTGGTTGATGTCCAAAGGTAAACTTGATGTTTAATAAAAGGATGTTATGGATGTTCTAAAAAGATTGATGTTGTTTGAGATTGGTGATAGGGGATAATGTCTAAGATTGATTTTTTTCAAAAGGCTTTAGAGACGTTCTTTAGGAAAACTAAGTTGATGGGTGATATGATGATGTTTCAGGGTGGAAATGACTATGCAAAGATGAAGGATTCACTATGAAAAATGTTTTTCATTGTAGGACAAGAAGTTATGATAGGATTTAGGTTCAATTTTTTGTAGATCTAAGAAAAATTTGTTTACCGTCAGACATGACAATGTTGGAAAAATAAGTATGTTATTTTTGTCAAACACAAATAAGTACTTGGAACAAGAGGCAAGATGCAAAGCAAACACAACATCAAAATCAAAGGTGCTACTATGCAAACAATGATCTGGCATAGCAACTGTTTATATAGAAGTGATTGGTTTATCAAAGGCAGCAATATGCTATGCAAAAGCTTCCAGATACATATCAGAAGCAGTAGGATGTAAATAAAAAGGGGCAAAGTAAGAAAAATCGGTTGACTATTTTTAGCAAACACAAATAGTTGTGGTTGTCTCAATGACTGACAAAAATGTTGGCAGTTTAAGGGGTAATAGTGAAAGTTTGATGTTTGATCTAGGTTTTGAAAATCAGGTGATACACACAATAGACAAAATAGGTAGGACTGACCCCAAGGTGATAAGTTACTTCACAAGCTTTCTTCCACAAAGCTCACTAAGCTTGGCTCAATTGAATACACATCGGACAAGCACAACCTAGCTAGTAGTAATAAGGTTGTCTCACTAAAGTGGGCTCACCACACTTTTGTGTTAATATGAATCCAAGGAATAGGTGAGTATGGTATGACAAGGTCATGTACCACCTTGACACCCCTCACCTTGAAAGGACTAAGTCCAAGCAAGACACTTTATCACCTCAACCAAGGACCATACATGGTGAGTAGCTTCTTGTGACGATGCTATCACGATGCACCACTAAAGATCGATGGCCAAAAGGTTTTAGGCTTCTACAACAAATGGTGTGTAGTGGGGGAAATCCATGAACACCACAACATACACTAACAAGAGCTCGAGATCTTGAACCTTTCGTATGAAATCACCCGCAACCGCTAAGGATTGTCATGCATGGCACAAGTGGATAGACCTATAGCTTTCACTCTCGACCCTTCATATAGCCGACCAAAAAACATGCTTGAGGTCAAAACCTTGGATGATAAAATACCAAGGTAGGCCTCCTAACAATAAGGGAAGGATTGTGTGTTGCTATTTTTCATCACCCAAGAATCACACGTAACGCAAGGGGAGAGGATACGTAGACAACATACCTTCGGTCAGAAAAGAAAGAAAGTGTAGACTAGAGGTATTTCTCATCACCCAAGATCACACGAGGTGCAAGGGGAGAGGATACGTACTCTCTAGTTTACAAAACACGACAAACAAATTTATTTTAAGGCCTCAAATGTAAATGTTTGCTAGTCTAGAAAGTAAGAAATCAAACAAGTTCAAATGATAATCTATGATAAGGAACCTGCAAGAAATATGTTAGTAGTTTCAATTGCTTTTTCCTTTGACTGATCGAAACCCTATATGACAAACAATGTTAGTAGCTTCAATTATTTGTCTTCCCCCTTGAACGAATTGTTGCACAAAACAGGTCAGATAATACGACACAGACAACAAACAAGGCACATTAGGGGTTAGGGTTAGGTCAAAATTAAAATCAAAAAATTACTAATGAAAACAAAAGCTGGAAAAAGTCAAACGTGATAGGATTTACCTTAAACATGACTTTTTTTCTCTAACAAACACAAAAGAGTTTGCAGATGCGGCCTTGCTCTTCTATCAGACATGCTAGGATTATCAGAAGTGACCCTCTGTTATTGGAAAATGCGGCACAATCAACAAACGTGACTATGATCTCTGTCAGACACAGAAAAACTTGCACATGCAATAAAAACAGTCAAAAACCTTGCAAAATCGTAAAGCAAATGTGGTAAAAATAGAAGAAGCGATAGTTTCCTGAATTTTAGGCACATAAAAGTGTAGTTAGATGTAGCTCTGTAAATCATGATCATGCTAGAAACTTGTAATTCATCAAAAACTCACAAAATTTTGTTAGATCAAGGATGTGGGTCCTACTAGGCATGCTAAAATGGGAAGTGGGTGAAGTGGAAATTGCAAGATAAACAAGAATTACTATTTTAGGGTTAGAATTCAAATACCCAAAGCAAGAAAGTGCTCAAAACCCACTTACCAATGAGATAGAATTCAACAATGTAAGAATTCAATAAAAAAATGATTAGAAATTCAAATCAAAACAAATTGAAATCACACAAAGGCAAACCTAGCATCCCATTTTTGTGAAGCTTGATGGTTCATGGTATTGGATTGCTCAATTTCTTAGCTCCTTTGCTCACAAAAGCATGAAATCATCTAGATGGTTGATGAAATGATTGCTCAAAGTGTTCTCAAATCTCAAATTGACATGACTTAGCTACTATTATTCTAGGTGAAGAAGATGGAGAAATGAGGGATGTTTTATAGATTTTGAAAATTAAGATCAATGGTTGAGATGATTTGATCTCAAGATCAAGGGATGAGATTAGATCAAGGAAGAAGAAGGATCAAGATTGATTTGAACTCAAAATATCTCTACATTTCAAGGAAATTGATTAAGATATTTTGAATTGGATGGTGGATATTAGATCTTGAAAATGAAGGGTGTAGGATGAATGAGAGGATTAAGGACTCGATTAGGATATTTTTGAAAAAGAATATTCCATGGGAATATGCCTTTGAGAGGGAAATTAGGATAATTAAATATTTCAAGATTATTTAATTTATGGAGGATTAGGATATTCTATTTTAAAAAGGAATATTCCATGCAAGTGGGATGGGAAGTTAGATAATTAAATAATTAAAAAAATCATTTAATTATGAGACATTATAGGAAAATTAGATTTTCCTAATTAAATAATTAGAAAATATTTAATTAGGAATGATCAAGGGAAATATTAGTAGAAAATGATGAATTAATTGAATAATTTGAAACTCTTTAATTACTAGATGGAAATTAGGATGAAAATGATGTTAAATGATGTTAAAGGGATAATTAGGTGAATTAGTGATGAAAATGTATGATCAGTGATGATATGATGAAAAAAGATGGAAAAATCCATAATTACGATGTGTGATACATGTTAGGAATTTTTACATGTCTACACTCATATATGTGATCTATATTATGTTTCCACAAAAGTTCTTGGACCCGAGTGGCTACAATCTTCAACCAAATATTGTATTATATAAAACATTTTATACCAACTCTTAAATGGTATCAAATCTTGTGGGATTGCTTCTTATTAGTCTTAATTAAGAGATCTAGGTTGCAAATCTTGGTAGATCTTAAAATTTTGATTATTCTCTTCTCTTGCATTGAATGATGACCTAGAGAGTCAAAAAACTTAATAAAAATACCAAATTTGGGGGGTTCCTCTTAGTGGCTTTGTATTGCATATTCATTTTGGAGCTTGTTAGTGCAAATTTAAGCTCACCATTGAGTTTAAGGTGCTCAATAAAGCTCATTTTACCTTTTGATTTGTCTAATTTGAACATGATGTGAGGCCAGATCTACAAGGGTTTGAAGTTGGAAGGTGGTTGGTTGCTAGATATAGAAGGTAGCTATAATTTGGGTCAAATTTGACTCTACTATCATATCTAGGAGGTTCAAGAACCCTAAGATCAATTACAAAAATATTAAAATCAAAGCACTTTGTCTAGGGCCTCATATAAATTTTCTCCCTCCAACTCTACAAAATTCTTAAGAGGAATATTCTATAAAATATTAAAAGATTCCATTCGTGCCATTGCTTGCACTTGTGGGACCAAAATGTATGATCAAAATATTTTATTTTTTATTATTAATTTATAAAAATTAAAAATAATAATCTAAATTTATTTGCAAACCATACCCTACTTGCGCAAGGTACTTTGTAAATATAGGAACCATGTACCTTTGCCTACCATGTGGTGTTGTGCCAACCACCAAGAGTTGTAAAACCACCACTAACACCAACAAATTTCTATACTAACAAAATATTAACTGAATATTTTATTTAATTAAAGCATATTCTACCAAAGAATCTTCTACAAAATCTCATGGTGGGAGGAATATTAAGTTTAAATGAAGAGAAAATATTTACATACATTTTATGATGAAAGGAATATTATGGTGGTCAAAGTCATATTTCATTAGGTGACTATGCTAATGTCAACATGATGTTAGTACTTCAGACCTCCAACCAACCCCCCTTCATTTTATTTTTATTTTGGTAGTTAATATTCAAATTGTCATAACTCAGTCATCTGACCTTTGTTTTTCAAGCAATTTTTTTTTATCTAGGGTAGAATTTTGTTCTCGTTGTAGTGGTGCAATTGGTTTTTAATTTTGGTTGTTGGTATTTCTTAAATTTGTATATTCTCTTAGATATTGTTTAGTAAATCTTATTTTGGAAACTTTTGGGGCTCTATTTTGCTCTTATAATAACATTTTTTGGTACAATTTTTTTATAAGTATATATTTTTTCTTCTACTATCTAGTGATGTGATTAGTTTAGTATCATTATACATAAAAATTATACATTAATTATTTGGCCAAATTTGATATCTACATGCACCAAGATCAAGTTTAGTTTGTTATTTTTTGCAAGTGGTACCTATAATTGCAATGAGGGGGATTCTTGATTGAGTAATTTGTGAGGGGGTAATCTTGTGGAAGTTTTTTTTTTTTAACTTTTTGTGTGTTCTTGCAATGACGAAATCTCAAATTGATCTCTTAACTCCATATACTTATGCTTCATGGAGAAAATTAGTATTAAATTATTGCATGGGAAAGGGTTATATAGGATATCTAAGAGATACCATTTCTAAATCTGAGGATCCTAGTGGAAAGCAAATGTGGGAGATCAATCATGAGGAAACACTTTGATCAAAGGATAAATTTATTATATCTAAATGTCACCTTTTATTATATACATGATATGATTGGGTGGGTTAGATGCACCTAATGGAGGTCGACTATTGATACGTTAAGTAGCATTATAGGGATTAAATCCACTCATTGATAAGTGATCGAACCATCTGGCATTCAAAAGTGAGAACCAATGGTGACTCAACTCAAAGGTATTCAATGAACTCCCTCATTCCTCTCTAAATTCTTTTTTAATCCTGCCCTAAACCCACCCATATGTTATGCTTTTCCTAGAGGTTCCCTTCCATTCTAGAGATCCCATAAATTATGAAGACAAAGGTTTGATGCTTGACGCTATGCTTGCCCCCATAGATCAATTGTCTTCATTACTTTCTTTTAGTCTCGGATGGACATGCCCTTAGTCTTGCATCAACCTTATTGTCCCTTGTCCAAGCAATGGCTGAGGCTATTGTTACTCAATCGACATAGACATCTACTAGAAGCATGCCTGGAGGAAAGATATAAGATCAAAGGCCTTTGGGTGGGAGAGAATTCTAGTTCCAAACACCTTCTAGCTCCATAGTGATAAACCTAATTCAAAATTTTACATGATTTTGCTTGATTATGAAATAGCTATCGACTTCTCCATCCTTTCCCCCATTGTTGCCCCCCATTCCAACTTCGTGGGGATGGGGCACAATTTGACCTTCCTCAGTTCTATGGTGAGCTCTTATGGCGGTTCTAGTTCCCAAATAAGTCCTCTAACCTCAAATGTAAGTATGCAATTCACTTTGCAAACCATTTAATGCAATCGCTATTTCTACTCTTCTAAGGGTAGGAGGGAAATTATCTGCCACTAGAACTCAAGATCAATCTCTAGAATCTCAAGACCAATCTCAATGGATCTGTCGAGAAGTGCACCACCAAGTCAAGCATTTTTTGAAGTGGGAATGTTATGTATTGAATTGAATATCGTCCCAAATGCTAATTATCTACATAACATGTCTCAATCTTATTCCTAACATCCTACCTTCTACTAGATGGGTGGGAAAATATATTTGTTTTGATAGAATGGTAGTCTTACTCCCCGCACCTTCCCACATTTACAAGAGGGGTCCTTTTCATCTTCTCAAGGAATCATCTAAGAAGGAGAAACTTAAGTGTGCATAATGCAAGAAAAATAAGGCATGATGGCATCAATGTTATTCAAAAAAAATTGATGAGTTGAAATGTCTTCTTAAGAAGACCCATATCAATTTGTCTTAAAAATGTTAAGGTGCTCATCTTCTTCTTCATCAAAGTTATAGAAGAAAAGGGGAAGTAATTGTAGTTTTATATTCTAAGATAGAGAGGTGGATGCTTGATTTCAGATCTTCACATCATATGGCTTCATCAAAGAGTGGTCTCCTCATTTGATTCTTGTTAATCACCATATATCTTGATAAATAAAAACACATATATCCATGTTTGTGGTAAGGAATCTATTTACTTAGATGACATATTTTAATGATGTTCTTTGTGTGCCTTCATTTCCAACCAATATCATTTCTATCTATTAGATCACACATGGTGTAGGAGGAAAGAGTGTTGATTTCACACCATATTCTATTATCATTCAATATTTGCATAGTAGGTATATAGTTGTAGTTGGGGAGGTTGATAATCAATTTCAAGTCTACACTTTCTCACATTTTTCTCCTATGGTTCCTTTGATTGGTGTACACACTAAGGCATCTAGTGTGCAAACTTTTGAGGAGATTCAATATGGTCACTTCAATCTTGGAGTTCTTGTTAAAAATTGGAAGATTGTCATTGATGTCAACATGGAAATTGGAAGATTTCCATTGATGTCAACATTAACATCAGCATATCTTACATTACTTGTATAGATCAATGGTTGCTCCGGTAATAAAGGTTTGAGCTATGTTAATCCAGTACTAAAAGTTTGTTGATCTGATATTTTGGTCTGGATTATCTTATCTTGTAAGATTCGTTTAGAAGTTGATAATATGTTCTATCTTGGCATCATTTGCATCTACAAACAAGATTTTAGTTTGCTCGGTTATACGGTTGGAAAGATACAATTAGCAATAGGTCGGTACATAGTGTTCTATTTATATACTAGTTCAATGCGTCGGTTTTTTGGTCCCCATTCTACCACAAGAAAGATATCACTACAAGATTTTGTATATAGATTCATGACTGTGAGATTCAACTTACCTCGAATTTTTATGATGATATGCAAACGCATTCAGAAGATATGAGTAACAGTGTTCTATTATGAGGATTATAGTAAGCGCATTGATGTGGGAGATTCCACATTTTCTCATGATCAATTATTTTTTCTAGCGGAGTTGAAGATAAGTTATTGGATGTCGTCTAAAGGAGAATTTGATGTGTTCACAAGTTTTGGAGTTATACGTTTGGCGAATTGCATATACGTTTGAAGTCTTTGTTGTTTTAGGTCTAACTTTGGCCGACCCAATTATGAATTTGTGTTAAGAAGATTAAATATGTGTTGAGGATGCTAAAGGGATCTATCTTAAATTTGTGTCGATCGATACCATATATTACACACTTATGTTGGGAAGATGAATATTTTTTGAGGTTAAAGTCGGCAAAGTTAGTTTTGATTTGAAATACAGGTACTCTAATTAGGTCGACCTAATTAGTGTATGCGAATGTATACTATATATATATATATATATATATATATATGTAAGATATTTTTGAAGAAAGTGTGCAAACGATGGTGATGAGAGATAGAGAGAAATGATGAAGTGGTGAAAGTCAAAGAGATATGGTACGAATGTGTGAAATTGTATGTGTGAACAAACAAAATCGTTGAGTACATTGTATAGAGAAGTTTTTTGTATTCAGTGCTTCATTGGAATTGAACTCCAACACAAGGAAGGTGCATTATATCTTAGTTCTCATCCTGGCAACGTTGCCATACTCTATTTTGTAAATTACTTTAGGTTGTGAGCCATTGTAATATTCTATATCCGAATATATTATATTATGAGTTAACCCTCATCGTGGTTTTTCCCATTTTGGGTTTTCCACATAAAAATCTTGGTGTTCATGTGTCATGTGGTGTTATGTTCTCTTTCATTTCTTCATTCTTAATTTAACTTAGATATGCTTTAATAATTGGATGGATTATAGTTGAATGGTTTAATAGAATATTGATTCACCACCCCCGGCCCCCCCTCTCAGTATTCCAGGTTTTCAACAATTGGTATCATAGCTTGGTTCCTCTTAAGAAGTCTAACAGGTTAAGAAAGATTTTGGAATTTGAACACATGGAAGATAAGAGATTTCCTATTCCTCCGGAAGAGATTCTTGTTGAACATATTGAAGAAGATTATATCCTAGATAATAATGGTGAACTTGAAATTGCTCTTGAAGATATTGACAGAACTATAAAAGAAAACATAGATTTGAAGGAAAGCCTCATGGAAGCAAATGAGTGCATCAAGAAACTGAGAGAACAAATCAAGAAATTCAAAGAAACGCATAGAAAATTCAGTGATCAATTGAAGAAAGCAAATGAGGACATCACCAGACTGAAAGAGCAAGTGGAAGAAAAGAAAAGAATTGAGGAACATTTGAATGCAAGGATAAATAACAAGATGGATGAATGTGTAAGGCTTGAAGAAGAAGTGGTAATTCTGAAATCAAATCTTGAAAAGGCGAGAAGACGTGAGGATAAATTCAAAACAAGTTTTGAAATACTTGGTGAGTTGATTGTTGGTCAGAAAACATCTAAGGACAAGAGTGGTCTATTGAAATGCACAAGACAACTGAGAGGGGGGGTGAATTAGTTGTATCAAAAACTTAATCTTTTCTCTTTAACTTCAATCTATTATTTTAAGTGTAAACATGAAATGCAGATAACAGAAAGCAAACACCAGAGACACCAGATTTACGTGGAAAACCCAACGAGGGAAAAACCATGGTGAGGATTAACTCACAATATAGTAGTAATTCAATACCGGATACAAAGGCTCACTGTCAGAGGGCTCACTGCCCAAATACAAAGGCTCACTGCCCAAATGCAAGGGCTCACTACCTTGAAAGGACTCACAATCCAGAAAGGAGGCTCACTTCCTACAGAAAAACAAAAAGATATAAATAAAGATCCACCACTAGGGGTTGCACGCATTCACAACTTGATCAGAAGATTGTAGATGCCATCAGCTCATTGTTTTCAGGAATCTAACACCTTAAAGTACTATTGCCTTAATTCGCTCTTCCACACTTTGTTTTTTGCACTTGTTCGCACACTTCACTCATTCGATTCGTGGATGGATGGATATCGAATTTTCTACAACTTGATTTGTGTTTATACCATCTTCAACCTCAGGAACATTCTCCAAGGTCATCTATATAATTTCATTTACAAATTTAAACTAGGTCGGCTACTCAACATTATCGCGGTGGATAAGAATGAGAGAGGACCAATTACATATTTAATTTAGGACCCAAACAACATCTTGAAGCTCACACGCACTTTCTCAAATTGATGCAAAAGCCAAATGTAACATGTAAACACTAAGTCGGCCAAATCTAATGAAAACACCAATGATCTTTGAAGTACACGCATCTCCAACAAGATAATCACACATGGATCACTCAACATGCTTCACCAAACATTTTACCATCTCTAAGAATGCCTTAGGTACATCCACAGCAATTGCAACAAACTTTATTCACAGAGAGTACTTCATCAATCCAACCGGACCGATCAACAAAACACAGAAGCTCTGGAGCAGGTCTTCCGAAGCACCAAATCACAAGCAAGTTTTTCAAAACACAGGAACCATCAGAAAGAGTCATCTCCCAAATCCGCAAGATCTAAAACCAAATATCAGAAGACTGCGGAGCCAAAACATTTCTTCTAGTCCATAAACAGAAAGTTCTCAATGAACACACCTTCTACTCGCCATCAACTCAGAAGCTAAAACTCAGTATATACACTCAATTGGAGCTTATAAACATACTTACAGATCCGCATAGGCATAGGATCAATATAGAGAAAATGTGGAGCACAATATAGGAGCACATTCAGAACACACTTCAACACTGCTTTCATTATTTCTCAAATTTTCTCAAAAGCACTTGGCAAAAACACTACAACTTTATAAATATAGCTCAATATACTCTAAGCACTTCTACAGTATCTCAACTATACAAATATCATCTGTACACAAAATGAACTATGTTGATATCAGTGAAAACAATAATGACAACACCATCAAACACATCCATACTTGCAACATGGTCTAGGACATGCAAAAGGAAAGAGGATTAAAGACAAGAAAGATATTGGCGAGATCCAAAACCAGAGGAACAAAACAAGAAGACCTCCTATTAGACAACCAAATGCTCAAAGGTACTCATCTTTTAATGGTATTTGTTATTCCTACAATAGATTTGGACATAGGGGAAAAGATTGTGGAAATAAAATAAAACAAGATGATAGAATGAATCAAAATGCTTTACCATTCACCGATCAAAGTTTTAAATGCAAAAGAATTGGAAATAAAGCTCTAGAATGCAAAAGTTAGATGTTGAACAAAATGATCTATCCTTTCAAAGGTTACTATTATTACTGCAACTTATTTGGACACAAGGCTAACCAGTGCAGATATAGATTCAATAAAGGACAATTTGGGTGGAAGAATGTTGTTTGCAATATTTGCAGCAAACCAGGACACTTTGCCAAAGACTACAGAAGTAGAAATGTGAAAAAGGACTAGATCCGGTAAAGAGATATGAACCAATCACTAAGGTTGATCCAGCAAAAGTTAAGAAGGAAATTAAAAAGACCTAGAAGAAGGAAGGAGAATCTGAGAAGCAAGAAGAATCAAAAGTTTCAATTTCATCTATGTCATTCTCTGATGCAAATAATCCGCTCAAAAATTAAACCTAGGCAGTGGCTTAGGGGGAGCAATATTAGAAAATTTAATATCGCCTACTAGAATATGGTGTCATGGTGTGACACAAATGCATTTATTGAAGATGACGAATTCAAGATCTCATGGGAAAGGAATATTAAGTGGACATGTGCGAAGAAGGAATATTGCAGAGCTTGAAAAGATGGAAGTACACACAAATTTTGAGGACATCTAATTGCAATCTGAAGCATTTATTGCTGAAATAAATGGGATCGGAGAAATAAATTTAAGTGTGTTAAGGAAAAATCATTTGATGAAAGGAATTTGCGAAAGAGAAGTAGAGTGTGGAGCAAGCTTGAAGAGTCCAAAGTAGTTCCATTCTACAAAATTTTAGTGCTTGGCTTTGGTGTGCAGGCAAAAGGTAAGTAATTGTTGCTATACATTATTCTCTATGAATTATTGATTGAATTCGGTTGAATATGACAGATACACCTCAAGTCGTAGATAATTCAGAAAGACCAAAACCACAGCTTAAGGGATACCCTACTAAAACCCTAGAACTTGACCCCTTGGGTGCATTTTCGGTAGTTCCCCTTGGTGTCATTCTAATTGAAGACATTAGGACATACATTCATAGGAAGTTGGAAGAGCCTTCCTATGGAAAAGCAAATATTTTGTGGCTTGAAGAGTTCATTGGAGAAGATTGTACCCTAAAATCGGAACACGATGTGTTGAAGGAGATGAAATTATATGTGTGGGATTAGGTTCCTAACTTTAACAATGAGGAGAAGTGCATTAGATTGGCACTAACCAGGTTTCATTATCAGTTTGTGTGGCTTGATGATTTTCATATGATATCGAAAGAAGCAATTAGAGATGTTACTAGCCTATCTTCCTCCAGACCTACTCATGTATGCAAACCTAACAAAGGAAAAGGATTGATAATGAATACAGGTACTGAAATCAATAATTCATCAGTTCAATATGCGAGTATGATTATTGCACACTTGAGTTTTTGGTGACAATGATGTTTCTGCCACTGCAATTGACATAGCTTTAGAGATGGTTGAGAAAAGGACTAAATATGATTTTTGTGATTTGCTTTGGCAACAACTGTTGGAGAATTTGAATGATATCAACAAGAAGAAGTGCACATTTAGGTATGGAACATTGATAATATGCTTAACCTTTTACTTTATGAGGGAAGTTCCTACTGTAGGAGAAGTTGTTTGGGTAAAACCAAATTGGATGCACAAGGTGATGCCCTTGTTGCATTCTTTGGAAAATTTCAAATAAGAATGAATAGAAGGCGAAGAATTCCAAGAGAGCTAGTGACAAGATATAAGAATGACATAACCTTTTTGGTATCTATTGATTACTCTATTATCAAGGTGATTGAACCTAGAACCATATGGATTCTTGAGCTAGGCTATGAGATTGAGAAAGATTGTATTGTTGGTTGTATTGAAAAGTTAATTAACAACCCTAGAGATCCTAGTAGACCAAGATTTGGAACTTACATAGAAGTGGCTCTAGAAATTCATGAGAAATCTAAGTTGGCACAAGCAAAAAGGCTACTTGGGACAAAGACAAAGGAGTATACAAGAGACTATGGCATATCAAGGGATATAATTAGAACTGCTCTAGAAAAATCAGAAGGGATCTCTGATAAATCAATAACTACCTCCGGAGAAAAGAGAATCTATTGAGGTTCATGCATTAATTGCTCAAACAAAGTCCGCTCCAAAAAAACTCAAGCAGCTAGCTAGAATAAAGGTACATCTTCAATTAGTTCCTAAAGTAGACAACAGTTCTTCAAAATCCATTATGGAAAGTACAAATACATTGACTAATTCATTCAAAGAATTGAGAAGACAAGTAGAAAGTGAAATGATTACTTGGGTCAGGGAAAAAGGATTGTTGGAAATTGGAGAAAGATGTAGGTCTACATATAGCAATGCACTTGAGAAACTAAAAGAAGTTCAAGATTGTGAAAAAGAGGCCAAAAATCTATTCTCATTCTATTGGACATCGCCTAATGCGACTCAAAGATTCAAAGATGTCGCAAACACAATTGAGACACAAATAAAATATGCATATAATAGTTTTAATCTAGCTCTAGATCGAGATGATCAAACTTGGTTTGGTCTAACAAAGCTACATGAGGAATATCTCACATTGCACAAGGAAAAAAGGAGAAATGATTTAACAATATGGGCATCTTAAAGACCTAATAAAAATTAAGTACACACCTGTCTCCTATGCTCTTTCTCTTGCTGATAGAATCTTGAAGTCAAATGTCACTCTCAGAACTCTGGCTGAAGGGGAAGATATCCTAGTTGAACTTGAGTATCTATGCAAAGCTTTGACAGAAGCAAAGAAAGTGTGGGATGAAAGCAAATCTTCATGGACAAGTACTCTCCACAAACTTCAAGGGACAACCACCTCCAATTAATTACTCATAGTTATTGTTTTGGATGTACTCCTAAGGGGGAGTATTCAGGTACACAAAGGGAAATTGTTAAAATATTTTAGTCAGTTTCAAAGAGAAGAACAATACAATATCTTTCATTATTTTCCATTGATGTCAAAGGGGAAGAGAGTACCATGTGAAAAGGAGAGAATACCATTCCACTAGGGAAGAGATGAAAAGAAGAAATTTTGTTCTTGATGGTTTTCACATCATGTGTTGCCATCAATGACAAAGGGGGGGATGGTTGGAAATTGGAAGATTGTCATTGATGTCGACATTACCATCAGCATACCTTACATTACTTGTATAGATCAATGGTTTCTCTGGTAATAGGTTCGAGCTATGTTAATCTGATATTGAAAGTTTTTTGATCTGGTATTTTGGTCTGGATTATCTTATCTTGTAAGCTTTGTTCAAAAGCTAATAATATGTTCTATCTTGACATCATTTGCATCTGCATACAAGATTTCAGTTAGCTTGGTTATATGATTGGAAAGATAAAGTTAGTAGTAGGTTGGGACACAGTGTTCTGTTTATATACTAGTTCAATGCGTCGGTTTTTTGGTCCACATTCTACCACAAAGAAATATATCACTACAAGATTTTGTATATAGATCTGTGACTGTGAGATTCATCTTACCTCGAAGTTTTATGATGATATGTGAACGCATTTGGAAGATATGAGTAATAGTGTTTTGTTCTGAGGATTACAGTAAGCGCATTGATGTGGGAGATTCCACATTTTCTCATGATCAATTGTTTTGTTTGGTGGAGTTAAAGGTAAGTTATTGGATGTCATCTAATGGAGAATTCGATATGTTCACAAGTTTTGGAGTTATACATTTGGAAAATTGCATATGCGTTTGAAGTCTTTGATGTTTTAGGTCTAACTCTGGTCAACCTAATTATGAATTTGTGTTAAGAAGATTAAATATGTGTTGAGGATGCCAAAGGGATCTATCTTAAATATGTGTTGATCGATACCATATATTACATACTTATGTTGGGCGCGAAGATGAATATGTTTTGAGGTTAAAGCTGACAAAGTTAGTTTTGAATTGAAATAGGGCTACTCTAATTAGGCCGACCTAATTAGTGTATGTGAATGTATACGGTATATATATGTAAGACATTTTTGAAGAAAGTGTACGAACAATGGTGATGAGAGATAGAGAGAAATGATGAAGTGGTGAAAGTCGGAGAGATTATATATGGATTGTATGGTGTGAATGTACAAAATGGTATGTGTGAACAGACAAAATTATTGAGTACACTATACAAAGAAGTGTTTTGTATTCAATGCTTTATTAGAACTGAACTCCAACACAAGGAAGGTGCATTCTATCCCAGTTCTCATCTTGGCAGTGTTGCCATACTCTGTTTTGTAAATTACTTTAGGTTCTGAGCCTTCAAAGACAATGTGTCCTAGCAATGAGCCATTGTAATATTTTGTATCCTTATATATTATATTGTGAGTTAACCCTCACCATGGTTTTTCCCATTTTGGGTTTTCCCTGTAAAAATCCTAGTGTTCATGTGTCATGTGGTGTTATGTTCTTTTTCATGTCTTCATTCTTAATTGCAACTAGATATGCTTTAATGATTGGATGGCTTATAGCTGAATGGTTTAATGGAATACTGATTCACCCCCCTCTCAATATTTTGGGTATTCAACAATTGTTTCATCTAATAAGGTTCTAAAGACATGTGCTAATATTATATCGCCTTCATCTACTATTGCTTCCAATGAGACTAGTGTTGCTACATCCATGGCTACTAATGGTTCAATATAATGGATCATTCATTATCTTTTAGATATGACTACTTAGGATGATTACTTGAAAAAAATTGTAGGTTTATTTTGAGAGTCCTATCTTGTAGACTTGGAGGACACTATTGAGGATATTCATCTCCTCGTTGATGTTACTTTGTATGGAGTTGCATCATTTTCGTCATATATTGTGGGAGAGAATTTAGACCCATTCCTTCTCTACCTCATTATTTTTCATAGTTTGGCGTTGGTTTGAATTAATTTAATTAACATTTGGAGGGTTCAACTTTATCCTTTGATTGTGTCCTACAATATTCTATATTGTCATCTTCATGAATGTGGCCTAGAACTCTTGACTTGATCGTGGCAACTTTCAACATTGAAATGGGGATACTTGACCAGAATTTAGAGACATCACACATATTCATCCTTCTTACCTCATGTTCCTTTTAGGGATGGGAACACATCCTTCATATATTCATTGTTTTGTTTCTTCATAAGGGGAGGAATATTGTTCAACAAGATTAGATCTTCTTCAACATTCTTTTTTTAGAATCTACCATCATTGCAAGAGAAACTAACTTGAGGAGGGGTTGGATGGTCTCTATTCTTCTCTCTTATGGGGGAAATTTTTTCTCACATGGGGTTTTTTTCCTTCTCATTACTCTTTGAGACAATTTTGTATTTTTTCTCTTTTGGAAGGGAGTTTCATCCCATTAAGTTTTATCCTTTTCTTTGTTTGTGAGATAGCATTTGTATGTGGGTACTTAGCATGTCTTGGTAACTATGATTCATATTTGAATCTTGTACATTCTCCCTAAGTTGCACTTAAGGGGGTTTGTTGGTGTGAAAATAGTCTTTTACCTAGATAGATCATTACTTAGGTCCTATTCAAATAGTTACTTAAGTTTACTTAGGGTACACACGTTACTTATCACTTTATCCTGCAAGTCATAAGATTAAGACCCATGCCATAATTTTATGTAATCCTATATCTCACCTTAGGCTATATAATCAAGGAATTCCCTTTGTAATATTCATTCTTTATGTTGGTTTCTAAATCTACATATGATTATACCCTAAAGGAGTGCCACATCTTATGCTTAGATTCAATGAGAGATTTGGCCAATGAATAAGAGAGTGATCTCAAACTTTTCTCCCCTACACTTCAAGCTCTTTAAAACCTAGGGGGTCACCCTTAATGAAACTGAACATGAATATCACATAAAGTTACATTACAATGCCTAGAAGATAATAAGCTTTATATAAATGGACAAGGGTGAATGTTTGCAAGAACTAATGGACTATCCTTGTCTTTGAAACCCTAGTATGAAGTATAAAATAATTATAAATAAATTATAAAAAATGACTTGAGTTTTGGATTTGAAATATCTTTATCATAGTCATCATCTTTTCCAGTTGAGTTTTTGCTTGAAACACCTCAATATACTTTCATTTCCTCATCGAAAGGGCTATTACTAGGCATAATCTAATTAGAGTATTTCTCACTATAAATTATACTTGGACTATTATGATAAAAATTACTATCAACATCCATTTTATCAACAAGTTGATCAAAAAACTCATCCTTACCATTATTGTAGGAGGCGTTTTCATTTTACATCATTTTCTCTTCATCCTTATGTGACACATCATTCTTCTCATGCAAGAAAATGTAACTATAAAAATCAGCTAACCAGGTTCTTTCTACATATTCTTGTTTTCTATCCTCAAGAATAACAATCCAATTATATATTTGGTCAACTCTATAAGGCTTAAACCTCTCTGATGTAATGCTCAAATCTAGCTCAAAGGATTCACAAAATAAACCAATGTATATTGAACCATCAGATCTATGAGGTAAATCAAATAAAACCTTCATAAATCTTGCATGAAAGTCATGTGGGGATTCTCCCCCATACATTCTTATATCAAGAAATATATCAAAAAGAGATATATCATCAATCCTAGGTTTAGATTCCTCATAAAATCCTCTCAAATGTGCATATATTTATTATCAAATGAGAATTCATTGTTAATTCCTTCAAACTAATCAATGAATAGTATTCTAACCTCTTTCCATGAAAACATGTAATGCATTGAAAAACTATAAAACTAATCTATAAAATCACTTTCTAAAGACCTTACAAACTCCATGGTAACATCCTCCTCTTCTTTTTTACAGTCTATCATCAGGCTAATGAAATCTTGTATATGTTCGGATGATGACTCTTCATAACCTCCTCTAAAATTTGTTAAACATTCATTTCTATTTCTAGGAACATAATGTGGATAGCTTTGTATTCTACTAAAATACATAGACCTATATCTTTCAATAGGTAAAATTTCTCTGAGGATATGATTGTTGATGTGAATTTTGCATCATGGCATTAGGGTTTATAGGAGAGAAACCAAAATAACCATACATACTTGCATATAATTATTTTCAATAAAAACTTATTTCTCCTACAACCATTTGCTCTTAATTCCTTTTTCTTTTGACATAATATTAGAATTTCTCAACTTCATTTTTCTTAGTTCTAACACTCATTGAATAAAGGAACAATTTTTTTTTCTAGGATTTTCTTGTAACTAGCCTTCTTAGACAACTTTTCTTCTTAAAGAAAGAAATAGATAAAATACTTGGAGGTGTATTACAGTTGTTACAAATATTCTTTATTTGACTAGAAAATTAATAAGCCTGAGCTCTTCTTCAACATTCATCAAGTTCATTTACAGAGTCGCCACCTCTTCAAAGAGGATAATATTTGTATGCACCTAGAAGCTCCTTCATAAGTCATTTATTTCTAAGTTGTTTTCACCAACAAATCACCATATCTCATGAAATTTTCAAATATGCTACAATAATTTCCTTCTACAAGTGTAAAGGCCTTCAATATCATAACTAAATGTTCATATCAAAAACTATTTACTCTCCCAAATGAATAACTCTAGAGTTTTCCCCAGTAGAACTGCCAATCTATTGGTTTCTATGTCTACATAGCATTGAACCCTAAAGATGTGTCACATTATATGCTTAGATTCAATGAGAGATTTGGCCAACAAATAAGAGAGACATATTTCAAATCTAAAACCCAAGTCATTTTTTGTAATTTATTCAAAATTATTTCATGCTTCATGTCAAGGTTTCAAAGACAACAAGGACAATGCCATTCATTCTTGCAAACATTCAAACCTTGTCCATTTGTATGAAGTTTATTATCTACTAGGCACTAGTTTATTATGAATGGTGTTCCCTCAATCTCAGAGACATATTTTGAATCCAAAAGCCAAGTCATTTTTTTGTAATTTATTCATAATTATTTATTGCTTTATACTAGGGTTTCAAAGACAATAAGGACAATGCTATTCATTCTTGCAAAAATTCAAACCCGTGTCCATTTATAAGAATTTTATTATCTATTAGGCACTGTGATGCAACTTTATGTGATATTCATGTTCAATGTCATTAAGGGTGACCCCCTAGGTTTTGTAAAGCCTGAAGTGTAGGGGAGAAAAGTGTGAGATCACTCTCGCATTCATTAGCTAAATCTCTCATTCAATCTAAGCATAAGATGCACACCTTTAGGGTTCAATGATATGGATATTTAGAAACCAAAACTTTCATAAGATAAAATTATTCTCTCATATGTGATCTCTCTTGCACTTTCATAGAAGTTCTTAGATCTTGGGTGGCTGCAATATTATGTCAAATCTTGTATGGTATAGAGCATTCTATACCAACTCTTATAGACCAATCACGAGGATTTGATTCATAAGTATTTGGTCTTTGTTAAAGGTGTTGTAGACTCTAATGATCTACCCCTCAACATCTCTTGAGAAATGCTACAACAAAAATTGATTTCCTCTATATTCATACTAAGACAATATTTTTATAGCATTTGAGATGGCACAAAAGAGTGTTAAAGGATTAAAATACAAACTAGAGGTAATAATGATCAACAATATATCAATTTTTTCTATGTATAATTAGAATGATTTTGAATATAAGGTATTTATATTTTGGATACTTAATGTTTATTCCAATGGAACCAACAACTCTTGAATGAAATAAGGTGCATAACTGACCATTATGATAAGGATAATTAGTCATAGTTGTATGTTACTACCAAGTTTCTAAGAGTAAGATCATTAGTCATGCTTTTATGTCATTAAAATTTTTCTCAAGGTAAAATAGTGTTAGAAAATAATGCATAATACCCATGATCTTAATCCATTTCTTACATAACTCCATAAGAGAAAAGCATGCATACAAGTAACCATAATGCATATATCAAATAGACAAGCCACAAGATAACACAAGATATACCCTAGGAAAACCCTCAAGAGGGAAAAACCCAACCTTCAAAAGCATCCATACTCCATCTATTATTCAGCAATAAAACAATACAAGAGTTACAATGAATACCTTTGAAGCATCAAGCTTCTCCAATGCATATTCATGTGTCCAAGAATGAATCCACACATCTCATGCTAGGATTCACATATGCACTTCTCGGAAAGACTCGATAAGGATAGCTCGCTCACCTAGCCAACTTTAACCACTAAACATGTGCTTGCTTTTATAGATACAAGCTTACACAAATACAACCAAGTGGTAAGATAAAACCATGCGCCACAAAACCATGTAAACACAAAACCACCAATCCCTTATTTAATATTGGGTACTAAGTTTTCACTTTATTTAATATTTATCCATTATTAAATTATTATCACATGTCTCCCACACATTAAATAATAATTAAATGTTATAATACAATATAAAGTGAACCCCAAATAATCACCTAGTGTGATTAACCACACCACCTAGGTGCATCACAACTAAATAATTATTTAATTACAATATTATAATATAACATTTATGCAATAGTGTACAACACCATATCCCAACAAATAGAAAACCTTTTGGCATGTTGACTACACTTCATGGTCCTATCATTTGTTGGTTTTGATGCAACCTTATTCTAAATCTTCTTTGATAGAAATGATAGGTATTTATTATAAAAACTATAAGTAGGGGAAAGTTGGATAGACAGATCGTGGAACAAGAGGACCCAATACTATAGTGGACCATGCATGGGAATCATTCACTATCAACCACATTAGCCATTTATCTCTTATCCCAAGTTTTAAATTCTATTTATGCTAAGAGGAATTAATATACATATAACTTCATCCTCATTATATTGAGGGGAACATGTTTGCATATAAGAAAGTGGAGACACTTATAGTTGTTCACAATGCCTTGCATCTAATTGACCACAACATGCTTACATACAAGGAGAGTACAACAACACAATAGGTTGTAGAGCTAGATGAGCCATCAAAAATTGATATGATGCAACACAAACATGGTTAGTTGGTATTAATTTGGAGGATCTTGAGCTAGATGGGTCTAGCACTAGTAATTTGAATTATTAGTATTTTACCAAAATAATTTACCTAAAAATAAATAAATTTTGAACATTTTAAATGAATTTATTGATAAAATAACTATGTTTTAGAAAATAGTGACATAAAATAAATTTAATAAAATTATTTACTTAAGGATGAGGTTGTTTGATGTGATACAAAAATAGTAACAAATAAATTTTAATATAAGTGGGTTGAAGTGTTGGGAGGAGGTAACAAAGGAAATTACCTTAAGGGTGCAAATAGTTGTTTTATGAGATGGTGTACCTACATTCAAAAAACTTTAAAATGAACATAGACCTATGTGATAAGAAAAAATGAGAGGGGAAATCTTGCAAGAAAATATTTAGAGAAAAGTTTGTGCAATTTAAAAAAGCTCTTCTCTCTAGACTTATAGCCTTGATAGATAATATCAATTATGTTGTGCTATTCAACATATCTTAAAATTCAAACACATGCTCTTGAAGGTCTACCTTGTGACTTTTACTAAACACATAACCTTTGGTTCATATTATCTTCATAAATAATTGAGCCTGATATGACAATAATTATTAAAGGTAAAATTATTAATATGAACTAACTTATTGGTCAGAAAAGATTGTGCACTAAGCTCTCTCATTGAAGATTCAATTTGATAAAGCGCAAAATGGGAATTAAATATGACTTTCTTCAAAATCAAGTTTATACAATAATAGGTATTCAACAAAACTATTTATGAAATTTCTTCCTATTTTCTTCTCAAAGTAATTAAAATAAGATTTTAAAATCTCACCAAGTAAAATACATTTCTCCTTGTAGCTTATTTATCTATGGGCTATATCTACATTTATAAGCCACCATCAAGATCAAATCACTCTTCAAACAAGAAGATTGTGATTGTTCTCTTGACACATATGTTAGTATCTAATGAGGCTTCATTATGACATTTATTATAATACTAATAACACTTCATATTTATTTTTCAATAGTGAAACCACTTTAGTTCTATTCTCTTTGATTCATTAATGACCAACTAAATAAAATAATGTCATTATAATGAATAGTATCATGCCAAACCAATTGGTTCACTATTAACTTATAATCAAAATGATTATTTTTTTTATATATCAATAATAAGTAGTAGTTTTGGATATAATACTATAATAACTATTGCATATAGCTATTATAAAGTAATTTTTATATTTTCAAATAAATTTGACAACCACTACACATTAAAAAATATATTCAATCTATTTTAACTCTTGACTCTCATTGATTCATTTGTTACAATTTAATATAATAGATACATATTTTATTTGGTTGAACTTAATCAACACACTCTAAACGTTGACTATTTAAGTGGTTAATGTAGGACCCACTTAATCCATTCGTCGTTCTTAATTCTCATTTTCCATTATTATTCAAATTAATCTAAGAAATTTAAGCCTGGAAAGAGGCAATGACATTTATCTTCTAGGAGAGTTTGATGTTAATGACTACCACGTGGAGTTACTGGTCTAAGCATTGCAAAGATCAAGAAGAAAGTGACTTCTATTGTTCTTAAGATTGCAAGTCTAGTCAAGGTATATTTTTAAAATTCTCTTCATAAATCTTTTGTTTCTTTAGATACAAAGGGGAATTATGACATAAATACAATTTTCATGCAAAAGCTCAATGTGACCAGTACAAGGAATTTACTGCTGGTTTGAATCCCACCACAAGAATATAACCCATTTTATTTGACAATTTTAAAAGAAGAAAAGACCAAGCTTTAAATAATATATTATATATTAAATATAGTTTAAATAATATTCATTATTAATAGTAAATAATATATTATATTAGTAATATATAATATACTTATTAATAATTAATAATTAATAATTATCATTAATGTATAATATATTATTTAAACTATATTTAATGTTATACAATATATTTAATTATTAAATAATATATTATATTTTTAATATAGTTTAAATAAAATTAATTAGTAATGATAAAAAAATATATAGTATATTATTAATAAAATATAATATTAATTATCAATATATTTGTATAATGATATATAATATATTTATATAATGATATACAACATACTATTTATTAATAGTTATGGTCACATACTTTTGAAATGGCTCTCCCGCCCTCTGCTGATACCCACTTGTTCTCTACAATTGGTGAGTAATTGGCTTCTGGTGTGCCGCTCGTCTCTGGTTCATCGTTGGCTTTTGGTTCGCCGCTAGTTTTTGGTTCGTCGTTGGTTGTTGGTTTGTCGCTCGCTTGTGCGTCATTGGCTTCTGGTGTGTCGTCAACTTTTGTTGGGTCAGCTTTTGTTGTTGGCTCGCGAGTGTCTGCTAATGGTTCGTCGCATGTTGTTGGGTCGTCGTTGCCTGATGGTTCTCGACCTGTGCTTGATGGATTTGTTGCTTCTCAGTCTTTTGCTAAGGTGGTTGGTTCTAGTAGTATTAATCCTTCCTCTTCTCTTCCCTCTTTCAAGGGTAAACCCTTACGGTGTGCTTCTTTTGCCCCTACTATTATTTGTGGGCAAGAGGTGTTGGATAAAGAAGATTATTTCTCTTTATTTGCTCTTATTTGTAGATTTAATGGTTTATGGCCTTCTCTCCCAAATCTGCACAAGTGGGTTTTGGAATCTTGGAGGAATTTTGTTGAGGATAGGATTGAACTCTATCCTTCAGCTCAGGGTTTCTTTGTGGTTGCCTTTCAATCTGAGAAGGATAGGGCTCGAGTGTTGGAAGGGGGTGTTTGGTTGTGGGAAAAGCATTCACTTTCTATTCGGCCTTGGTTCCCTTCTTTTAACCCTCTTTCTGAACCTATTAATGTTGTTCCTACCTGGGTTAGACTACCTAACCTTCCCCTTCAGTTTTGGACTCCTTCATGCTTTGAGTCTATTGGGAATGCTCTTGGTAGGTTTGTTATGGCCGATTCGTCTTCTCTTGTCTATGAGCATCCTACTTTTGCTCGCATTCTTGTGGACGTCAATACCTCAAAAGCTTTACCTGGGGAGGTTATTTTGATGGTGGGGAGTAGGCCATGGTCTTAGGTTCTTGATTATGAGGGTCTTCCTTTTCGTTGTAGGAAATGTTTTTCTACAGGTCATTTGGCTTCTGACTGTTAGAAATCTCGTCGGAGCCATGCTACTTGGTGGAAAGATGCTCTTATTGTGCGTGAATCTTTTAGTGATGTTGGGGATGATGACTTGGTCCCTAATTTTGGGGCTTCTTTTGCTGATGGTTCACTGCAACCTTTTGTTGTTGTTGTTGCTGCTCCTGGGTCTCCTACAGTTGTTGTTGTTGTTGGTATTGGTGGTTCTATTGTTGTTGATGGTTCATTTGCAGTTGCTACTATTGCGGTTGGTTTGCCCTCAGTTGTTGTTGCGGCTAGTGGGGTTGCTAGCATTACTGTTGATGAGTTTGTTGTTGTTAATGGGATTGCTAGTTGCTTTGATGCTCCTGTTGATGTTGTTCCTCTTCTGCCTTTGGTGGCTTGTCCTTCGATTTCCTCTTGCTCTATTTCTTCAGAGGATGATCTTTCTTGGATGGTTGTGCAAAGAAGGAAGAGAGGTCTCCCTAAGCATAATCTTTCCTCTCAGCCCCTTGTTAAATTTGTTTGTGGTGGTCGAAAAGTTGCACGTGTGGTTTAGCTGCTTTTCCCACTGTGTCCTGAGACTGTTTGGTTGCTGGTATTTGTTGTTTATCTTTGGTTCAGCTTTTTTTATCTTTTGTGGTTGGGTGTTTGGATGCTGCTAACAGTCTAATGATGTTTCTTTTGAGCAACATTTTGTGTTTTAAGTTGTAAAGGGTTTTGGGTCCCTTCAAAACCTATTTTTGGGTTTTTGGTCCAGTTAAAACCAGGGTCTTGTCTGTATTTTGTAGTGTGTAGTCATGTTAATCTTTTTGAGGCTGCTATGTTGTTGTTGTTGGTTTATAATTGCAGCTTGCCTTCCTTTGTACTAGGTTTCGGGCACCATCAAAACCCGTTTTCTACCCTTAATCAAAACATACTATTTATTAATAAGAATTATTAATTATTATAATTATTATATTATTAAATATATTATATGACTATTTATATGTGTGTGGGGTTTAAACTATTTTAATATATTTAAACTAATATTTTATAATTATTAAATAATATAAGTTAATAATTAATAATTCATCATGATAATTATTAAATATAACATATGTAATTATATAATATATTTAGTAATATATAATAATAATGAATAATTCTTATTAATTATAATCAATATAATATAATATCATTATATAAACAAGTGACGCAGTGCTGGTTTGTTTCGAGTATGTTGGTTGATAAAGGAAAGTGGATAAAAAAGTGGGAGTGAGGAAAGTTTGAGTCATAACAAATATGCACGTCCAGCAATAATGTGGCACGCAAATTTATTTTGCCTTGAATTTAATAACTAAAACAAAATTATTGAAGTTTATTAAACTTTTGTATGTTGGATAAGTTGTAGTGTTGATAGCAAGAATTTCAGTGGATTAAGTATGCAGAAATTCTACTGCGAGTTAAGGCAGTTAACTGTCGTATTAATGCGACTATTATGCTATAGGCAAGTATGAGTCTTTTGCAAATGTGAAATGAATGGATGCAAGAGTATTCTAGTGTTGATATCGCAACAAAAAATTACAATCTATTTTAACAATGTGAAGCATAGAGTGAAAGACAAGAAATAGTTTCTTGAAAATAGTAACTAAATTTGGCAAAAGCTTTGCTAGTAACTTCTCCAGAAAATGGAACTGTTCCTCAGAAAGCTTGAAAATGTCTCCAGGAAATCTGTGACACTGGTGGGGTTGTCTGCCTTGAAACTGTTTTTGAGACAGTAAGAACATCTAAACACATTCGCCACCCACCAGAATATTATTCCCAGGTTCAGAACTTTCTTCATTGCAACACAACTGTACCATATTTTTGAAGCTTTGCACTATCAATATGTTTATGGTAGAAAAATCGTGTATCCACTGATAACATTTAAAATTGATTTATAAATGCTCCAATACCCACTATAGGCTGGGACTGACTTAATGCGTTAAATAATTTGAATTTTGGGGCTTCTTCATATAGAAAACTAAAATTTTCCCACTAAACAGTCTAGGTTTGCTTTCCTTAAGCTTTACTCCAGTTTGATTTTTTTTTCAATTGACCCAACATTCAACTAATTTGTCTAACCTCTAATTGAGTAGGTTTTACTAATTATGGAAAAAATATTTTGATGCAAATGCATACATAAGTCATATTTGCAACAAATATACTGGAATAACCAAGCACATCCATCACTCATTTGAAAGAGAGATAACCATGCTATTACATTCATAACGAGTCCAAACATCCAACACAATAAGAGGATTATAGCTTCAATAAATTATTTGAATTAAAAAACATACAATGGAATTGTTCATGTCACACATACACTGTGCCAAGCAATCTCTCAAGCTTTCAACATATTTCTATTTCCCTAGTTTGGTTAATTAAGCAAAAAAAAGAGGTTTTGCTACTATGGACAAAACAAAAGATAAAATAATTAGACAGGAAATTTCGGTACAAGGGTCATCATGAAACAAATGAAAGATGTAATTTTGTTACAATGCAGGAAATAGAGGAACCTAGGAATGCGGAAATAGATAGTTTTTTCAAATCTTGACTGTAAAAGTCAGGTTCAGATACACAGTATCAAGCTAGCATATTAAAAGAGTTAAAAGGAAACTAAAACAACATATATTCGAATGGGAATTAAGATCAAAATCACTCATCTCATTTTTCCTAATAGGAAATGAAACAACATCACTGGCAGAGTATCTCTTATAGATCCTCACTATTTGAAACACGGAGATATGACAAAAAAATTGAGACAAAAATAGAGCTTGCATGAGAAAAAGAAACTTTAGTAGAGTCGAGACAAATGATAACATCTTATAATCATAAAAGAAAAGAAAAAACATCTGCATACTTAATTATACTACAAATCATTAGAACACCAATAGAACACAAAGACCATTAGGTTAAATGGGATGAACTCGAATGGAAAAATATTGCATCACACCCGCCAGGGGGAATGCCACAATGGACTGAAGCAAGTACCGAGCAAATTTAATGAAAGAGCAATCCCAGTCTGGACAACTCAGTCTAGGGTTACACAAAAAAAGAGGCACTTCCCAAATCAAAACAAGAAGTAAAAATAAAAATAAAAACAATCCATAATATGATTCAGTCGAATTTTTATAAATTTGAGATTTTGAAGTGCTCCAAACTGCACTACACAGAAAACTAAACTAAACAAAACAAAATCTTCTTCACAGAGCAAATGTCACATTTAGAAAGACCTAATTGCAACACACTTGTAGGTGTAGGAACTAAAACATAAAAAGAAAGATCACATTTTATGTATTGCAGGTATCCCTCTAAAATAAGAATGACAGAACAGGAAAACCTGATTATGCTGGAAAAGCCACCATCCACTATAGATCCTATAAGCATAGAAAATTCAACACAACAAAAGCCACTTTGAAAACCCCTAATCGCAGACAAGGGAATTATTACTACAATCTATGGTCCCAACAATGTTTAAGTCAAGTGAAACATGCTCCACACACAAAAATGCCCATTGAAAAAATTATTGCACATAATCTACAGCATCCCTAACAAGAGGTATCTTATAATCTTGAACAGCAACCATTTGCTAGATGCTGTGAATTACAGAATAAAACCATGAGTCATCCATCAATCCTCACCATATTTATATACTTAACTGCTAAAATTTGTTCTTCTCACAGCAAACACACCGAATAATGAGGTGTGATGTACTCAACTATGTTAGATGAAGAACTCCTAACCAAGCACACAAAACAAAAACAAAAATTCCCCAACTTGTGCACATCAAGCGCAGAACAAAGTATTTCATTAGGGTTTGAATAAATTTATATCCACTTTTCTCAAAGAAAATCATTCTTTGCAACATTTGCAAAAACATAAAATTTGCTTTTGTTTTTAAAGTTGGTATTGAAGAAGTGCAAATATCAAAAAGGTCAAAACCTTGCCATTTTATGTCTCCTACAATAAAGAATAGAAAAGGCCTTGAGATGAGGGTTAACAAGGCTAATTAGAAAAATGAGGTCCAGCGGGTAGCTAAAGGGTGAAACACAAAATGCATGAGGAAACAAAGTAAGAAAACTGCAGATTACACAGCTCCTCTTGCAAGACAAGTGAGTGACAACAATGACAGCAATTAAGTTGGACACGATGGTTCATAATCATTATTTCCCCTCCATGTCATTTAAGCTAATATCAGAGGACTATTGCTCTTCATTAGAAGTATAACTTTCAACTCAGAAAATGGAAAGATTTAAGCAAATAGAAAGTTGTATCAATGTGTACTTAGTAGTGCCTTCTCGTGTTTGAATCAAGCAGAGGAAAATGATTAAGGAAGAAAGAGTGATCTATAAATGATGAAAGGCACCAGCTTGTATAATTGCTACCTTTCTCTCAATGAACATGCTTGGAACTGAGGAAGGGTGATCTTGCTATGGCTAGAAAAGCAGTTGATTAAATTTGATTTTTGAAATTCATGTCATATTTTTACTTCCCCATTTTGGTTAATTAACACTATCTGCAAGTCGGTATCTTAAACCTAGGTACCTTAAACAAGAAAAGAGATTTCTGCTACTATGGACAATAAAAAATTAAAAAAATATATTAGACAGAAAAGTTTGGCATAAAGATCATCATGAAACAAGAGATGAATGCCATCTTGTTAGATTTGCGGAAATGAAGCAATCAGGAAATGCAGAAAAAGGTTGTTTTTCTCAAGTCTTGACTGTACTAGTCAAATTCAGATACAAATGTTGAGTTGAAATATCATGAAAGATTAAAACAAAACAAATTCCAATGATAGTTGAGAACAAAATCACTCGTCTCATTTTTTAATTTTTCTGATAGAAAATGTGGCAACAACATAAATATAACAGTTTTTATGGATCCTCGCTATTTGAAACACTAAGAGATGATATTAAAAAATTTAGACAAAAATAGAATATGCATGAGTAAAGAAACTTAACTAGAGTCAAACAAGGAAGGACAAATGATAACATCGTGCAGTCAAAAAGGAAGAGAAAAAAGGAAAAAAAAGGAACATCTGCATATTATACTAGAAACCACTAGAACACCAATAGAACAGAAATAACATTGGGAGGAGCTCAAGTGAAAAAATGTTGCATCAAACACACAGAGTGGCATGCCACAATGGTGGGCTGGAGAAAGTACTGACTGAATTTGATGGAAGAGTCACCCCTCGGTCAGGGCAACTCGGCCTACGGTTAGGGAAAGCAAAGGAACTCACCAAATGAAGAAGAAATATGTTAAAAAAATAAATACAAACCATAATATGATTAAGTCGGGAAAATTTTCCATAAATTTGATATTTTTTCCTTCAATTTTGAGGTGTGTCGAACCTGCATTACACAGAAAACTAAACAAAACAAAATCTTCTTCACAATGCAAATATCTCATTTCAAAAGACCTAATGCCATACATCTTGTGAGCATAGGAACTAAAACATAAGAGCAAAGATCTGATTTCGTGTATTGCAGACCTCCTTCAGAAACACGGACGACTGAACAGGAAAACCTGATTGTGCTGGAAAGGCCCCCGTTCATTATGGATCCTATAAGCTTAGAAAATTCAAACACGGCAAACACACGTAGCAAACCTCTAATCGCAGACAACAGAATTACTATACTATCTATGGCCCCAAAAAATGTTTGGGTTCTGTTGAAACATACTTCTCTTTGGTTACGGACACAAACCCCCATCGAAAAAACCATTGCACATAATCTAGGGCATCGCTAACAAGAGGTTATCTTGCTAAAGAAAAAATCAAGTTATCAGTTTAAATATTAAAGCAAAACCCACTAGACAGCAAACATACTTAGATCTTGGGCAGCCAACATACTTAGATCAATTGTTCACTATTGAAGAGTTTGATGCTGCTTTGAAGGATATGGCTGACTCAAAAAGTCTGGGAATTGATAGCTTACCTGCAGAATTTTATAAAATAATGTGGCCTGACTTCTATGAGGTCTACATAGAAGCCTTATCTCAAGGATCCTTGGGCTCTTTTATTAATCAAGGGCTGATTAAATTAATTCCTACAGGAAAAAATGGAGACCAATCACGCTTCTCAACACATCCTATAAGATTATTGCCAAAGCCATTGCTAAAAGAATTAAACATACAATGCAAAAAATTGTAAGGCCCAAGCAAACTGGTTTTATTGGGGGAAGATTCATTCTTGACAACCTGATTCTAGCATGGGAAACAGTGGAAAGGGCTCAACAAACTGGTCAAAATTGCCTCCTCATCAAATTAGATTTTGACAAAGCTTGTGATAGGATTATTAGGTGGCAGTTCATTTTAAAAATGCTGAAATGGTTAGGCTTTGGCCCCAAGCTCATTGCCCACATAAAACTTCTCTTCGCTGATGCTAATGCTTGCCTAGCCATTAATGGGTCCATCCCCAAACCTTTCCTCTTCATAGATTGATAAGGCAAGGCTGTCCCTTAGCTCCCTTCCTCTATGTCCTCACTGCTAATGCTCTTGGGTACCTTTTAAGTCATGCAAAAAAGCAAAACCTCATCCATGGTATTTCCTTACCTGGTAATGATGTTGCTCTTAATTCTCATTTTGCTGATGATAGCCTTTTATTCATTCAAAACTCTCAAGAAGAGCTTAACAACACCCTTGAAGTTTTGGATTTGTTTTGCTCAGCTACTGGCTCACAGTTATCTCTTAACAAAACTGAATTCTGGATGACTTCATCTGATCAACCTCCTCCTTGGATACCCTCAAAATGGAAATTCAACAACCATGGTGTTATTTCAAGATACCTTGGCATCCCTTTTGGGATAGGAGTCTCATTATCCGAAATGTGGAAATGGTTCATACAGAAATCAAAAATAAAGCTCGATCTATGGTCAAATCAATTGCTCTCTATGGCTGGGCGCATACAAATTGCAAACAAAATCCTCATAGCCAATCATGTTTACATTTCATCTTGTTGGCTTCTTTCAAAAAGCAACTATAATCAATTAACCCGATTAATTAGAGGGTTTCTTTGGGGAAAATAGAATAAAAAAAAGGTCATCCAGTTGCTTCATGGTTGTATTGTATTCAACCAAAGAATAAAGAGGGTCTAGGAGTGATTGGTCCTCTTACTCAAGGGATTTGCCTCATAGCCAAATGGATTAATAGATCTTTACATGGAACAGCCCCATGGAAATCTCTTACTAGACACAGAATAGCTACAGCCAAAGCTTTTAATTCTTGGAGGTGGAGTGGAAAGATAAAATCCTTATGGCTAAGTACTTTAAACCTCAAGCTTCTAGACAATTTCTAAGCATATGGAGAGCGTGGCAAAAAGTGTCTCTTCTTCTTGAATGGAATGGTCAAGACCTTAGTCATGGGATGAGATTCTCTCCATTTATTTGGTGGAATAGACTGATTTGCTTAAATGATCAGCCCCTTGCCATTAATTCTCATTTACATAGCAAGACTTTATTCAAAAAAGGCATTATTGAGTTCAAGGATATTTGGGAGTTCTCATCTCTTACTTGGAAAAATGACTTCCAACTCAAACACGGTTTCAACTTGTCTAATGATTTAATCAATAACATCCACAAGGTGCAAGAAATTGTCCCTCTTGATCTTCAATTGAAAATGTCTACTCCCATTTCATGCAACTTCTTTAAGATTGGAGGTAGCTTCAAGGTTTTAATATAGCTAACTTCCCTCTGAAATTAATCTACAATAAGCTTCTTCCTTCAATCCAAATGCAACCAAGGTTAAATTTGAAATGGCGAGTGAATTGGAGTGAATCTAAATGGTTTAGTTTGAGCCTTGCTATTTGGAAATCCAAAGCTTAAGCAAAAGCACAATTTCTTGCTTGGAAGATTATCCACTATAAAATTGTTGTGGGAAAACGCCTTACTTTTCTCCCTTCCCACTCCTCCAAATGTCCTTTTTGCCACAAGCTTGAAACCATTAAGCATGTTTTTTGGATGTGCAAGTATACCCAAAAAATTTGGCAAACAATTTTGGTTGAGATCCCAACTATATTTAACAGAAATTTAAGATGGAAATCAGCATTATTAGGGCTGCATTGCTCAGAAAATATAGTTTCAGAATCTTCTCATCAATGTATACTTTTGTATATTTGGAAGCTTCGAAGTAAAGCTGTTTTCTCCAATGCATTCGAGCCTAAGGAAGTTATGATGCATGGCTTATTCTCTAGCATTATTTTGCAGCAGTCAATACTTGTTAGAACATTGAAAGACAAATTCGGCTTCAACTCAGAACTCAAGATCCAAATAGCTCATGCACAGTCCCAGTTGACAAAGATTGCTAAGAAACACCAACAGTCCCTTCTTTCAGCTTTGGAAATTGTACCGAGGAGCAAATTTTTGGCTCTTGGAGAAAACTGATCATTTTGTAAGTGATTAGCTACAACTGGTTTGTCTCTTGCAGCTGTTTTTTGCTGATATGTGTTGATGTTGATTACTCTATGGCTCCTTTCATGCTTCTTATTTTGAAAGAGCCTTTTGTACATTATTTTTTTAATTATTAATATATGTTTTTTTTCCAATTAAAAAAAAAAAAAACCACTAGAAATCCCTTAAAAGTTCCAAGTAACCAAAAATTGTAGACTCGTGTCATTTTGCTTTGTTTTTACATAACCAGAAAACGTAGTAATGAGAAATTAAAAAGCCCACCTCAAGAAAGATGTCGCTCCAGCAAAGATTTCCAGAGTAACAGTTGACACAAATGGATATTCTTATTGCCCTAGCATGTGCATAGCGCCCAAAGCTTGAAGTTTACATGAACAAAAACAAAGACTTTACATTCCTATCTAATGCATTAATCGATAATAAATAAAGCAAGTGCTTCCAACAGCTTCTCCTCAACCCGGTGGGATTTAATGCATTCGGTGATTTTTACCCCAGCCGCGAGCAAAGCTCTCACATTTTGCATTTAATGCCAAAATATCCGCCAAAATTTATCTGTCATTTTATTTTCCCAATTTCCTTAAAAAAAAATGAATTATAGAACTACTCATACGAATAGAAAAATAAATAAATGCCAATTTTTAAATATAAAAAATTAGTTCTTAAATTCAAACTATAAAAATACAAAGTAATATGTTTAAATTATAGAATGTGATTGACCCGTGCATAGCAAATGCATATCAGCACGAACTAATAAATTATATATCATAATTAATATTATATATTATTAATAATATATATTATACTATTTATTATTAATATTTAATTTTATTTAAACTATATTAAATATATAATATATTTAAATAAATAATTATTAATTATTAAATATATAATAAATTTAATGATATAATATATTTAGCATTAGTATTAAACATACATTATATATTAAAATAATTACTAAATATATAGTACATTTAATCATATAATATATTTAATATTAATATTATATTATATTATATTATATAATTATTATATAATACTAAATATAGTAAATATTATCAAATAAATTTAATATTTATTAATTATTAATTATTAATTAATAGTAAATATATTATATATTATTTGGGCGGAGGGCCTAGTTCAATTGACTAAAGCATCATGTTGCAAGCAAGAGGTCACGAAGTCTAGTCTCCCCTCCTCGTGGTACCGAGGGCGTGTCGCACCAACATCACCGGTCACGTGAAAAAAGTTTACCAAGTGCATTGTAGTTTATAGGGGGGGCTACCTAGGAATCCTACAATCTAAAAAAGAAAATATATATTATATATTATTAATACAATATATTATTTATCATTAACAATAGATATTATTTAACCTATATTTAATTTATAATATATATTTTTATGATTATCAAGCATTGTCATAGGGGGTAAACCCCATTACATTAATATAAAAGTAAGATTACAACACTTGATGCATGATATGCATCATCCCCTCTAAGAGGCAGATGTAGTGCCCCTCCCCTCCGCTTTTGGCTCTTCGTGTCGAGTGAGTAAGTTGTTTATTTGTGACTTGTGAAGTCCTGTTGATTTTGTCGTTCAAATTAATGGGTTCTTAGTGTCGAGTGAATAAGTTGTTTATTTGTGACTTGTGAGGTCCTGTTGATTTTGTTGTTCAAATTAATGGGTCAATTTATGTGTTTCAATTATTTGACATGGTTGTGGTTCATTGTCGTTCAGTCGTATTTGTAACGTTAATTTAATTAAATTATTAAATTAGTAAGATAATTTTAGTAATTAATTATTAAGGTTATAATGATTTGATAATTATACTATTAGTATTATTTTATTAAAAATGAATATGTAAATAAAAACATAAATTTACATTTATAAATAATAGTTATTTTAAATTAAATATATAGTGGATTAATAATACACTTATTAATAAAGTTTATATTTAAATTTAATAAATTTTGATGAAAGGTATTTAATAAAATATTACATTTGAAATGATAAAATTCAAAAAAGAAAATATAATTAAAAGTTTTCCTAACAAGTGAAAAGCATGGGAAAAGTATTCAGGTTGGTGATTTTATTTTGAATTCTCATTATTCTGTTGTTTGCATTTAAATGAAAATTGTAGCTTGCATTTTTCTCTCTTACATTCATTTAAATTACTTTTGCCTGGTAACTCTGGTCGGTTTGTTTCCCTTCAGAGGGAATGTAGTTTTAGATTGCTCGTGTGTTGGGCATCCGTAGGATATGTCTTTCTATTATTTTTATTTTTATTTTTAAATTGTATGCTATCATCTTCTCTTACAATTTGTGTATTGTCTTATAGAAAGATAAGAGTAAATTAATATTTTTTATAAGTATGATTAAATATATTTATAGGCTGTTGGTTTTTATTTAAACAGTTTGTGCATTGTCTCATAGGCAATAAGAGTAAATGAAGAAACCAGTCACATAACACACAGATGTATGTGGTTCGGCCGTAGCCTACATCCACTGGAGAAGGGAGAGAGGGTGTTATTATTCATGGTAGTAAGAATGGAGATTACAACAGTTCTATATATAGAGATACATCAGCCTTAATTAGTGACAACAGAAAATAGAGGCACAGATTAAGGAGTCAGCCTTAATTAGTGACAGCAAAAATAGAGGCACAGATTAAGGAGAATCCCACAAATTATGCACTCTCCATAAATAGCTCAAGTAACCAGCAATCCACAGATAGAAACAAATCCCCCGTAAATCTCTCTTCTCCAACACTTCCCCTCAAGTTGGTGCAAAAATGTCAATAGAGCCCAACTTGGACAATATTCCTTGAAATTTGAGAGCTAGAAGACCTTTTGTAAATATATCCGCCAATTGCTGAGTTGTACGGACAAAGGTTGTGCGGATGACATTGGCTTGCACATTCTCTCTAACAAAATGACAATCGACTTCAATATGTTTAGTTCGCTCATGAAACACTGGATTTGAAGCAATATGCATAGCAGCCTGATTATCACAGAATAATTGAGTTGGTAGAAATGAACCATAACCAAGGTCTTGCAACAGAGCTCGAAGCCATATAATTTCACTGGTAGTTGATGCCATTGCTCTATATTCTGCTTCAGCACTTCAATGAGCAACAACACTCTGTTTTTACTTTTCCATGTGACCAAGTTACCTCCAACAAAAGTACAATATCCAGTTGTAGACCTTCGATCAATGGGACATCCTGCCCAATCAGCATCAGTATAGGCAGTAATAGAATTATGACCATTCTTACACATCCATATACCTCTGCGTGGTGACCCTTTCAGATACTGTAAAATTCTGGTAACGACATGCATATGTTGAGCCTTGGGAGCATGCATGAAACGACTTACCAAACTAACTGCATAAGAAATGTCAGGTCGAGTAATGGTCAAATAGATTAACCTACCGACCAACCTCTGAAACGGACCAATATCAGACAACAATGCACCAGTATCATCCAGTTTTCCTTCGCTATCCGTTGGCATATCTGATGGTTTGATTCGAAATTTACCTGTTTCTTGTAACAGATCCAACACATACTTCCGTTGATTAAGAAAGATGCCGCTTTTTGAGTAGGCAATTTCTAATCCTAGAAAGTACTTCAAAGTTCCCAAATCTTTAATGGCAAATCTATTGTGGAGCAAAATCTTAAGCTTAGAAATTGTATTTTGATCATCACCAATAATGACTTTATCATCAACATAAATCAAAACAACAACAATACCGGAGTTACCTCTTTTAACAAACAGAGAAGGATCTGCATTACTCCATTTCAACCCATTCATCATAAGGACAGAACTAAGCTTAGCATACCAAGCCCGTGGAGATTGTTTAAGCCCGTAGATTGCCTTTTTTAACTTACACACTAAACCAAACTTGGCCTCTTGCGGATGCCCAGGTGGGATGCTCATGTAAACTTCTTCTTTAAGATCACTGTGCAAGAATGCATTTTTGACATTCATTTGAAACAATTTCCAATCTTGATTTATTGCAAGAGAAATGAGGACCCGGAATGTGTTCATCTTTGCAATAGGCGCAAAAGTTTCCTGGTAATCTACTCCATATGTTTGTGTGAATCCTCTAGCAACAAGTCTGGCCTTATGTCATTCTAAGGAACCATCACTGTTGTATTTATTTTTGTACACCCAATGACATCCGACAGTTTTCCTTCCTGGAGGCAGCTTAACAATCTCCCATGTTTTATTTTCATCTAGAGCTTGTAGCTCGTCTTGCATGGACTTCCTCCAAACTGCAATGGAGTTAGCTTCTTGAAAAGTCTTAGGTTCTCGATTATGAGCAACTATACTCAAGAAAGTTAGGTGAGATTGAGAAATATTATTATAAGACAGGCGTTCCTGCATAGGATAAGATGCAGCATGATAAGTGAAGAAATCTTTCATTCTCTCCGGAGGGCGAGTTTCTCTACTCGATCGTCGAGTAGCTTGAGGTGATGTGGGGATTGGGGTTGCTTCAGTAACTTCTGCATCTTTATCAGTAGCAACATCCTGATTGGTAACTGTAGGAAGTGGGACCAGGTCAGACAAAGACTCCCCCTGTGACCGACTCCCAGATTCAACACAAGCTTGAAAAAAAGATTCAGACTCCACAAAATGTACATCACGTGAAACAACAATTTTACGAGTGATTGGATCATAACATATGTACCCTTTCTTAGTGGAAGAATACCCAAAAAATACACACCGAGTAGAGCGAGCTTCTAACTTATCTATGTGTATTGCTTGCTGGTGCACATAACAGACACATCCGAATACCCTAAGTGTGAGATGTTAGGTGTCCGATTTTTTAGTATCTCCAATGGTGACTTGAACTCAATAACTCGGCTGGGAAGTCGGTTGATCAAATATGCAGCGGTCAATACACCATGAGACCAATATTGTTTTGGAACCTTCGTTTGAAACATAAGGGCCCGTGCGGTTTCTAGGATGTGTCGATTCTTTCTTTCGGCTACCCCATTTTGTTATGGAGTTCCGACACAACTTGTTTGATGAATAATGCCTTGGCTTCGAAGATATTCTGAGAAAGGTCCTTTAGCATATTCGGTACCATTATCAGACCTAAAAATCTTGATTTTAGCACCAAACTGATTAAACACCATAGTATGAAAATCTTTGAAGACAAAAGTCACTTCAGTTTTTGATTTTAACAAGTATAACCAGGTAGCACGAGAAAAATCATCAATGAACAACACAAAATATTTATATCCATCATAAGAATCAATAGGTGCAGGTCCCCATAAGTCGGAGTGAACTAATTCAAACAACTCAGTAGACATAGAAGATGAATTAACAAAAGGTAAACGTGTTTGTTTAGAAAACTGACAAACGTCACAAACATCAAAATCAACAGAAGTAGAGGGACAAAGTCTTGACAAGATACGGTTGGATGGATGTCCAAGCCGTTTATGTAAAGTGTGACTTTCAATTACGCCACTGGCATGACACGCCTTATTGAGGGAGTCTAGAAAATAAAGTCCATGTGAGTATGTTCCTTTACCAATCGTCTTCTTCGACTTTCGATCTTGAAAGATGACAGATTTTGGAGAAAAAATGACATCACAATTTAAAGAATTAGTAATTTTTCCAACAAACATAAGTTGAACAGGAAAGGATGGAACAACCAGAGCATCAAATGAAGCACTAGGAGAAAAGAAACTAATTTTACCACTTCCTAAGGAAGGAACAGTAGTTCCATTTGCAACAGAAATGTCATGCTTATTAGTTTTCGGAATAAAATTGATTACTGAAGAAGGACTATTGGCCATATGATCAGTAGCTCCGGAATCAATATTCCAGGAATTAATTTTGGAATGGGAAGTAAGATAAGCATGAAGTTTACCTGACACATGAGTGGAAGTGGACTGACTGTTGTCAGAAGAGATAGTCTTACTGAGTTGTTGAAGAAGATGACCCAACTGATTGATTGAAAAAGGTGTCTCGGCTACAGCAACATGATCCTTCCGACCCTTATATTCAGATTTGAGATGTGGATGCAATTCCCAGCAACGATCCTTGGTATGCCCAATTTTCTTGCAGTGATCACATTGATAGAGTTCCTTCTTACCCTTGTAGCGAGAAACATTCCTGTTTTTGTCGAAAAAATGAGGCTTTCTTTTATCATCCTTTTCAGCCAAAAGGACATTAGACTCAATCTTCTCAGTTGAAGTTTTGGATTCTGAGCTCATAGTCTTTCTCCGAGTTTCCTCTCGCTGAATAGTAGCACAAACACCAGCAAGGGTGGGTAATGTGGCATCCATCAGAAGGTTGCTCCTTATGTATTCATACTCAGGCTTCAGGCTACTAAGTAGTGAGAAAATTTTATCCTCCTCAGCTCGTTTCAAAAGAATTTTGGCATTAGTGATATGTGGACGATACAGGTTCAATTCGTCCCACAATTTTTTTATATTCCCAAGGTGTTCACTAAAGGTTTTTTCACCTTGTTGGGCTGCAGCAATCTCAAGAGTGAGTTCAAAAATACGGGCAACATTATTTTGGTTCCTATATAATTCAGCAATTGAATCCCATAGTTCTTTTGCCGAATTAGAAAAAGTGAAAATTTCGGCAATATGAGTTTCCATCGAATTGAGTAACCATGATCGAACAAGCTGATCATTGGATATCCAATCGTCATATCCCGATTCAATATTTTTAGGACACTTTTTATCACCCTTAACGAAACCCAATTTTTTCTTGCCACCAAGCGACAAAGTAACAGCTCTAGACCATGCTACATAATTAATACCACTTAACGGAACTGATGAAAGTCTCCAACTAGGATTCGAATTGAACTCGACCATGAAAAAAAGCAGACAAAAAAGAAATCGCGAAAGGCACTTACAATGAAAGTCTCCGCAGCAGATTCAGAACACACCAGATTTCTGATGAGGATAAAATAACTCCGCATGAACCCGTAGAAAGAGCAGGCTCGGTATTGAACAGGGCAGATCACGGGGCAAGGCCGGTGATCTCACAGCAAGGAAGCAAACAAACCCTCTGTCATAGGATTCTCAAAAAAGAACAAATACGCAAGCAGAATAAAAGAACGGATCAGATCTGCTCTGATACCATGAAGAAACCAGTCACATAACACACAGATGTATGTGGTTCGGCCGTAGCCTACATCCACTAGAGAAGGGAGAGAGGGTGTTATTATTCATGGTAGTAAGAATGGAGATTACAACAGCTCTATATATAGAGATACATCAGCCTTAATTAGTGACATCAGAAAATAGAGGCACGGATTAAGGAGTCAGCCTTAAGTAGAGGCACAGATTAAGGAGAATCCCACAAATTATGCACTCTCCATAAATAGCTCAAGTAACCAGCAATCCACAGATAGAAACAAATCCCCCGTAAATCTCTCTTCTCCAATAGTAAATTAATATTTTTATTTTTATATATATTAAATATATATATGTGTATATATGTAAGTATATATGTATATATATGTATTTATATTTGTATATATATATTTATAAATATATGTTTAATTCATGATTTTAATTTAAAGAAGTTTGCTTGTATAAAAAGCTCATTCAATTATTATAATGAATAATTCGTTTATGGCTGAAAATGCATAATTAGATATTTGTAGGTTGCTAAATATATATATATATATATATATATAAACAGATGTACATGTTAGAATCATAAATTTAGAGAAATTAGTGTGAACAAAATGTATAGATGGGTGTTAGTTGTGATTTTTTATTAAATTTATTTTTTTATTTTTTTTGAGTAGGCTTACTCATTTTAGCAGTGAGATTAAATGCATATCTTTATATATGATTTTTCTGGTTACTGTATACTGTCTTTTTAACAGCAGAGTAGTTATGTTAAGTTATATTTTATTATAAATATATTTAAATATGTATATGCATGTATTGTAATTATCATTAAAAAGAAAATTAGTTATATTAAAAAAAATGCTTAATGAGTTAGGGAGTAAATCCTACTTAAATAAATTTACCAATTTTCATGTAAATGGATGGTTATGTTAGGAATCTTAGTTAGTTGATTATTTAATTTAATGCGTTAAAAATAGAAAATGAGGGTTATATTTAATATATTGTATTTAAGTTAAAAAGTTAGTTGATTATTTAATTTAATGCGTTAAAAATAGAAAATGAGAGTTAGATTTAATATATTGTATTTAAGTTAAAAGTTAGTTGATTATTTAATTTAATGCGTTAAAAATAGAAAATGAGGGTTAGATTTAATATGTTGTATTTAAAAAAAAATTTAAAAGAAAATAGTTAATAATTTAATTTAGTGTACTTAAAATAGGAAAAAAAAATGATGGATAGATGTAGTATGTTATTTTGAAATAAGTATATTTTATGTTTAGTTTCTTCATTCTCATTTCAATTTTTGGTATTCTTGATGTAAGTTGGCGATATTAAAATCAAGAGAAATTTGAGCATAAAATGTGTGATTAGATATTTTTAGATTTTGTTTATAATTTCTTCTTTTATAAAAAATATATATATATATATATATATATAGATTGTGGATAGGGTTTTACTTTTGGTTATCATTATTTGTGATATATGGTCTTTATGTTTATTTGATATTGGAAGTTGTTTATCTATGGGATTACTATCTATAGCTCTGTAATTATCTTATTAGTTTCTTTATGGGTGTGTAAAGGATTCGTTAAAGATGGCTTAAATGATCGTTATAATTTATCACTTGAATGTAATTGTTTATTAAAATAATTCCTAATAGTTTATCTTTAGAAAAATGTAATGATGATTCAAACATTCTTTGAAATTATTGCTCTAGATCCTTAGTAAAGCTTAAAAGATGATTTAAATGTTCTAAAATGTTTATTGGGATATTTAAAAAATGTGCTTAGATAACTTCTTTAAATATTTTAAATTACTTCTTAATGAATGAATAGATAAAATATATTTGATTGTTTATTATTCTTAAGGTTTATTCATTGAAGGTATTCGTGTGTCTAAAGGTGGGTTTTGGATGTTTCCATTTCGATGCTTATTCTTTTGTGTTATCTCGATTTGAGGAGATTTTATTCATTGAGCTTGTGTTGGAATTTATTTGGAAACGTGTATTCCTTTGACTTACCCTCGTTTGTGAGTTCTTGGGTAGTCGTTTACTTGGGCTTCCAAAGGAGGGGAAAGAAAATGTTGATTTATAATTCGTTTTCATGTTGTTCTTAGTGAACTGTTGTTCGTATGCTCAAGTTGATTTTGTGGGTTTAGCCTTGCACTTGAAGTGGATTTTCTATGAAGTTTTAGCATGAGATGGTGCATGCCTCATTGGATGTATTTACTTTTGGTTATGATATTTTATGCAAGTTGGCTTATCCCGTTTGTGATTTTGGGTTACTGCTAGAAGGGAGAGTGGCTTCCCATGGGGGCCAGAACCCTAAGTGGTATCCTGGGTAACTCATGCAAAAGTTGAGTAATCAAGTGATAACATAATAAATAATTAGGGGGATGGGTAGTATACACACACTAATTATAAAAGATAATGGATGCCTCTCTCATGGCCCAAGTGCTCGTTTAGGCTTGGGATGAGACGAGAAGGCCTGGAATGACAAATCGATTACCTTGTCTTTCTGAAAGGCGAGTTGATTCCACATGTGTAAGACCGGGGGCCGAGGATCGGTTGAGGTTGCCAGGGTAACCCAAGGCAAGGGTCGGTAACCTATGAAGATCCGCATTGGGTAACCCAGTTGAGCCATGTAATGACACTCTACCCTTAAGCAACCGTGTATATTTGTTGTGTTTCCCCTTGTTGCCTTTGTTCCTCTGGAAGCGGATGCGGTCTTGTGTTTATCGTTGCTCTTGTTTGTTGAGTCTTGTTGTCATTGTTCTCTTGACTGTTGTGGTTGAGGGTCTTTCTTGTCAATTCCTAGCACGGGGGGTGGGTCTTCGGACCCACGTGGCCGGGTGGAACGTCCTATGCACCCCATTGGATTCCTAGTCAGTGTTCGCGAAGCGTAGAGTTCGTGTTGTTGCAGATGAACCAGAGCTTCGCCACAGTTCAGTTGTACCATGTTCATTTATGTAACTTTCTTGTAATTGATGTATCATCTCCTCTTTATACTAGGAAGCATGATGTGCATGTGTAACTGTAATCCTGAAAGGATGTAACTTCATAGTGATGTATATGTACATTCTGAGTTGATCAATGTAATGAATGGATATTATTGTTTTCATCATGTGTTTCATATATAGATGATTCTCTTTATTGTATTATGATGAATGTCTACACATGGTTCACTTATCCTTTATCATAGTTTAAAACATAATTTTGGAAATTCGTTTGTTATCGTATGAGTTTAGGTTTTGTAATGGCATTATGTGTACCCTACAGGACGTGGCTGATAGTGTAATTGTTTAATTGCTTTGCATGTAATGTTTGTTCATGTGCATCTTGAGTAATGTTCTTTAAAAAAAAAAAATGTGCGGAAAATTGTTAGTTTAGGTTGTCCTTTGGGGTTAGCACGGCGGGGCGTTACAGCAAATATAAGATCTCCATTGTTACTAATGAATTTCCCAAATGAACTTAGGTCTTTTCTCGATGCCAGCTCTGTAGAGCTCAAGCACCTTTGTCTTTACTCCCTTCTTGCCAACAACGACGACATCAAAGATTCCATCTATGTACTAGAAGTGGGGAGAACTGAAATTGAGTCCATTTCATACTTGACAATATTGCCATATTCAGAATCAACAAGGTGATGAACAAAGGAGACCCCATATGTGAAGCTCCCCATACTCTGCATAATGTTTTCCACAAAGCACTTTAGTACCGTACCATCATGCGTGTGACCGTTGTCCCAATAGTCTACTGATTACTTTGATCGTTGCCTCTCTGTCCTCTCCTCCATTGACTTTAAAGAGACAATGAACCTGACTTTCCATTGTTTCTTCCACTAGCCAATGCTCCTCTTCCTGTTGTTGCTCCTCTTCGAACTCATCTTCCTTTGCATAGGCGCATTCCACACCAAATACCACTGTGTTTTCCATTGCAGCCTTAGCTACCCTTGCAAACTTAAATAGGAAAACAAGACCCAAGTTATCAATGAAGGCTTCAAGAACCTTCTCTACCTTATGCAATTCATTGGGAGTATGGTATTCTCCAATATCCCAAGGCAATCCTATATTGCAGCAGCCTATTATTGAGGTAGTAGATTGATTAGAAATGAGCCAGTGTCCATCACTAACAGACCCATTCGAACTTGCCAAATTGCTATGGTGTTTCATGAGGGACAACGCGAATGCTATATTTTGCAGTCATCATTTCTTACAGACCTACATCTTAGAGTGTTATGGATTTTGTTGATCTTAATGTACAAGCCTAGCCAATTTTGGCCAGGCAACATAATCATTAGATGTTGTTTCTTGCACGAGGCAATCAATCACTACATTGGCCAAGTAATCTGAGCTCTATTGGCCTCCCTATATACGTGGCTAATGGCGAACGACTAACTTATCTAACTTTTTCCATATCCTCTCTACCCAACCTTGTAGTCTCCAAATATTAATGGCCTTCACCTTGATAGCATTAATACACACTTGGGAGTCTCCTTCAATCTCTAGATGCTTGATTCCTTTGGTAATGCATAGATCGAGGCCTGCATCCAAGGCAACAAGCTCAGCCTCATTGTTCATACCATCAAGAATTTTCTTAGCAAGTCCCCACTCTATTTTTCCTATGTTGCCTTTGATTATACAACCAATGCCAAATTTCCCCAAGTCCCCCAAGAGGCGCCATCGAAGTTTAACTTCATTCTATCACTCGGGGGGCACAACCATCGTGTCCCCATTGTCCTATGTTGTGTCTAGTGAACTAGGTTGCTATAGTGCTTTGGCATTTTTAGATCATTTCATCTCTTCATTAAATTGTCATCCCAATTGGTGAAGGCTACCTTTATTCGTTTGTGTGCACTTGCATTTAGGACTTTCATGATGCCAACTTCAATGCTATACACTAGCTATTCCAAATTTCTTTCAACCCCCTAGAAAATTCATCTATTGCACTCCTAGATTTTCCAGAGTAGAATTCATGGTGATACAGTCCATATATCACTCCAAAATGAGTTTGGTCTTAGGTTCGGACAACTTTTGAGGAAGGCATACAAATCTGCTTGTCTTGCACTTTGCCAATCCACTTTTCACATAACCAATCCTAGCACCTCGATGCCACCTCACAGCTAAGCAATAGATGGTCTACACTTTATGCATCAAACTTACACATCAAGCATCGGTTAGGACCAACAATCTTGACAAGATGGAGTCTATCTCCAGTTAATATACACTTATGTAGTGCAATCCAAGTGAAGGCTCCAACTTTGGGGAGGATTGTCTTATCCCAGCATAACTTAGTTGGCTGATCCTTCGATTCACATCCCAAATTTAGGATTTGGTATCCCAACTTCATTGAATACCTTCTTGGTCTACCCCCGCTCCATATGATTATGTTCGATTTTGACCAAAGGAAGAGCTTTCTATGTTTTAGTTCCTTTGATAACACAATTTTTGATTGGGAGCTCACCCTTAGTGCATTTAAAAGGTCCCATCTCCGGTCTACATCACCATTAGGGAGTATCATTAACATATTAGCAACACTCATATGCCCCAAAACTTCCATTCAAAGGTTGTACTCAGCTAATTCATCCATTTCTTGCAAAGGGAGATAACCATTCCACGAATCTTTCCAAAACAACACCGATTTTCTATCGCCAATTTGCCATGTTATATGATCAGTGATGACTGATTGACTTTCCCACATAAATCTCCATGTGTGACCCTGACCGAGTGTTTGCTATAGTCAAGATCCTCACAAGGTCGTCATTGTCTAAGTATTTGCTTATTAAGACTTGAGACCATAAGTGGTTGACTTTGTATATAAGTTCCAAACTAATTTGACACCTAGTGCCCTGTTTTGTAGATCAATGTTTTTGATTGTTGCCCCACCATTATCCTTATTTTCCCTTATGATGTTGTAATGTCCCTAATAAAAAATATACTAATTATACCCTAAATTATCAATTTATCAAGCAAACAATGGATTTATAAGGTACCTTGGATTGATTTAATCCCTGCAAACAAGTTAGAGATCAATTACAATAATAACTTAACAAGTAGAGTATCATGATCAAACATTAGTAATTCCATAGTAAATTTGTTAATTTAATTATTGCCTTACCCTAGAGATGCTCAACCATGGGGGAGCATGGAAGAGAGTGACTCGATGGGGTGCCTTAGCCTCTCTAGGCCTCATGTGGCACATACCATTCATATGAGGTGGCCTCATGTGGTGCATGCCATTCATATGAGGTGGCTTACCTAGTGATGATTCTAATTTATCCATTATCCCCTCATCTTGCCATCCTTTTTCCATTTCCCCATGATTGATCTCCCTGTATTGTTACACCATGATAGGGGAGTGAGGTTACAAAGGGTGTCCTAGTGGCCCAACTCTCCTAGGTCCAAAGGCAGTACCCCTTTGGCCCATGTGGGCTCATCTTGTCCCCCCTCAGGTGGCATACCTAGAAGAGGGCCCCATCACTATACCCCTTTGACAATTCTCCCTTCTCCCATCATGGTGAAGATATGTGCATAATAAACTCATCAAATTCATATCACGAATATATTAATTCACAATTTTGCAATCACAAGATAATTTATGCAACTGAGATTTTGTGTTTGTTGGCCGATCTGTTTTTGAATGTTTATTCTTCTCAGACTCAATTCTCTCTGTTCAATCGCTTCTGTCAAAACATATTGCTTAAAGAGAAACAAATAGATTAGATCCAATAAATAATTACGAATGAAGATTAATGATTGTTGAAAGCATCATTATTGTATAATAGAATATATATATGTGTGTATGTATATTTATATTTAAACTTACTTCCCTTATTGATCTGTCATTTGTCCTCATATATCTCTTCTTTCCCTTGTATTTCTTCTTCTAAATCTGATTTTATCATATTGATGTATTTGTTGTCATACTCAGAAATTACTCCTATTTCTCTCCCTATTCACTCTATATATCTGTGTTTTTAAATCTCTATATTCCCTTCTAATATTCTGCAGTATTTATTGTCTGAATAATAAATATAATCCTGAAGATGATGGATGGTTTTATATTTAGAAGATATTACTTTCTTTCCAATAAATCTGTTGATATACTAAGAAAATATTTATTCCTATTTCTGAAATATACTGCTTCTATATAAGAATGCCCACTTATTCCCTTCTCTCCACAAAATCTTTCACTTTAGATTTTCGTATCCAAGTGAAAAGATATATCTCTTAGAAAAGAGATAACCCTTTAAAGAGTCGTCACCTTTTATAAAGAAGTGATCGCTGCTTTTTAAAACCAACCCATAAACCTTATTAATCTTTAAATTACTGCCTTCTATAAATGGTCGTTGCTCTTTGTTAATAATATTGATATTAATCGCTACCTTTTCCTTGATATTTTCACTGCCTTGTAAATAATCATTGCTTATCTAAAATGGATCGCAAGTCCTTATGTCTTCATTGTTGCTTTAATGTTATGATCGCTGCTATTAATATTATAGTGGTTGCTTATAATATGCATTCCTCCTTAATTAAACCGTTGCCTTTAGTCAGTCCTTAATAAATATAATTGTTGTCTTTGTAATTTATGTAATCGCTGCTTTCTATGAGTTTATTCACAACCCATGCTATGGGTGATTAAATATATTATCTATATCTTAGTTTATTAATATATTTACAAATTGAATTTATTGTTTAGATATATATTATTTATGTTTATATTAATATGTTAATATATCTTATATTATTATATCATAATAATCAAATTGTTAATATTTATTTTGTTACATTTGATAATTATAATTATAACATTATTTTACAATAATTATAATTATAAAAATATTAAATTACTAATATTTATATTTATATTTTTGATATTTATATTGTTATTCATTTTATTTATTCACTCGTATTTCAATGATAACATTTTTAGTGTCGTAATTTTGGAGGCATGACTGATGTCCCAGCTCAGCAGAGGGCTTGGTATCGTTTGAACCTTCCCATGTAGGAAATGCTTCATTAGCCTGTTGATGTCCTATTATGCCAATTTTTTAAGCTTGAGGCATAACATTGCATATATGGGAATGGCCACTAGAACTGCTCTCAACATGGTAATTTTGCTAGGTAATGTCAGTCACTTACCTTTCTAGCTACTAGCCTTCTTTTGCCAGGCTCCCATGACATACTGCCAATGTTCTGACTTTGTGGCACCTTGAAAAATAGGGACTCCAAGATATTTACAGGGTAGCTCCCTGACGTTGAAGCCCAAATGGTTCCTTATTCTCCTTTGCGTTTTCTTGTTTATATTGAAGAAAAATATTGCTGATTTCTTATTGTTTATTTTTTGCCTTGATTTGGAGGTATATAGATCTAGGATAGCTTTGATTTCTTTTGCTTTGGTGAGGTTGCCATCACCAAATAACATTGTATCATCCATACATTGCTGATGAGTGAGATGTTTCATATTGTCTGCTACTTTGATGCCTCTCCAAAAACCATTTCCTTTACTGGTTTTTATCAATCTACTTAAGGCATCAGCCATAAACACAAACAAAAATGGGGAGAGGGGGTCTCCCTGCCGAAGTCCTCGAGTACATTCAAAAAAGCCACATGGAGAGTTGTTTATCAAGACCGAATACTTCACAGATGAGATACAACCATATAACCATTCCAGCCATTCTCTCCCAAAGCCATGCACCTCAAGTATCTTCATTAAAAACCTCCAACTTACACTATCATAGGCTTTTCTTATATCTAATTTTAGAATCATTGCCTTTTGTCTTCTTGATTGTACTGTATGAATCACCTCGTTAGCAATAACAATACCCTCCATGATTTCCCTTCTAGGAATGAATCTAGTTTGCTCTTGTGTGATTAATGCACCCATTATTGGTTTTAGTCTATTGACCATGCCTTGGAGATTATTTTATATATTGTATTGCATAATGAGATTGGCCTGAAATCCACAAAGGAGGAGGCATCCTCCTTCCTTGTGAGAGCAATGCATGTGATGTTGATTTGTTTTAGCATTTTCCTCTTCTTCCTAAAATCCTCCACCACCTCCCAAACCTCATCCCTAGTGAAATCCCAACACTGTTGGTAGAAAAGGGTCAGGAATCCATCTAGACCTGGGGCCTTGTCCAGGTGGATATCAAAAACTGCATTTTTTACTTCCTCCTTTGAAAACGGGGCCATTAGTTGCATATTTGTCTCTCACGAGACTAAGTTAGGGATCACCTCCAATATTGAGCTCAATTCGACTGGCTCCAGTAAATCCTAGTGGAGCTAGTAAATCTTGGAAATGTTTTACGCCTTCAAACTGTATGTCTACTTCACATGTTAATTGTACCTCTTCGCTACTAGTGATACAATCTATTCGGTTACTTATTCTTCTTATTTTTTCGCGGTATTGTGGAAGAAGATTGTGTTGGCATCACCCTCCTTTAGCCAAACTTCTGGACTTGCATTTCTAGAAAACTTCCTCTCTAGCAAGAATTTCATTTATTTCCCTAGTCAATTTTTTTTGTTCCAAGAGCTCAACATTTGTCATTCCCTGTAATATTACTTTCTTGTTCAATGCTTCCAACTCATTTTCCAATCCAATTTTTTCTTCCAAAATGTCACTGAACACAATATTGTTCCATAATTTTATTTTTTCTTTAATTGTACCTAGTTTTTCCATAAATTGGAAGCTCTTTGCATTGTGACCTAGATTCGTAGCATCCCACCACTTAGCAATCTCAAGCAGGAGATGTTCATTTTTAAGCCACATTCTTTCAAACTTGAAACTACAACGGGGTGGATGTTTATCAGTTTGCATTTGTAGGGCTATAGGGTGGTGATCCAAACTAGAGTATGGCAGAACCATTGCCTCCCAAATTGCATTTAGACCCAAACAACTAGAAGATAAGAGGAATCTATCCAAACGTTCAACAATATTCACAAACCCCAGCCTCTGATTATTCCAAGTATACCATCCATTTTTGGTATGGGCATCTATGAAGGATTTGAATTTTTTTATTGCCATGGTTTCACTTGAAAGACCCCCACTTTTTTCTTTCAATTCTAATATGACATTGAAGTCACCACCAAGAATGACATTCTGATAACTTTGGTAGTGTTGAAATATATTTGTAAGCTCACACCACAACCTAGCCTTTGCTTCTATCTTAATTGGGCCATAGATATTAAAAAGAACAAAGTGGAGATACGAATTGAATACATGTACCTTACACATTATGAAATTTGGGTTCGGGGTGCCTTCTGTTATAGTTTCCATCCTTGGATTCCATATTATCATCAACCCTCCAGAGCTGCCTATCGATTCAGCCCATACTCCTTCCCACCTCTTGCAACAAGCTAGAAAATCTTGAGCGTCTTTCCCATTCAGTTTTGTTTTTTGTAGAAACAAAATATCTGCATTTAAGAGATCTAGATGGTACTTAATCCAACACCGCTTGTTAGGGGCGTTTAAGCCCCTAACGTTCTAGGTTATGATCTTCATCACTGCCCTAGGGAGGCAATGACTCCCTTTGATCTCAAAAGGTACTCCTTAATACCTGGTAACCCTTGCTCCCTTGCATCCTCTTCTTGTCATTGTCTATTTGTCTTTCTCCTTGTCTTCCTACTACTTCCCACCTCAAGAGACTGATGAGCAGTTTGGCTTATGGGCCTTGGCTCAATTATGTCAATTTCTTCCTTGTCCAATTTTGTTCCATCCTCTAGCATCGGGGGAGAGGACATAGTTTTTGTTGGTCTGCTAGGGCTACTAATTGTTCTTCATTTGGATTTTCTACATTAGCACACTCCTCACTTTGCTCTCCCAATTCCAAGTGTTCGCTTTCAATCATCTATTTCTTCATTTTTGAAGATGAATTTCCATCCAAGGTGTTTTCCACTTCTTTTAGAGAAATCAAATTACTTCTTTCTTCTATTGCAGGGATTTCCCCATCTTCAATAGATGGGGGGAGCCGAATAATCCCTACCTTTGGTAGAGATCTCTATGCTAAGATTCTTATCAATCTCTCCCTTCCATCCTGATTCCTGCTCCTTAGAGAAACTTTCTTCAATTTCTTTCTTCTTCACACTTTCTTCCCTGCTACCAACCCCTGATGGCTTGAGTACTGCTACCCTATCTTGGGATGCCAATAATACCTCTTTGTTTTTGTTTGAAACATTTTCCTTAGCAACATGCATTCCACCTGACTTTTCCCTATTATCAAAACACAAATCACTTCTTGGTTGGATGAGGGGGATTTCAGCTCCTTTCACATCTCTCACAAAAATCTTTCTTGGACAAACCCTTTTGAAATGGTCTCTTTGGCCACAATTCATGCAACAATATTTCAACTCTTCAACTTCAATAGGTTGATCCCAATGACTACCCTACGAGGTGATGTGAATGGATCTTGGTAAGGGCCTAATTGAAATTAGCTTCATCCTCACAAAAGAGGCCAAATAGTCTTCACCCATGTCCAGCCCTAACACAATTCCCATCCTCGAGCCAATTTGCCTCAGATAATTCCCTGTCTAGTACTCCAATGGAAGATTATAAGTGAATCCAATATTCATCTTTGGAAGGGGCCATCTCCAATATAGACCAGATGCTTCCCTATCCACTAGACAATCAGAGCAAGCACGACATCTCAATCACCAATATTGGCAAATTTTGCCATGATTTTTTTTGGGAGAAAGGTTAGGTCTATTGTAACAAGCCAATTCTCTACTACCCATTCTCTAAATTGTTTTCTGCTAGGATTCCCTCGATCACTTTTATGATTAGTGCAACCCCACTCAACATATATGCTTCTTTTCCTACCACTTCCGCAACATCTACTATTAAAGGTTCCAATGAAAATTTTGGAATCCTCTAAGCACCAGTATCTTCAACTACTCCATTTCATTTTCTTTCTTGTTGGTTTGGTTTCAATCATTCTGGAGGGGGATCTTTGCTATACCCCCGATCATGCTTAAGGAAATTGGGGTTTCTTTGGGCCTAGCTCCTACTACTAATAGGGACTACATTTGCGCTAGTCATGAATAGTGGCATCCTCTGCTCTTCTTCATACCTTGGCCTCTCATTCTTGCCAAAAAAATTCCCAAAGCCACCAAAGTTGTGTTTATTCTAGGCGTTCCTTTGCTCCTACTTCCAAGGGTCACACCATTCCTCGCTCGCTGGTGGATCAACTCCATCAAAAATGTGCTCTCTACTTCTTTCGCCCATGCCCCTGCCTCTCCTTTGTTCACCATTGAACATGTAATCTTAATTATATATAATAATATATAATGAACTAGCATATCTATCTGATTAAATAACATATATAAATAATGTCAAGATATATCATTTTCAAAGAGTTAATCTTTTTATTACTTTGTTTAACATATTTATATTACATTTGGGTCAGTGCAAGATCATGGGGGTTCAAACTAGGCCCTTAAGTGGTAATGAAAGATTAGAAAAATAGAGTTAGACAACTAGACATAAAAGTTTGAATAGGTTATTAACATAATTTGAAAAATATGTAAGAATAGAATTTGTACCAAATTGAATGTAGTTTTTAACATTCTAGTCCTTTTTTGGAAAAAGAAATAAATTTATTTGGTGAAAATTTAAAATTTCAATGCAATAGTCCTAAATTTTCAAGAAAAAATAAAAAGCAAGTGTATGTCTGACCAACCTAAGTACAAGAAAAAAAATTTGAAACTTTCAATATAAATAGATGACACATTCTCCGATGTGCCATTTTTTTTTGTATTTTTTTTGCAAGTAAATAATTAGTTATGAATTTTTTATCATAAATTTTAAAAAATATTAAAACTTGTTTGTCTAACCACCATAACTTGGTCAAAAATTTATGAATTTTATTTTTATTTTTTTTATCCTATAGTATGGGAAGCATAGAATGTGTCGCATCTTTCAGCTTCAAAAAATGTGAAATTGTTTGAGAATTATAGATATTTTTCAATCAACTTATCAATCAAAATTTTAGTCATAATGCAAGTAGAAAATCAATTAATAATTATCTATTAAATTCAAAATAAGGCATATCTTATATTGGTGGAAAGTTGACAATTTTCTCAATAAAACCTTTTCATTTCATCATCAAATTCGGACAAAAAAAAGTCATCAACGACTTTTTGGACCCCCATGATCCTGCACTCACCCATTTGTATTATTTTTAAAATTATAATATATTATGCTTATTATTACTGAAAATAAGTTTTCTATAAATTTAAGTATTTTTAAAATTACATTAAATTAAATAATATTATAATATTATCTAAACATCAAATAATAGAAATTTAATAAAATTTCTATAATGCTTATTATTATATATATTTAATAATTTTCACCCTCATTGTCCCAATAATTATTATATATATATTTAATAATGTAACTATTTTTAGCATAAGCAACATTCCACAGTTAGGTAAAGATGGAGCGGAGAGGGAGCAAGAAAAGGAGCGAGGGGAGAAATTTGAAATCAGGGGTTGATACTAGAGAGGAAGGAGAAGATTCGGAAGAGGCGGATGGTTTTTTGCTGCTGGGTTGGGTGTTGTTGCCGGCCTGCTGGGTCGCGGAAGGATTCTCGTGGTTGGGCTGGGTGTTGTTGCTAACCTACTGGGATGCGACAGGGTGGTGTTGGTTGTTGTCACTGGCTTGCTTGGAAGCGTTGTTGCAGAGCTTCTTGTTGTTGTCGCCCTGCTGGGCTGCTGTGGTGTTCCTGCTTTCTTCTAGTGTTGGTTTCTAGCCTATTGTGTTGCGGTTTTTTGCTTCTACTAGCGGTTTGGGTACCTTTGAAAGTTCCTTTTGCCTCATGGGTATTGGTGCTCTTTTTTTGGGTCATTTTTGGCTGTTGATTTTTCCCTGGTGCTTGTTTAATGAGATAATTTTTATCTTTCGAGGGTTTCTTTTCAGAATGGGGGGTGGGTTGTGTAATTGAGGATTTTCTACAAATCAGATTGTTAGCAACATACATGCAATATTATATTAAATCCACAACGAACAATAGAATGCATAGGAGAAACAAAGAAAGGAAAACATGAAACAAGCTCACCAAACCCTTCTTCCTCCATGGCTGACTTCCATTGCACCTCCTAGTTTGCTGTGATGATGAGTGTGCCCTCAGATTTGTGATGAGCAAACTCTATTATGTAGTCTAGCCCTAAGCAAAGTTTTGAAGGATTTCCTAAGTATTATTGCAAAAGAAATTTAATTCTAAATGCAAGTAAGTAATTGACAATTCTAGAATGCAAGAGAGATTAAGATTAAACAAAACTCCAAAAATATTAAGAGATTCAAGATTCTTGAAATGAGAACAAAATTGACATTTTATAGAAAATACAATTTTGGATGGATGGATGAGATGAGAGATTGAGAAATGCCCTAAAATCAATGGTCAAGATTCAAAATGACAACTCTCAATTAGGGTTAGGGTAAAATTCTCAAATGAGTGCACAAGATTTAATTTAAGAAATTAAATCAAGGATGGAGAATGAACGTGACAGTGAGATGAAAATTAGTAAAAATCAACAGATAAAAAGATGAGATTTAGAAAATCAATAATTTTAACAATGACTTAATTTGTAGAAGAATATTTCCATTTTGAATTAAAATTAATTCAAAATATGGATTTAGTGAGATAGTAAATAATTGATTTAAGATTATTTACTAAAAGAAGAATCAGTTAACCATGTGAAGTCATTTTTAAATAAATTGTTTTATTTAAAAAGAAGGAAATGTCAAATAAGACAATTAAATAATTAGGAATAATTATTTAATTTAGAAGAGGTAGTTAATTAATTAAATAAATTAATAAATCTATTTAATTAAAAGAGGATTTGGGCATTAGTGACATTAAATAAATAAATTTAAATATATTTATTTAATAATCAAGAGGACATAAATGATAAAGATTAATTAAATAAATTGAGAACTTTATTTAATTATGAGAAGACTTGAGATAATTAGTGACACATTAAATAAATAAATAAGATCTATTTATTTAATAATCATGAAGAATAAAAAATCATGAATTAATTAAATAATTATGAATTATTTAATTAATAGTTGAAGATGGGTTAGAAACATAATTAAAATGTCGTAATTATTCTAGGATGAAAAGTGGTAAAATAGTGCTTGCAGGCCTAGGTCATTTTTATGTGTCTACAGATTGTTGCCTTCCTCCTCCAGTGCTGACTCTTTGTAGCTCCCCAGGCCGTTTAAGGTCATGGATTTTCTGGGTCTTAACAGGGTTGTGCTTGATGACTATTCTACTATTGAGACTATGATGGAGTGATGGTTTTCCCTCCATGTTGTTGTTGTGGGTGTTTGCCTGGTTGTGGAAGGCGTTCCTACTGGCCTTTGTTCTATTGTTGAGTGGATGTTGCTAGTTGACCTTGAGTTCCTGAACCCCCTATGGTTTGTGATGTTTTTATTTTCATTGGGGGTTGTCTTCCTCTTGGAGGATGCTTTGTCTGGGCTACTCCCAGATTTTGGTTTAATGGCTAGGCTATATTTATTCAAGCCCCTGTTTTTGTTGGAGCGAAAGGGTGCCTATGTTGCCCCTATTTCTGATTTTTTGTTGTTGTTTGGGATATGTATAAAGTTTTATCTTTTATCTTAGTTAAAGTTTTGGCTTATGGGGATCTCTCTCTTTTCTCCTGTGTTGCCTTTGGTTGTTGAGTTGCCCTTTCTTTTGGAGTGTTGGCTTTATGTTGGAATCTTCAGCATGTGTCTTCTATGGAGGTGAAGGTGGCTTCTATTGAGGTGGAGCCGATTGTTGTGTCTTTGATGGGAAGCCCTCTATTCTGGTACCTTCTTTTGAAGCTCCTATTGAGGTGGATGCTTGTCCTATTGAGGTGGTCTTGGAGGTTGCCGAAGTGTTGTGGCTTTGGTGGAAGGGGGCTTTCTTGTCTTCCTTGGTAGCTACTCCTATAGAGGTGGAGTGGGGGTTTTGTTGAGCTCTGATCTGTTGGACTGTGTTGGCTAATGGGTTGGTGATTTGGGTGATGGTGCCTCTCCTTATGGAAGGTGGTTTTTTATTGACTCTGCTAGTGGGTTTAAGGTCCCAGTTAAAACCTGGTGTATTCTGAGAGACTTTGGTCCCTGCAATCTGGTTGTAAGTGGGCTTCAGGTTTCCCTTCTAAACCTGGTTTGGGTTCAAGATCCCTTGTAAAACTTGGCTTTGTTGGGTTTAAGGTTCCCGTCAAAACCTTCCGATTAGTGCAGATCTGGGTAGTCTTATTGTTATCTAGGTGATTTGTTGTTGATTCGTTGCTGGTTGTCTATGTTGTATCTGTAAACAACTTGTTCTTCTTTGTGTGGGTTTTGAGTCCCTGTTAAAACCTGATTGTTAATGGTTTCGAGTCCATTTAGAACCTATTGTAAATGGTTTCGGGTCCATTCAAAACCTGTTTTTCTCATATAATCAAAAATATTTTTAGCATAATATTATAATATTTAGATATTATACATTTAATATTTATATACACTATACATTATTAAATATAAACATAATTTAACTTCTTACAGATATTACTAATTGAATATATTATAAGTTTAATATTTATCTATAGTTATTTTTTAATATTGATTATATTTATTCAAAATGATTAAATTGTTCAATATATTAAAAGTCTAATATTTATCTATATTTATTTGTAAAATATATATTATATTTATTAAAAAATATGTTCAATTTATATTTATTATTACATACTCTATGGAGTATGATGCATATTATTAAAAATAAATATTATATACATACACTCCCTTTTCCTCCCACCCTATCTCTATCTCTCTACCTCTACCCCCTCTCTATTGTTTTTCTCTATCACCACTTGTATCTCTCACTCTTGCCCCCTCTATATATTCCTCTCTACCTCTCTCTCTATATCACTTCCTATATCTTTGTCTTTCTATCTCTCCATCTCTACCCTCTCCCATCATCTCCCTCTTTCTATCTCTATTTCTCCCTCTCCCTCTTTCTCTCTCATTCCACTACTAACTCTCTATATGTTTATATATCTTTCTCACACCACTTCTATATTTCCCAAGTTATATCTATCTCTATCCCTATCTCTCCCTCTCCTTATCACTCCCTCTTTCTATTTCTCTCTACTTCTCTCTCCTCTCTCTATTTATCTCTCCCTCTCCCTCCCTCTCTATCTACTTATAAATATATATCCCTCTCCATATCTCTCTCTCACTCATATATGCACACTCCCTCTTTTTCCTTTCCCTACCTCTATCTCTATTTCTTTATCTTTTCACCTATCTATACCTCTCTATTACTTATCTCTATCACCTTCTTTCTCTCTCACTCTTCCCCCCCTCATCTCTATCTCCCTATCTCTCCCTCCCCCTCTCTATCTATACCTCATTACGTCTACATTCCACTGCTCCCTCTCTATATGTTTATCTATCTTTCTCACACCACTTCTATATTTCCCAAGTTATATCTATCTTTATCCCTATCTCTCCCTCTCCTTATCACTCCCTCTTTCTATTTCTCTCTACTCTCTCCTCTCTCTATTTACCTCCCCCTCTCCCTCCCTGTCTATCTACTTATAAATATATATCCCTCTCCATATCTCTCTCTCACTCACATACACACACTCCCTCTTTCTCCTTCCTTACCTCTATCTCTATCGCCTTCTTTCTCTCTCACTCTTGCCCCCTCATCTCTATCTCCCTATCTCTCCCTCCCCCTCTCTATCTATACCTCATTACGTCTACCTCTATCTCTTTCTCTCTCTCACTCACTCCTCTCTATCTCTTTCTCTTTCTATCTATATCTATCTACATCTATTTCTCTATCTATATCCCTATAAATATATCATTTCCCTCTCTCCCCCTTCTTCATTCTCTATCCTTTTCACTCCATCTCTCCCTCCATCTCTTCTACTCTATATCTTTATCTTTATTTCTCATTCAATCTCCCTCTCACTCATCTCTCTATCTCTTTCTATACATATCCTTCTCTACATATATCTCCCTATCTCTTTATCTATTTTCCTATCCCTCTCTATCTCTCTATATCACCCTCTATTTATATCTCTCCCTCCCCCTTCCCCCTCTCCCTCCCCCCTTCTTCTCTCTCCCTCTCTACATATATCTCCCTCTTCCCCATCTCTCTCTCTCTCTCTCTCTCTATATATATATATATATATATATATATATATATTTGTCTTTCTATACTTCTCTCTATTTTTCTCTTTATCTCTCTCGCTCTCCCCTCTCACTATATCTCCTTATATATCTATCTTTATATCACTATCTCACCATATATCTCTCTATCGCTCTCTCTTCCTCTCTATCTATCACTCTTTATCTCTCTCCCTCTCTCTAGATGTGATGTAAAAACCTCCCTCCCTTGTCTAATTCCTTCCATTATTGTTGCAAAATCAAGTGCTATGCAATAGGATATGTTAAGTGGCATGATCGGGCAGAAACCAAGATATGTCTATAATAGTTACACCTCACAAAATTATGTGAAGTTATGTTGTAGGCATGTTGCATGAATCCTCCCTTCTCCAATTTTGTCCCTTATTGTTGTAAAATCATGTGCTACGTAATAGGATATGTTAAGTGGCATGATCGGATAGAAACCAAGATATGTCTATAATAGATTACACCTCACAAAATTATGTGAAGTTATGTTGTAGGCATGTTGCATGAATGGATGATTGTCATCCCAAATATATGGATGAGCACCGATGTACACACACAACAAATGGGCAATGGAAGTATTGATCAGCTTTATTGCCTACCTTTCTAGAGATAGAATGTTGTAGATTGGACCCATTGTGTATCTAACATCTCCCACATATGGGTCACAATCAAACACAAAGAATGTTAAAAGTCTAAAATATATCCACACACGTTCAAAGAAGAGACAAACTGCTACTTTTCTTACACACAATCATGATGGCCATCTCCCAAAAATCAATCCACAATGATAAACTAGGTGTCATTATAGAGCTTTGGCATTAATAGACAAGATAGGAAATCCACACTAGTAGCTTCTCATAGTCCAGTTGGAGTGGGAAATGGTGAATGCCTCCCAAGTTTCTTGTTGGTTCACTTGGTGATGCAAATCCAAATAATGGCTTGATATGGTGCTCTATGTTGTTACACATACAAGGCCAAAATAAATGGTGTTGGTGTGGCAAACAAAGTCTTGCTTACCCCGAATTGTCATGTTCTCTTGGAATAATAAGCCTCCCAAATGAGCCATTGGCAAGGTGCGCCTGCAGAAACACAAAGATGCCAAAGCTTGTAGGGAAGCGAACTAGACAACTAAAGATCAACAACCTATTCAGCTTGTATGACAGCAATATAGGCTTGTACAAAGTCGTGATCATGTAGCACTCTAACTAATCTACAGTTTAAGAATGGCAACTAACTACCAAATTCAGCTGAAGTGTAACTAACTAGATTTCTCACTAAGTTTCCTTTGCAAAAACGAACGGAAAAGAAAACAAACGGAAAAAAAACTACATAAACATTTCACCAACTAACTTCTAGTTTTTCAATTTCAACTGAACAGAAAACATTTAACAGTCCATATAACCGAAATCCACAGTTGGTTAATAACTAACTTTTCCATTACTTCCAAAATGAAAGAACATTTATTATAGCTTGAAATAAACATGTTAAAGTAAATATAATTGAAATTAAAAGAGAGAGAAAGAGTTACTAGAAAGTATTGTTGATGATTGTAGCTACAGGCTACATACTTCCATCTTATTGTGAATAATAAATTCATATAGCCTAACGGCTATTCATTTATTGAGTTAATCAAAGTGAAGAGGCGCTTCACTTGGTAACAATATCATCTTCTAATTGGGCCGACCTTCCTTGGAATTCACATCATTTAATTGTAATTATATTTCTTATATTGTGGCCGACCTTGTTCTTGAAGAGGTGCGACCTCTCCCACAAATTGCATTTATACAAGGTCATTTCCATCCATTTGATATCAAGCAAGTTCATTCATTCCTCCAAGTGTGAATTTCATTGAGAGCAGGTTGAAGGTTCTATAAGTGCATATTTCAATATCAAGGAAGAGCGTATTATTATCTGCCATTGCATCTAGAGTTGGTGTTGGATATTGGCCTTGTGATTGGCCTCATTGTAAAGTGAATTGTTACCATTATTATATATAAGAGAGATCTTTGTTGCTGGGTTTTTCTCTCTCAAGTAGAGGGTTTTCCCAAGGTATATGCTGTGTTATTGTGTCTAAATTTAAATTAAATTCTTTCTTTTAAATCTGATCATAAAAAGTAACATGGTATCAAAGTGGGTTCAAGGGGGAAATTCGATCAGAATTGGCTAAGCAGTCGAAATGAGGTTTCTCTCAATTTGCAGAGGTTGTGAATTACAGAAAGAATTGAATCTGAATCGTTGGAGTCAAAAACCTCTAAGTTCTGGTTGTGGAAATAATTGTGCGCTCTCATGCTTGGTTCCTGAGTGCTTACAACTCGTCGCATGATACCGAAATCTACTTCTCACCAAACCGCGTCACTTGTTCATACGTGCAGGAGGAATTCCAAGCATCACTCGGAGTCTTTAGTCTCGAAGTCATCCAGGGATAGATTATCATTTGCATGAAGTAATTTATCGGGGATTTCCATCGCTGCTTCATCGTCCCTAATCTCACTTCATCCAAGCTTATGATCTTAACTTTGGAAGATCAACCTTGAAAGGCTCATCCAAGTTAGGGATCGGCGCAATTGTCTAAGGGATCTTCTAATCATCAGGTGATCACAGGTAACAGAGATCTCCCGACCGACGATAGAGGAATTAGAGATAGCACAAAAGTCATCTCTTTGATCTGCAATCGAGAGACTCCTCTTGTACTTGAATATATCATCTCTATTCATGAACATACACAGCATCGTATATTCTGGGATGTGTTGAGTTTGCTCAAATGGTGAGCCGAAGTCATTTGAATGAAGTTGAAATCGGGGAATATATAATTTTTATCTGTCAAATCATCACAAGCATTGTCGTGTGTGATCATTGGTGTAGTATTGGCATAGTCTACCTTGTAAATTAAAGGACTGTCGGGTGTGATCATTGGTGCATAATTTGTGCTAGTGATCAATGTCCGAAATTATATCAGGTCTGAGGAGAATTCGAGTTCCCTGGTAATTATTAAAGCTTGGTGATTAAAGTTGGGTATTTGTGTCTTTCGAGTTTGGAAAATCAGCCAGAGCCGAAGGCTCGGCCTGAACGATTTTCACCACTATCGGCCTTACTTTATTCACGTGAAGTTCTCTGCATTCAAAGAATACAGTTGCCAGTGTATTCTTGTCTTCGATACTAAACTCGACATAAGGCTTTGTTCTTTTGTCTAAGTGCGTAGGTGCAAAGGAATGCATTCAAGCCGACATCTTAATTAATTCTACAGTTGCATCTGATCCTAATATTCTAATAGTTGGGATTATAGGAGGCTGGTTGTACTAAGCAGAGTCGGCATCTAGGTGCAAAATTAATATAGATCTCGGGATAGATAAATGTAGACTCGAAAAGCATGTTGATTTCATCGAGATAAGTATTTTATTATTGTTTATATTTTTTTAAAATCTGGGGTAAAATTCAGTCTGCTGAGTTGTGCAGATCTAATGTCACTTATTTAATTGTGTGTGTAATAAGGATCATGCCTTCTCTTAAATAGTGATCTCTGGGATGAGATCCTTTGGAGTCACCTTTCATCCATTGTGAGATGTTCATGCTAGCTTTGAAAAATTTATGAGTGTGACTCAGAGATGATAAGAGAACTGCAATTTCGTTGTGATTGGATGATCACATCGACACCATTCTATATGTGCATGGACTGTGATGGTGCCTTGAGGGGCTTGGTTCTATGTTAAATATGTTGGCTGCATAATGTGTCTGAGAAATCTGAGTTGAGCAGATTATCTCTTGTTGTGCTGAGATTAACTCTTTCGAGAGGAATAAAAGATGGAAGAAAGATATATCAGAATCAATAAAGGTTGAATCGAGAAGAAATTGAATGAGTTTACTCAATGAGGGAGTTAAAATCCGAGGATTCAAGGCACGAGTTGAGAGCATGTTCGAGAAAAGGATTGAGATTTTGTCAATGGAGGAATTTCACTTCCAAAAGGATTCTGTGCAATCTCTGTGGCAGGGATCAAGAGGGAGTTTTGTGACTCACTAAGATGAAGTGAAGGTTGCAGCGTTGCAAGGCCAATACTAAAGTCCTTGGAATACCTCTTCAGCTGCTGAGATCAAAATTGCACAAGACAGTCACCTAGATTTGATATTGGTAGCTCCGCAAACCTATTCAGAATAGAGTGATCTGGAATGAGGTCGAGAAGGACAAACCTAAACTCTCTACTAGAGGTGTGCGCTGGAAAACATTTCTCTAAGGCAAGCGTTGAAGGCAATCTTGGACGAAGAGGTCAGAAAGTTGATGCAAGTACTTGAAGATTCAAAGGGAGCCTTCTGAACCTAAGGAAGATGGTGATCTAGTTAATCTTGGTTCTTTATGTTGGTGTTAGTAGTGTAGATTAAATCGATCAGATTAAAACAAAATATTGAACTTGAAATTAGGAAGTTGATGTCAGATTTAAATCTTGGGAGTATTGATCATGAATCTCCAAGTCTGAATTTATCTTTGTGGTATTTGATCCTCAAGAGCAGAACATTAATTATTTCGATGTCTTCAATTGAGGATCGGATCTATATTAAATATCTAATGGGAGACATGTCCGCTAATGGGACGTGTCCCATGATTTGTGCCAATTCGTCTAACTAACCACCCGATTACCAATCGGGGTTAGTTACTTAATAAACGTACATGCTTACTAAGTTCAATCTGAACTTAACTTGCACAAATAAATAATAATATCCAATCTGGAAGTGATCACCGATAATGATGCTTGATCGAGATTCAATGAAGAACATGTAAAGCCAATAATCTGCAAATAATAACCTCTAATTGCAGATCGATAATATACTTGGGATGTAGATTTCGATATATATAAAAGATGATGTTGAATATATTCAATCATCATTTATATATGACCAATGCTACCTTATTTCAACACTCCCTCTTAGCTAGGAAAGATAACTCTAACCAAGTATATAGTGATATCACCTTACTCGTGATATCAGGAGATATGGTATGCTTCTAAGAGTGTTAAGTCACATAACATTCTTCATAACACATCTTCATTATGGTATGTGCACTGACATCAAGTCACATGATGTCTACCATAATAAATCATGGCATATCCACGGATACAATTTATCCACCATGATTATCCCATAAGGATCATAATGATCTTCAACTGATATCAAGTCTCATGATATCTATCAAAATGTCCACAAGATACTATCATGATATATCCATAGATATCAAGTCACATGATATCCATCATGATATGAAACTAATCATTGTAGAGTCGTCACCTTACAATGTCAATATATAAGTGTTCATTATCAGAAAGATCGTCACCTTTCAATAATGTACATAGGGGGAGAGGGCCCATAAAGTCATGGAGTCACACACATGACAAAAGAGTTTACAAATTAAACATCTTTTAAATACATTAGTACAAAAATAAACAATTTGAATCTCAATCTCAATAATAATTTACATTTCAACCATGCCAAGTTTCTTCCTGAAGTGTTCAACTTTAACTCTGGAGAGAGGCTTCGTGAGAATGTCTGTTGTTTGATCATTTGTACTAATATACTCCAACTGAATCACATTCCTTTCTACCATGTCTCTTACATAGTGGTAAGGGATCTCTATATGCTTTGATCTATCATGGAATATTGGATTCATTGAAAGCTTAATGCAACTCTGATTGTCAGAGTGGATAATAGTAGGATTCAGGGACTCACCAAATAATCCCACAAGCAATTTCCAGAGCCATACTGCTTCTCTTGCTCCCATAGAGGCTGCAATATATTCAGCTTTTGTTGAGCTTTGTGCCACTAAAGATTGTTTCCTGCTAATCCAAGCGATCATAGCCGATCCTAAACTGAAGCAACATCCTAATGTGCTTTTCCGATTGATTACACTTCTAACCCAGTCTGAATCAGAGTATCCATGTAAGTCTAGGTTGGCATTCCTGTATTTAAGATGATATCCAATAGTACCTTGAAGGTATCTCAATATATGCTTCACATCAACAAGGTGAATTTCCTTTGGCTCACACATAAACTGGCTTAGGGCATTCACTGCATAGCAAATATCCGGTCTGGTGTTAACCAAGTACATTAAAGATCCAATTATCTGTCTATAGAGAGTAGGATCTGCAAATTTTGATTTTGTTGCTGCTTCTTTCAATTTGTGTAAGTTGGTTTCCATAGGTGTAGACATGGGTCTACAATCTAACATCCCAAATCTCTTCAAAATATCAATAGTATACTTTCCTTGATTTAGAATGATACCATATGATTTCTGCCAAACTTCTAACCCCAAGAAGTAATGTAAAATGCCCAAGTCTTTCATGTCAAATTTTGAAGCCAAGTCCTTTTTACATTGAGTAATAAGGTGATCTTCTCCTGTTATTAGCAGGTCATCAACATATAAAATTAGTATTAACATATCACCTTTAATTACCTTAAAATAGAGGTTCGGATCTACATCATTCTTGGAAAATCCTAGTCCCAAAAGATAGCTATCGATTCTTTCATACCAGGCTTTGGGAGCCTGTTTAAGTCCATATAGAGCTTTCTTCAATCTGCGTACATGTGAGTCTGCTTTATGTATCTCAAAACCTTCAGGTTGCTCTAAATAGACTTCTTCTTCAATGGTCTCATTCAAGAAAGCAGTTTTTACATCCATTTGATGGATCTTCCAGCCTTTAGCTGCTGCAATAGCTATTACTATTCTCACAGAGGTGTACCGAGCAACAGGTGCAAATGTCTCTTCATAATCAATACCTTCCTTTTGTGAGAAACCTCTGGCCACAAAATGTGCCTTGTGTTTCTCTATACTGCCATCAACAGCATGTTTAATTTTGAAGAGCCATTTGGAAGAGACAACATATTTCTCTTTTGGTCTAGGTACTCTATCCCATACATCATTTTTCAAAATGGATTGATACTCTTCTGTCATAGCATCTTTCCACACTTGATGCATGAGAGCTTCCGGAACACTAGTTCGTTCTGAACTAATGATCTCATTCATTAAGGCAACATAGCTTGAGAATCTTTTGGGTCTCTTACTTTCTCTAAAAGTTCTTTTGGGTGTTGTATAATTCTCAGCTTCCTTAATCATCTTTCTAGCCCAAAGTGGTCTCCTCTTGCTTTTGTTATTAGTATTCTCTTTTGGAGCAGTTTGGTTTTCATTTATGATTTCTTCAGGATACTCCCTCTGAATCTCAGGAGCAGGATCCTCCTCCACAACTTTAGGAGAACCTTGAATTTCTATCTCATTAGAACTCTTTGCCCTTTTGAAAGCAATGTCTTCCTCAAAGAAGACATCTCTACTTAATTCAATTTGTTTATGTCCGGATATGTATATTTTGTAAGCTTTTGAGGTTTCACTATAGCCCACAAATATCCCTTTCTTTCCAATAGATTCTATTTTAGATCTCTTTTCTTTAGGTACATGAATGTAGATGGGGCAACCAAAGATCCTTAAGTGACATGTCAGGTTTTACACCAGTAAATGCTTCTTCAGGAGTCTTGTTATCTAGATGTGAGTGGGAACATCTAATTTGAATGTAGACAGCTGTCCTAGAGGCTTCTGCCCAAAATGAAGTTTCTATGTTTTGGTCAAACAACATTGCTCTAGCAACTTCTACAATAGTTCTATTTTTCCTCTCAGCAACACCATTTTGTTGAGGATTGTAGGCTACAGTAAACTCCCTCTTAATCCTAGCATTTACACAAAATTCCTTAAAGATTTCTGAGGTGTATTCCTTCCTGTTGACGTGCTTTTTATGACAGCGCCAGCACAGAATAAAGTTGCCCAACGGTCACTCTATTCTCTCTTGATCAAAGTGTTCCACATGCTAAGATTGCTTGAAAGTTCATGTGTTCGACTCCAAGGTTCCTTTTATCGCGAATAGACTCAGTTGGTTGATGTGTTTTGCTGGTTATTTCAAGGGGACTTACGTAGTTGTTCGACTCTGTGAAGCAATTAGGACATGAATGATTTGGCAATATGTTCTGGTATCTAGACTGACTCGGAAAATGCAGAATTTAAAGGGGATAGGGATAGGGATTCTACAAATCTATTTCTAAAGGGTGGAGGACGAAGATCGACTTAAACAATCTTCAAACCAAACTTTGCTTTGTCTCCTTTCGAACAACTCCGACAAAGTTGGTGCAATCTTCAAAGGATGAGAAAAGTGTTCAAACTATGACGCAACATGTTCATACCGTCAATACGACGCATACAAACATATGAACCATAATCAAAGTTAAGTGCTGATACTCCAGTTGACCACGCAAGGCGAACTTACCATCAGTAAGCCCGCTAGTGGTATGGATGAAAGAAGATATGCTTAAATCACAACGCCACACTCCACAATTAACAACTACTTGCATGAAATAGAAATCTACTTTACTCTATCTACCTTGAATTGGAAAGACGAAATGGCCTTGCTAGCTACTCATAACAAAGAAGAAATCACCAAGCAATGAAACTCTTTGTATTATGAAAAGTGTTCACAACAACCTTTTACAAAACTTTCAAAGGAAAGTTTTCTTCCCTCCTCAATCTAAAGCTAACTTCTAAGCTAAAAGCTATATGACTTCTACTCTCTAGCTCTGATTCAACTCTTGATCTAATCTCTATCTCTAATATGATGTCTACTTCTAATATATTACAAATGAGGGGGGATGCCCCTTTTATAATAGGTCCAATTCAGTGGATGGTTCAGATCTGATTACAATAAAGGGGCTCAGATCGAGCCACATATGCCCTAATTAGGGTTTTAGCCCTAAAAACCGCCACAGAGAGGAGTGGGTAATAAATGAACAGAATATTCTCCACTCCTCTGCAGGAACCATTATCTGTAATTAATGCCCACTATCTTCTTCTAGAAGATTCTCGTCCAGAAACGTGTTCCCACTATTCTTCTTTGCCAATTATGTTGCGTTAGGAGGAGGCAAGCACACAACAACACTTGGTTCAAACCCTCCTTGCAAAAAGTTCTTCTTCGTTAAGTCCTCCTGTTGCTTTCATTCTTGGATGCATTTCTTTCGTGACTTTCACATTTGCTTCTTTTGCATCAAGTTCTTAGTGTCTTAGCCAAACCTTCACTGTCGTTTCTTCTTTCCAAAGTTGCAACGTTGTCTAGCTTCATCAAGTCCTCATGCCTTGGCTTCAACGTTCATCCTGCAAAACAAAAGAAGAGTATCAGAACACTTTATAATCTAAATTCGCTTTACTTACCTTATTCCCATGTTTTGACTGATTGATCTCCGGATGTGGTAGAATTCATCACTTTTCTAGCAAACCTTCATCATGGGCATATCCATCACCTTGCTTGGAGTTTGTGCCTTAGAAAATATTTCATCTTGAGGATGCATTTGAACGCTTGATGCTCGAGCTTCAGTTCATTTTCAAATTCCTCCATGCCTTAGACAAATTTCTTCCCTGTGAGTGTATTTGACCCCTTGTTGCTTTATTTTCCCTTAGACAATTTTACCTGCTTTATGAATTTCATCCACTGTAATCCAGGCGCTCACTTTGACATCACAAGCCAAAGCACTTTTTTGTAGAAACTTTTCTCGTATTTGCCTTAGAGATTTTATTTTTTATTTCACCTAGGAAATCCATTAAACGGGTGCCAGGCAAAAATATCTGTTGAAAAATCTTGAGCGAGGTGAGGAACAATTTTAAATCATCTCCCAGTGGAAAATGTTCAATACCCAGAAGAAATTTCCCCTCAAAAATCATCGTTTCCATGTGTATCCAGACGAAGGGGTAAGTTTAATTTTTTATTATTTTGAAAATAATAAAATTGCTAAGGCTCACCCGTTTTTTTACTCTGGAGGAATTCCACGCTTGTAATCTCCATTTTTCCTACCTTAGTATTTTCATGCTTCCCTTAAGAAATTCCCTCCTGCATCTGGGAGCGTATCACCTTGCACTTAGAGATTTTATACCACCTCCTCCAGGCGTATTTTCTAATTTCCCCTTAGAAAATGCCTTAGAAAATTTATTTTAAATATCTCATCCTTGGGCACCCTTCATAACACATACCTTTACCTTCATTTCCCAAGCAATTTCACGCCTTAAAATTGTGCCTTACACTTAGCAACTTTTCTCAAGTCCCAACTTCCTTGGAGTGTATTTGAAGTCTTCTACTTCCATTTTCTAACTTAGAAATTCCTTCAACATTTCCTTCTCTCTAGGCGTATTCCCTTCAGTGGCATTTTATTTTAATGCCATAGACAAATTCCTAAGTCTTATATCTCCTCCTTACCTTGGGCGCATATGACTCCTTGAACTCTCATTTTCAATGCCTTAGAGATTTCTCAACTTGTCATTTCCTCCTTATTTCTTACTAAGGGCGCATTTGGAAGGTCTAGCTTCCATTTTGTGATACTTAGAAATATTCCAAGTCACATCACCCTACTGGGCGCATTTGTCATAGTGGCAGCTCCATGTTTTAACGCCTTAGAATATCTCTAGCCTAACCTCTTTATGATGGGCGCATTTTACCCCATGAGCCTCCATTTCCCTCATATTTAGAAAATATTCTAAGTCTTGCCTTCATACTTCCTTAGAGGGCGCATTTAGAGGTTTGTGCTTTTATTTTTCAACACTTAGAAAATTCTCAATTCAACTTCACTTGCTGGGCGCATTTACCACCTTGTGCTTCTATTTTCCTTTACTTAGAAAATTCTCAATTCAGCTTCACTTGTTGGGCGCATTTACCACCTTGTGCTTTCATTATTGTGACTTAGAATACTTTTTGAGTGGCCTTGCTTGAGGGCGCATTTGATGTCTTCTACTTTTATTTCCCCACGCCTTTGACATCTCCTTCTATCATCTTCCTTGGATGCATATGGAAGGGGTGTCCACCTTCACTTTTCTCCACTTAAACTTATTTACCTCATACTCCTTCTAAGGGCGCATTTAGGGGGCGCTACTTCTATTTTCATGCCTTAGAAATTATTTCAACCAGCAAGCTACCTTGGGCGCATTTTGAAGGGGTAACTTTTATTTTGACACTTAGAAATTTTCTAAACTCCCCCACCTCAAGCCAAGGGCGCATTTTATGGGTGGAGCTTCTATTTCTCCAACACTTAAAAAACTTTTTCAACTTTCATCCCCTTCATGGGCGCATTTGAGGGGGTGTGCTCTCACTTTAGACAAATTTTGAAGACCCTCAAACCCCTTTGCTTTTCCTTGGGCGCATTTTGACCCCTATGCTTCCATTTTTTACCTTGGAATATTTTCAGGTCATCAGTCTTGAGGTGGGCGCATTTTAGCTAGGAAGCTTTTATTTCTCTTCACTTAGAAAATTTTCAAGCCTTCAGCATTTCCTTGAGGGCGCATTTGAGGAGGCATACTTTCATTTTTGACTTAGAATATTTTTGAAGTGTCTTCAACAACTTGAGGGCGCATTTTCACTAGCATGCTTCCATTTTGTTGCCTTAGGAAATTTTCAAGGCTTTCATTAATATCTTAAGGTGAGGGCGCGTTTGAGAGGGTATGCTCTCATTTTCTCACACCTCTGCCTGCCCTTGCTTTTGCATTCTATTTTTAGCAAGTCCCTTGATTTACGACTTCTACAGCTTCATTCTGCCTAAAAATTTCACCATATGATCCTCGTAGTTTGATGAACTTGTTTTGCCTGTCCCATGCTCTGACCTGCCATTTATAGCCACCTGCTATTTATAGTAAGTTCCAAGGTTGCCTGACTTCTGTAGCTCTGATTGACCTGAAATTTTCACCACGTGGTCCTCATCACTTGATGACCCTATTCACACCTGCCTCTCGTGCTAACCTGCTATTTATAGCCGCGTTCTGGAGGTGTCTTACTATAAATAGTAAGTGCTCGGATTGCGCCCAAATTTTACTAGTAGATTGCCTGAAGGATGCTGATCGCAATGGGATATCTTCGTTTTTCGAAATTATGGCCTTTTACCCTACTTTTTAGGCACCAAAGTAGGAAACCCTAATCTGACTTGCATGTGCCTCAAATGACCTCTGTTTGACTTGATTTTTGCTATATGTTGTTCTGCTTGCTGAACTGAAGTGGTGGGTAGCTGTTGGGATGACACTGCTATTTATAGTAAGTGTCCGGAAAGTGGTCAACCGGATGTCAGACGAGTTTGCATGTCACAGTGCCCGTGGGATCTCAAAAAACCCAGAAAAACCCAAAAAACTGGTCGACATGCAGGCACTGGCTAAAAATAGTAAGTCCCTGAAAACTGATCCGTTCTGCTTGCATGTCACATCATTGCGAACGTCTCGCAAAACCCACATGGAATATCCGGACATGCATTGAAAATCTCTGCATGCAAATCCTAAAAATAGCCTCCGAAGGCTGAACTCTGAAAGTCACCATCTCGGTTTGCATGTTACACCATCGTGAAGGTCTAGAAAAACCCAGATCAATTCTCCTGTCATTTATCGGAGAATTGTATGTTGAAGCCCTGAAAATAGCTCGTGAAGCCAGAATTGCTAAAAATAGCCAGTTGTCTGAATCAGCTCAAATTTGATGCGTAGGCCCTTGGAAGCTGCCTAAATGTGTTGAAGTAGTTAGAATCCCAAAATCCTGATGAAAAGCTCACAGATTGAACACTTGCTAAAAATAGTAAGTCGTCAGAACATGATAAAAATTCAATGGGAGCCTCCTGGAAGCAATGTTAAGCTTAGCTGTCAATTTATCAACTTGATTTAATCTTAATCCAGCCTGAAAACCCTAACTTCACAGATTCCCTTCAGACTCGGCCAAAATTTCTAATTAGGTCAAATACAGATACATCCTCAGAAGAACAGAGAAATCAGAGAGAGAGAGAGACAAAAAACAAAAGCCAAAAGACCAAAATGGAGCAAAAATTGGGGTTTCCCCATTTGAATGGGGCGATGTGTGAAAAAGGTCACAACACTTCCCATTATCTGTTCTTAGTATTTTGATTTTCTTTCCAGAAAAGTTTTTTGTAAGAGCTTTGAACTCCTTAAACCTTTTAAGGATTTCTATTGACTCTTTACATTTAAGAAAATATATCCAAGTCTTCCTAGAGAAGTCATCTACAAATATTACATAATATAAGAATCCTACCATGGAGGGTACAGACATGGGTCCGCATAAGTTATAGTGTACTAGTTCTAATACATTTTGGGTTTTACTCAAACTATTTTGGAAGGTCCCCTTTGTATTCTTCCCTAGGGCACACCCTTTGCATGCTCTTTCATGAACTTGTTTTAGTTTGGGCAATCCTATTACTAATTTTTCTACAAAAGGTAGGGCATGGAAATGAATATGTCCTAATCTTCGATGCCAAATTTCATTTGAATCAAAGGTCTCATGAATACGAGCTTGTTTAGTGTCAATGCATAGTTTGTAGAGATATCCTTGTCTTATACCTATAGTTTGTGCTTTCTTTATAGTGGAGTTCTTTGGCCATGCCAAAAAATTTCCATCCATAAAGGTAACCCTATATCCGTTGTCTTCAAGAGTAGAAATGGATATTAGATTCCTCTTTATTCCTAGTACAAACAATACTCCAGTGAGTTGTAGAGAGAGGCCAGACTTCAAATTTATGGTGCAAGTTCCAACCCCCTTTACTAGATGTGCAGAATCATCCCCAATAGTTACTTCTTCGTCAGTTTCTTCTATCATAGTATCTAGGTGTTCTCTGAACCCTATGATGTGCCTTGATGAACCACTATCAATTACCTAGTAGTAGACTTTGTTTGATACTTGGCTTGATAATGCTGAGTAGAAGACAAATTTCTCATAATCATATTTTGTATTTGTCTTTCCAACTTTAGCAAAGGATGCTTGTTGTTTTGTTCTATCAGGGCACTTCATTGCATAGTGTCCATATTGATCACATCTGAAACATTGTATTTGGGAGATGTCTTTCCTTTTCTTGAATGATCCCTTTCCATAAGAATTCTTCTTTCTCTTGAAGTTTTTCTTCTTACCTTTCTTATGAGAACTTGTGTTTAGCACATGAATATCCTCATCTATGGGTTTCTGATTGTTTCCTTTTGCCATTAGTCTTGTTTCTTCTTGTAAGCAATCTGTTCTTAGCCTATCAAATTTAGGGAGTTTTGATCTTGCATTATTCCTTGAACAATGACTCCCATGAGTTTGGTAGGCCACCTAGAGCTATTAATGTTAACTCCTTGCTATCAATTTGATATCCGACTGTTGATAGTTGATTTCTTAGTTCATTGATTCTCATGAAATATGGATTAATAGATTCTCCCTTGTTTATTTGAACATGATTAAGTTGTCTCTTTAAAGCAAGGGTCCTACTGGTGTTGTATATTTCAAAAGTGCTTTCAAGGGATTTAAACATTAGGTATATAGTCTCATGTTTAGATAAAATGGGTACTATATGGTCCCTAAGTGCATCTACTATAATTTTCATAGTTTTCTCATTGTTCTCAATCCATTGAGATTTCTCCAGATCAGTCTTTGGTTCTATCTTGTTTTCTTTCACAAATGAGTCTAACTTATTTTATTTTAGAATCATCATGATTCTGAATTTCCATGATGTAAAGTTGTTTGCACCTTCAAGACGATCCTCAAATCTGATTACACTCAACATTATGAAGAATGGAATGTGATTGCGATTTCAAGAGAGAATACGATTAAATAATTTGATATCTAAGTTTAATCGGATCTTCCTTAGCGTGGCTCTGATACCGTGTTAGTGTAGATTAAATCGATCAGATTAAAACATAATATTGAACTTGAAATTAGGAAGTTGATGTCAAATTTAAATCTTGGGAGTATTGATCATGAATCTCCAAGTTTGAATTTATCTTTGTGGTATTCGATCCTCAAGAGCAGAACATTAATTATTTCGATGTCTTCAATTGAGGATCGGATCTATATTAAATATCTAATGGGAGACAAGTCCCATGTGGAGACATGTCTGCTCATGGGACGTGTCCCATGATTTGTGCCAATTCGTCTAACTAACCACCCAATTACCAATCAGGGTTAGTTACTTAATAAACGTACATGCTTACTAAGTTCGATCTGAACTTAACTTGCACAAATAAATAATAATATCCAATCTGGAAGTGATCACCGATAATGATGCTTGATCGGGATTCAATGAAGAACATGTAAAGCCAATAATCTGCAAGTAATAACCTCTAATTGCAGATCGATAATATACTTGGGATGTAGATTTCGATATATATAAAAGATGATGTTGAATATATTCAATCATCATTTATATCTAACCGATGCTACCTTATTTCAACAGTTGGTAATTTATTTCTTACTGGAGAAGATCACCTCATTATCAAAAGCAAGGAGTTAGCTTCTGAATTTGAAATGAAGGATCTTGGATACATACATTAATTCCTTGGTTTAGAAGTTTGGCAGAGGCCTAATGAGATTATTTTGACTCAAGGGAAGTATACAATTAACATCCTGAAGAAGTTTGGTGTGATGGATTGCAAATCCATGTCTACGTCGATGGAGACCAATTTGCAGAAGTTAAAAGAGGTTGCGGCTAATTCAAATCTGGTTGATCCTACTATGTACAGGCAATTGATTGGATCATTTATGTATCTAGTCAATACTAGACCAAATATTTGCTATGCAGTGTGTGTACTAAGTCAGTTCATGTGTGAACCAAGGAAAATACATCTAGTTGCAGCAAAGCTTATCTTGAGATACTTGTGTGGCATAGTTGGGTATGCTTTGAGATATTCTTCTGATGTAGACTTGGAGCTGCATGGATATTCTAATTCGGATTGGGCAGGGTGTGTTGGTGATCGGAAGAGCACCTCTGTAGGTTGCTTTAGTTTGGGGTTTGCGATGATATCCTGGTGTAGCAGGAAGTAGTCCTCATTGGTACTAAGCATAGTCGAGGCCGAGTATATTGCAGCTTGTGTGGCAGCTCGAGAAGCGATGTGGCTTCGAAAGCCCCTTGCAGGATTGTTTGAACAATCGATGAAGCTAATTGTCATTCATTGTGATAATCAAAGTTGTGTAAAGCCTTCTGTCAATCCAGTGTTTCATGACAGAACTAAACATGTTGAGATCAAATACCACTATATCAGAGATATGGTATTGAGGAAAGCGATCCAATTGAAGTACATCAACACTGATGAGCAAACGGCAGATATTCTCACCAAGCCTCTCTCCAGAGTAAAGTTTGTGTACTTTTGAGACAAGCTTGGTATTGTGGAGAATGAAGCCCTAGTTGAGAGGGAGTCTCAATATCAGTGATCTTTTGTGATTTGCTTTAATGCATCTTTCTCTGTGATGGCGAAATTTGAGGTGAAAGCCCTTGTTTCCACCCTCTGGGAGTAGGCATGGTGGATGTCATGTGTGTGACTCCATGACAACATCGCGTGAGAGAGTCTATGATGGTTTTCTTGTACTTGTGTTTATTTACCCTCTGGGAGTAGCCATGGTGAACGTCACGATGAGGTGACAACATCACGTTGAGTGATTCCGTGATGGGCACTTGTGCACATGTACCATACATGGGAGTAGCCATGATGGTTGATATCATGATGAGGTGATATGTTCCCCTCCACATATGGGTGTAGCCATTGTGGGAGTCATGTTGAGAGAGTCCATGACTTTGTGTATCTAAAGTATTCCTCCCTAGCTAAGAGGGAGTGTTGATGATTGTAGCTACGGGCTACATACTTCTGTCTTATTGTGAATAATAAATTCATATAGCCTAACAGCTATTCATTTATTGAGTTAATCAAAGTGAAGAGGCGCTTCACTTGGTAACAATATCATCTTCTAATTGGGTCGACCTTCCTTGGAATTCGCATCATTTAATTGTAATTATATTTCTTATATTGTGGCCGACCTTGTTCTTGAAGAGGTGCGACCTCTCCCACAAATTGTATTTATACAAGGTCATTTCCATCCATTTGATATCAAGCAAGTTCATTCATTCCTCCAAGTGGGAATTTCATTGAGAGCAGGTTGAAGGTTCTATAAGTGCAGATTTCGATATCAAGGAAGAGCAGATTATTGTCATTGCACCTAGAATTGGTGTTGGATATTGTCCTTGTGATTGGCCTCATTGTAAAGTGAATTGTTACCATTATTAGATATATAAGAGAGGTCTTTGTTGTTGGGTTTTTCTCCCTCAAGTGGAGGGTTTTCCCAGGGTATATGTTGTGTTATTGTGTCTGAATTTAAATTAAATTCTGAGTTTTAAATCTGATCATAAAAACTAACAAGTACAGTTTGAAAGCTTCCTGTTGGAATGCTTGAGCAAGACTTTGTCTTCAAGGGAAAAAGAGATATCATCAAGGGTTTTTCTGCCCAACCAAAGACCTACTAGTCTCCCGTGTTTCTTCAACTAAAGAAACCCAACCCTTCACGAGGGCAGTCAACAAAGGATCACATAACTACCATCATGCCATTTGAGCCTGGTGTCAAAAACCTATACTACCCTGGTCAATCTCTCACTATAGGTACTCCTAACTAGAAAGACCATTCTGACCAGGGGTATATCTGGTTCGTGAAAGCTAATTATTGCCTTTGCAAGCATCGAAACCTTGGCCAAGGATTTATTGTAATGGGCACACCTGTGCCATCAACATTCTCACCCTTGCTCGACATGAGGGTCTTGACTCATGGGTTTATAATACATTGACTTGGCTTTTTATTTTTTCACTTCATTTAAGAATAAACTGCTTACTTTAAACATATAGAGAGAGAGGAGACTTGTCACCATTGAGGGACTCTTCAGTTTAAATGGACTCGGATTGGAAGGAGAAAAATAGGCACGATTCCAACTCAGAAGTTAAAAGAACAGAGAATAAAGAAGACTTCAGCTAAGACAATGGCAGAATAGATCACAGAGTACAATGATGAAAGCTTGAACTGACATTCAGGTTCAAAATTGATTTAGGAAGAGTAATTTGAATGCAAGATCAATAAACTATACAAGTTCATAGTAAGAAAGAGTCTTCCATCGGACATGTTCAAGAAATTAGCAAGAACCGATTTCATTATACTCTCAACAAGACGAAGAAATTCAACGAATTTACTTTCCAAAGCATGATGGTTATCAAAACAAGTATAGATCTTTTCGATGCTAAATTTAAACAAAATAAAAGACTCTCATTACGTGCCTGGTTATGCAAGTCTGAAGCTCGAAGAAGCTTCGATCTCTTCCCTCAAAAGAACTAGACAAAGGCAACAATGCAACTAAAGTCCTTACTAGCCAAAGAAATTCAAAGACGGCTTACTCAAGAGATCAAATCAATTCCACCTGAACTAGAGACTCGAACAATATGACAATGCTTCCCATGTTATGCTCAATAGAAGAAATATAATCATGAACGCCACCCGATCAGGTAGCCGACTGATAGAGAGGAGATAAAGAGAGTGGAAAATGAGAAAGCAAGACAGGTTGAGTGCAGAATACAAAATGAGGATACCAAAACCAAAAGCACGCCGATAAAGAAATAAGAGGAAGTAAGTTGAGATAGATGAGAATGACGAGAAAAGAATGCCCCAAACAAACAAGACTTCCCCCTGAAAAGAGTCTGCATGAATTCTTCTTGAACGTTTCGATCAAGAAGGGAGGCCAGGGTGGCGGAGGTTACCGCCTGAACACAAAACGGATCTCGCCTCTTTTCAAACTCACGATACTAAAAGATATTCAAACATTTAATTTATTTAATTTCATTTACACAACAAAATGCATTGAAGAGCTAGATAAATTCGACTTCAAGAGGAGAACGACGATACACTATTTAAGTTGACTTGTTTTTCTTATAATTATTTACTTAAGTGATATTCAATCAAGGATACGACTTCAATATAGCTTTCTTACACCAACTCGTGGCTTGATGATAATTTTGATCCTTTATTAACTACAACCTCTCCTTGATGATATTTCCCTTTCCCTCAAGGTGTTGGCAATCCTACAACCACTTGACAAAGAATTAGGGTTAGACCGTTCTTGATTTATATATATTTTTAAATATAAACTCATGAACACATTCCTTTGTGCATATATAAGAAAATCATTCGTATTTGCAATTACAACATAGAAATTAAAATTAATTTCCCAATTTCACATTCTCATGAAAGGTAATTAATCACAACTAACATAACGACCATAATTTCATTGCCATAATCTTGTCCAAGACAGAATGGATGCAACAGATCATCTTAGTAGAGGGAAACACAATCTGAGAAGTTGTGGCCTCTCATGTCAAGCATGAGGGTGAACATTTGGACAAGAGGACAATTGAGGTAATGAAAAAAGAGGAAAAATAACACTTTATCAAATGTATGGCACCACACTTGAGTGGAACAAAGACTAATTTAAAAATAAATGCAAAAACTTAATAGCTATTTCTATAGCAAACTATTTTCCTATAAACCTTTGTCCTCCTTCATCACAAGAAAAAAGTTATATTTATTATATTAAAAATATATTACAAATTAACATATATATAACAAAACTAAAAACAACCATCAATTTGTTAATTTAGTGGTGGATTTGACCACTAAACTAACAAACTCACTGATTATTTTAAGCCATTTCCAAAAACAGAAGATTAGGAAACTCTTATTTTGCTCCAATACAAAACTAACAAAAACTCACAAATTATCTAGATCGTTTCATAAACAACAGAATATATCATTTCTAACATTACCTAATGCAAGGAAACCTTTGTTGAAATAGCGAGCTCCAATAAGTTTTTGATTACAAAGCAAGACATCAAAGTCGACGCCAGGTTGACAAGTGTCATTCCACTTGACAGGAAGTGGACTCATTCCATCCTCAACAAAACTTGGGCTCCCAGACCAAATACCAATGTCAATAACCCCAACACCAAACTCCAACTTTGGCCACAACCCCAGGAACTCGTATGAACGAGTAGTCTAGAGCCTCCTCCTGTAACGAGTTTGTCCATCATTGTTTAAGATCTTCCATATGGAGCACCACATCGCCCTTGTCCTCGTGGCTTCTCACATAGCCAAGCAACGCTTGCACCACCTCCAACTCTATCAATGTCAGCTCAGTACTTGCACAGACTACCAATATCATGGTAGCTGCTATACATCCTCTATCTATATCCTTCCTCATAGCTATTTTGCTCCATACAGAAGATCTTCAACAACGATGGGAATGGGTCCCACAGACTCGTTACGAGAGGAGGCTCCAGACTACTTGTTCATATGAGTTCTCAGGGCTATGGCCAAAGTCGGAGTTTGGCGTTGGGGTTATTAACACTGGTATTTGGTTTGGGAGCCCAAGTTTTGTTGAGGATGGAATGAGTCCACTTCCTGTCAAGTGGAATGGCACTTGTCAACCTGGCATCGACTTTGATGTCTTGCTTTGTAATCGTAAACTTATTGGAGCTCACTATTTCAACAAAGGTTTCTTTGCATTAGGTAATGTTAGAAATGATATATTCTTTTGTTTATGAAACGATCTTAGAGAATTTGTGAGTTTTTGTTAGTTTTGTATTAGAGCAAAATAAGAGTTTCCTTGCACTAGGTAATGTTAGATATTATAAATCTTTTGTTTCTGGAAATGGCTTAAAATAATTAGTGAGTTTGTTAGTTTAATGGTCAAATCCACCACTAAATTAACAAATTAATGGTTGTTTTTAGTTTTGTTGTATATATGTTAATTTGTGATATATTTTTAATATAATAAATATAACTTTTTTCTTGTGATGGAGGACAAAGGTTTATTGGAAAATAGTTTGCTATAGAAATAGCTATTAAGTTTTTGCATTTATATTGATAATTATATATTAAATTAGTCTTTGTATTTAGACTAATTAGTCTTTGTTCCACTCAAGGGATTGGGGACTGCAACCAATAATCTGAATACAATCAGGTAATTATCAATATAAATGCAAAAGGTCTTATTAAGGGTTACATGAATAAATTAATAAAAAGGACATAGAGGTCTGCACCCTCTAAATTGGAAATAATTGATAAATTGGCATGTCCGTAACAGTCCAATTTCTTGAATCAGTGGTATGAAATTTGATTTCCAATAATGTAGTTGTAGTATCATTTAATATATGTGATTGTGATTGTATGATTAGAAGATAAAGGTACTAATGATGCATTATTGTTATGATTGTCTCCTTATATCAGTAAATATGATTAATATTTGTTTGTCATATGTCTTGAATGTTTTAGCCATGATAGAAGGGACTGAGATTACAAGCGAGGAACGGTGATGGGGCACTCTCCTAGGTACGCCACCTCAAGATGGGGACCAGATGAACCCCATGAGGCCAAGGGCGTATAGAGGGTACTAACTTTGGGCTTAGGAAAGATGGCATTTTCAGGGCACCCATTGTAATCTCACTCCTCCATCATGGGGAATCAGCACAAGAGGTTAAATCATAGGGAGAGGGAAATGGTTGGCAAGATGAGGGGATTGGAAAAGACACCTCCTAGGTAGATCACCTCATATGGATGGCATGGGCCACATGAGGCCAAGAGGGATGGTATATCCACTCTTGGGCCTAGGGTAAAAGGGTCCTAAGCACCCCATCAAGTCATGTTCTCCCATACTCTCCTATGATTGAACCATCCAAGGATGTTAATATGCTTTATGATTGAATTAATAAATTGGCCATGAATAACTGATGTTTAATTATGATAATCCGGTAATTAGTATGTTTGTGGTAAATGGTTTTAACCTGCTAATCTGTGTGATTGCGGAAAATGGTTTCTAATATGTGTGCAAGGCTCCAATCAGGTGAAAGGTTCTATCTAACCTATTTGTTTATTTGGAAATTAAGGAATTAGGGCAAATTTAGGGCATTCCAAATTATGGGGACATTACATAGTTTCCATTATGTACAATGTTAATCTTTAAAATGTCTATAAAAGTTGATTTTTTTTTGTTCAACTAAAGCAGAAAAGAATTCACTTATCAACCAAAAAAGAAATTAAAAAATCAAATGTAATATAAAGTAGACATAAACCCAAACCATGGCATTATCTTGTGCTAATAAAGCGTTGTAGTTCACAAACCAAACGTATTAAATATATAACAAATGGAACCATGCAGGTTTGCAAGTTATGTGGAGAACACATTGTGGTAACAAAAACATCTCCTCTGCTAACAATCCAACTCTAGAAAGCTAAATTCAAAGCTTCTCCTAGTGTGTGCTCTGTGAGGTAAATGCTCGTTATGTCAAAGTGTCTATAACCCAGATATAGAGAAGAAAGAAGAAAAACTACGGATGATCATAATAGGTAAAGTGGATTGCTCAAGTACATCACTCAAAGAATAGAGCAAACAAGGCTCATACCTCGCCTATGGTGAACTTTGGAAAATTTACAAAAGTAAAAACACCTTCACCAATAATTTTGTAGAGTAAATATTGAAATCCCGGACCCACAATATAGAATAATTAAAGAAGTAACAAAAATATCCACACAACATAGAGTAATATCTATAACAGAGTAGAGGATAACCTCATTGCCAAACATCCATAACTAGTAGAAATGATAAAACTAGATTGGAACAGGTAATTATGCATTTTGTATAGTGAAAATTGAAATAGGTACCTGGAGAGTAGTAGTCACGGCTGCTTTAACCTCTTCCTCATTCAGATTACTAGTTGCAGTCCCCGACCCCATGAGTGGAATTAGGGCCCTTGTATTAAGTCAAACACTTCCCTCTGCAATTCCCATTATGTAATCATGGAGGCTACTCTACAAGCATTCAAAGAGCCAACAGCAGAGGTGTATGGAACAAGAGATTTGACCATAGTTTTGAGTTGCCTCAAATCGTTTCTTTGGAGCGAGCTAATTAGATTGTCAGATTTTCAGTATTTTTTACGTCTTTTTTTAACCATGGTAAGGAGGTGTAGTTTTAAATATATATAATCTTGTTTGCAAAATTTACAATTTTTTGGTAATACATGTTTGATGATAGCAATTTGAATGAAATATTTGTAGCTATTTCATTTGTGGCAATGTGACAATTGTGTAATTGATGATTCCATGTGCTAGTATAAAATGACTTGGCACATAGTTTGTTGGCTTTTCATGTATGGCGGGTGCACTATAAACTTCAACAACTACCTTTCATGAGCAGTGTTGTTACCATCCAGCTCCAGCCATAGAGAGGCTCTATAGTGGGACCCATTTTTTGTCATGTAATATTCATTTGGTCCTTAAAAGGGTTCTAATTCAACCTAAGCAAGTGGCACCAAAGGGAAAAAGTAAGTGAACTAAACCTAAGATTTGAACAGACACATGGTACTTGCAAGCTTCCCATGTTTATTCTAATCTTTTTTCTATCACATGGTTCTCTTATTTGTCAGACATAAAGCTAGTTTAAGCTGCATGCTTGCCATGTCTGACTCACACTAATCCACATTCACTACTTGTGTTTGACGCTGGGTGAAAAAAATAGTGTTGAAACATTCATCACCTCATGCATTAAAACAAATATGAACGTGCAACCAATATTTTGTTCAGAAGGCTGCAAAAATCTTGTGTCAGGATAAACGATGTAGAAGCTCTTAAAACCTGATATTTCTAAATTTATATGATTATTATGCATCGACAGTCAAAATGTCATAATCTATGCCCACATGCTTGAGAGATATTCTTAGCCCCTCACTATTGAGAATGCATCATGTTCAACCATTCTGGTTTCTTCCTAATATGGGAGGTATTATTGTTGAGGTGGATATGCTTCTCTTGATTTGTTAGTTAGTGGTATTACATTATAAGCATATACCTGAAGATTGTTTTTTCTTCTATATAATTGTTTTGTGTTTTTATGTTATCTTTTTGGCATTTTAACAGTCATGCATGTTACTTCAAATCCTAGTCTCTCAGTACTACCATTGTGGGGTCTCAACTAGTGTTATCTAGCAATGTCTTATTCTATGAGAAGAATAACATTAAAGGAATTCCTTCATAATTTAGGTTTTGAAAAAGAATGTTTTAGAAGTGTGGGAATTTGGTTTTTCCTGCCATGAGCCATTATTTTCCCGTGAGATATTAGTGACAACATTTAGAGGCTACAACTCTCTCCCCTCTTTCCTCTATCATCCATTTTGTAGAGAAATAATTACGTGGGAATGCATCATTTGCCACACTTTTCCCTTAATTGAACTGACACTTCTTGCTTTGCCTGTCTACTGCTAGGATTTGGATCTGCCTTAAGCATCATGCTTTACCTTCACATGATTCGCTCCTCATTTGGTTGTGCATTTGTGTTCATGTTGCTCGTTTTTTTTCCCTTCCGTCTATGACAGTTATAGATATTATTTAGTATTATTTTAGTTATTAAATATTTGTCATAGTTGGCAATGTAACTTTTTTTCTTTATACAATACTTGAAGTTTCTATGTTGCAACTTGTTGGTTTAAAAGATCATGCATTTTCATGGAGTTATTTGTCCCTTGTTTCCATTGAGGGACTACTTGAAAAACAATTTTGTCATTTTGTTCCCTCTTCCTTTTGCTTCCTCTCTTGCATGGGAATTGCTAGCTAGGAGGAGATGGGTCTCCTACATCTCTGTGAATTCCCTCTTTCTTGGTATTTTCTTGCTCCATGAGCTGACAAGGTTTGGTTTCTACTTGCTAGTGACTTATTTGCAATTTATTTGGAGTGCTTTTTTTAGACTCATTGTAGTGCCCCCAGTTCCATTTACTATTGTGGACAACTCTTGATTTCTGGTGTGATTTTTGGTTTTGTTCTTTATACACAGATTGAATGTTGAATAATGATTGACATTTCTGCATTTAATTTATGCACTATACAATCAAAATGAATAATGGAAGACAGAAAGTAGAGAGGTTGTCTCCTTTTGTTCTCTATTCATGCCCCCTTCTAATGACTAGCGACCTTAGAACCCATTATGGCTAGAGTAGCAGACCCCCACTATTGATAGCCTCCCCACTATTGAAGCTCAATATTTGCTTTTCCATCAGATTGAAAGTAAACTGCAGCTTATAGTTATTCTGTTGAAGCTTAATAACCATCTCTAGTCTATAGAATATGGTTAGCGTTAAAAATACCATATGGTCTTGAAATGTGACAATTCATAAATTTCATAGATCTAACAAAGCTGTTACTCTACACTGTAATGATATTTTATTATTAACTAATTGAGTGATTACAGATGGAGACGTAGTCTTCTTATATAGAGAAAAACGAAGAACGAAAATAGAAACTTACTAAACTCTAAACCAACGTATAAAATAGAAACTACCTAATAAACTAAATGACCATTATAACATTTATTACTTTATTACCCTCCCTTAATGGTCATTTCACTAACTACCCAAAAAATTAAAAACGCATAGAAGGCTGACTCCTTCGCCTTCTCCTTAGAATGCTCTGCCACATGAGCCTGCTGCTGAGACTCTCCTTGGTTGGACTTCTGATCAGCCAACCGCTTTCTGCAGAACCTCTGGATGTGACCAAGCTTCCCACAATAGTGACAGGTGATACTCTTCTTGGAACTCTCCTCAGATGTGCGTTGTCCTTTCTGCTGAGTGGACTCGCCTTTGCCAATGTCCTTGGCAGTAAATGCTTGTTCAACACTAGGAGACTCACTGCTACTCCAAAATTGCTTCTTCCACCTATCCTGCTGCAATAGCTTGTTGCACAGCTCATCGAACTTCAAGTCAACATTGGTGGATGTAATGTTGAGCGTTTCGATGAAGTGCTCGTAGGAATGTGGCAAACTCTTCAAAGTGATCACCACCATATCCTCCTCTTCCAACTTATGACAAATGGCCTCCAGTTGATCGCGAATATTTTTTATTTTCATCAAGTGCTCCTACAAAGACACTTGGTCATCCATCATAATAGAAAAGAGCATATTCTTCAGGAAAAAGCCCTGCTCTTGTCTGAAGTTTCATGAAGATCTTTCAAATGCTTCTAGATCTCCGCAGCAGACTTACCAGAAGGTATTTTTGGTAACATCTCATCGGTGACAGATAATTTGAGAAGCATGACTGCCTCCCTATTACCTCCATCATACTTGTTCTTATCCTTCCCAGCAGAACTGGGACAAGTTTCTGTACCTAGGACAAGCGCATCCAAACACCGGTACTCCAAGATGGTAAGCATCCTCTGCTTTCACATGTTGTAATTCTTGCCATTAAACCTCTGCGAACTTTCCAACATAATATTGGACAAAGTTGCCATCTCTCTCGTTTTCCAAAGCATGAAAAACGAGGAAACCCTATGATCAGCTGGCAAAGCACTAGACAATCAGTTGGCACAACTCCTCAAAAAAATTGGCACAAAATTCAAGACAAATTTGCTGGCACGAAAGACGAGGCAGGAAAAACGAAGTACCCAAAAAAATCGAAGACCAACCCAGTTGAGATCTCAAAAAACCCACCAAGAATCTGTAATCAGAAAAATATTTCGAGCAAAATAATGACGAAATCTGCAGCCAAGTCATGCAAACTGCAAATCGCGACAAAAAACGTGCCTAAAAAACCAGATACGAGCTCATAAATGCATGCAGAAGAACACGCATGAGAAAAAAGAAACGCGATCAGAAGAAGGCTCCAAATTGCGTCAAGTCGTGCCAGAAAGAAGATTAAATCGCGTCCAAAAGAGGGCATAAGAGAACGCGTCCAAAATCCGAAGAACAACTTCTGAAAACGTAGCAAAAAAATATGCGTTCTAAAACACACGAAAAATGCCCTCGATTTTTCAGAAAGAGGAACACGATTTTTCCAGAAAGTCAAAAACCTTCAATTTTTCAAACAGATAATGCCTGCGATTTCCAAACCAGGATAGCAAAAACATTTTCAAAAAAAAAACAATTTTTTTTCTCACAAGCACTCAAAAAATCTTTTGAAGAATATCCCACGATTTTTCATAAAAAATCCATTAAAAATTTCTGGAAATAAATTCCAGGTATCTAGGGCACAAAAAAAATTATAAAAACTCGTCACCCGCTCTGATACCATGTAATGATATTTTATTATTAACTAATTGAGTGACTACAGATGGAGACGTAGTCTCCTTATATAGAGAAAAATGAAGAATGAAAATAGAAACTTACTAAACTCTAAACTGACGTATAAAATAGAAACTACCTAATAAACTAAATGACCATTATAACATTTATTACTTTATTATACACAATAATGATCAGCATCAATATAATTGTATGCACTCTTTGATTTGATATAAGAATTTTTAACAATCTTCTTCATTAAGGGGTGATCCCACAATACTGGTTTACAATTTTTGGGCAAATTGGACATTGAACTAATTTTTTTAACTGAATCTTCACTTTTTGGCTCCTATACCGAGTAAACCGTGAGGAATTTGAAGATGATGCAAACTAGTGATTTGTTACGTTTTTTCTATAGATTCTAAATATACTTTTTTCAAAAATTTTGGAATCAGATTGCACTTCTTTTTCCATCTCCTTCAAAAACTAGCTTTTAAAAAAAACAACATTTTTAAGGAGTGACGCTCACCGTATACAACGTAACTTTTTTTTTTAAGGATAAAATTCTATTTTTTTCAAATTTAGATTTGTAACTACGATATCTAGCACTTTCATTTGGTTTCATAGTGTTTTATTAAATTTAATTTCCTTAATCAACTTTCGAAGTCAAACCAATTACAATTGAAACATAGGCAGACTGTATACAACATAACTTTTTCTGTATGTATCGAAATTCAAATTTTTTTTTAATGGATCAAGGACACCAATACCCAGCCTGAACATATTTTTCTTAAATTTATTTTGATAATATGCTATTTTTCCACATGTGCATAACAGAGAGTTTGATTTTCGGTGAAAAACCTATGTTAATAAAAGTAAAAAAACACATACATAATAAAACCAAAACATATTAAATTATATTCATTGGATAGATCGTTTCGAGGAATACCATGATCCTTTGAAATAAATTTTAAATGAATTCATTTTACCCCCCAAAAGATAAATCAAAAGTGATTTTTTATCAGCATTTTGATAGGTGTAAAGGAGACTCTGTTGTAGGTATGGTTTAAAACTAGCGAGGTTCTATCCAAGGGGGTTTGATCTAAGGTGGTTTGATCAAACCCTCTTCAATTGAAATCCTTAAAATGGAACTTTATAAGGCTTAAATCATTATATTTTCTAAAAATATGTGATTTCAGCAAAAATCAGAATCTCCCAGAAATTGTAAACTAGCTTTGTGGGATCACCCTAGGCAAAGTAGATATTTTAGGTTACAACTCATTGGCTCAAAATAATTTTCATAGATGAGTTAAATACACAAACCAAAAGACTGGAACCAGAAAAACCTGGGTAGTCTAAAGGAATTTATTTGGACAAAATAGTTGCATATAGTTGATTAATATTAAATTAAGCACCTTTTTAGTCTCAGATTGTACAAAGAGAGGTTGCTCAATCTTCTCCCATGAATTGAGAATGAGCGAAGTCTTCATTTCTATATCATCAACAAGTCTGCTCCCCAGCATTGCTCATGAAATTAAGGTCTATACTTCTCACGTGCTTGTGCATTTCCCCAACAAAAAAACTAGCATAGACCATTTTCCCATAATGCCCCCACTAGCATTAAGATAGCTGCACTCAAGTAATCTTCCTACATTTTGCAGTATAAACTATTAGACACACATGACAACTAAGAGGGGGGTGAATCAGTTGTGCATTAAAACATCAAACCCTCATTAACATTCAAACCTTTATTAGCCCTTAATCAGAATTAGTATGAATGTAAGCAAATGAAACACAAACACATCAACACATCAAAACACCAGATTTACGTGGAAAACTTAAGAAGGGAAAAACCACGATGAGAATTAGCTCACAACATATATGAATAACAACACCAAATACTATGGGCTCATTGTCGAAGGGCTCACTATCCAAAGGACTCACTATCTAGAAGAAAAGAAAGAAGGCTCACTACCAAGGGCTCACTGGCCGGATAGAGAAAAGATAGAAGAAGATTATTACAAAGAGATACTATCTCAAAGCAAAAAAATAATCCACCACAGCAACATTGCACCATCCACAACCTTTGATATACTGAAATGTAGACACCTTCTGCTCACTGCTTCAGATAGCCTTAGGCATTCAAGCTCACACTCAGATCACTGCTCTTCATCACATTCACAACATCACACATCTACACAACATCTCCAAAAATTAACCTTGCATTTATACCATCCATGACCTAAACAATCTTAATTAGGTTGGCCTTAATGGATCATAAGCACCTCAAACGTGCAACACCAAAATAGGTTGGCACCAAACACTTTCATGGTGGAAAGAAGTGAAGGAAAACCATGCCAAGGGTTAACTAGGACCCAAATCTACACCGACACACTTTGCCATGATTCCACAAACAACAAACAACCTTTGCAATTAGCGCTAGCATGCCAGGTTGGCCAAACTTATACTAACACTAACAAACAACCACATACATGCCTCTCCAAGTCCGAAAACAACTCATGGACCAATTAGAAATCTTGCACAACACTATGGAATATTAAAAATCATCAGAATATTCAACACCACTGACACAACCTTCTGAAACTGAAGAACATTTTCATTTTGTGCAACCAAACACACTGACACAGACATACAACTTGCTAACCAATCTTGCAAAACACCTTAGAGTCATAAACTTCAAGGGAAGGAAGTTGCAGGCAATATTAGCACATTCCCAAATCCACAAGACAAGAAACTTCAACATGGAGAAACGTGGAGCAATTCAATTTCTCCCCAGACAACCTTATTTCATAATACACACACTTGTGAACACATCATACATTGCCACACGATCCAGAATCTGAAACTCTGGATATAACACCTCTAAACACCTCTGATCATCACGTCCAAACTACATAAGCATGACTTCAACCATGAAGAAATGTGGAGCATAATACTAAACACACCTTTGTCACACTGCACACTCTTTTATTCAAATTTTCTCAAAAGCATTTGGAAACCATGTGAACCAACTGCATCAACAACACCTACTCAACACTACAACACCTTCTTGTCATGACTACACTAGAAGTTGACATCAAACCATAATGCAAATGACAACATAGTGCAACATACTTCAAGGAAATTTTGAAATGTGCTCTGCAACAACTCCAACGATTCTGCGCTCTGCTTCGGCTCCAACAGCTCCTCTGGCTGCTTCGATTCAAAACGTTGGCTCGGCTCCTCTGGCTGCTTCGTTTCCAAACATTGGCTCCCCTATGCCTGGTACGGATGGGTGTGGTCTTGGCGCGGTCCCTGGTTCTCCCACTGGGGCTCCGGTCCAAACCCTGCCCCGGTGACCTACGCGTGCAGGAAGGCTTTAGGGCCTCTGTCTGTTGCGTCTGCAAAGGGGATATGGCTGGGCATGTTGGAGGGATTGCGGTCTCTGCTCCTACTCCTCGATTGGATCCACCTGCTACTGGGAGTTCTGCAGGGAAGGCTAGGTCCTTTTCTGATGCTGCTAGGGTGGGTGCTCGACCTCCTACTCAAGTTCATTGGTCTCTACCCTGTGCCCGGGATTCCCCTGTGGTGATTTGTGGTCCAGAGGTCGTTGAAAATGAGGAATATTATTTGAAAACGGGTGTGGTCTGCAGATTCAATGGCCTATGGCCCTCCCTCCCGAATCTCCACGACTGGGTATTGATTTCCTGGAAGCCTTTGGTTGTTGGGGAAATCGAACTCTACCCTAGCGCTAGGGGCTTCTTTATTGCTACCTTTGCCTCCCCACTAGAGCGAAACAGTGTTCTGGATAGGGGGTGGATGTGGGGTATTCATTCTCTGTCCATCAAGCCCTGGTCTCATTCTTTCAACCCCTTTACGAAGTCGTTGAACACCAGACCTGTTTGGGTCCGTCTGCAAATCTTCCTCTCCAATCTTGGGAGGAATCATGTTTCGAGGCCATTGGCAATACCATTGGTCGCTTCTTAATGGTGGATTCTACAACGAGGGAGTTTGGGCATACTACGGTCGCTCGGTTGTTAGTTGATCTGGACATCTCCAAACCTCTCCCTGGGGATGTTGTTTTGCTGGTGGAGGACAGACCTTGGAAGCAGCTCTTGGACTATGAGGGTCTCCCCTTTCGGTGTCGGAGATGTTTTTCGGTGGGTCATTTGGCCGCTGCCTGTCCTCATGCCCACCGCAAGGGCGCTACAACTTGGTGGAAGGATGCTCTCTTGGATCACCTCACGGTGGGTTCTCCTTCGGATGCTTCTGAGGAGGAGGTTTTTGCTCCTCACCCGGACATCCCTACCGAGGAACCACTTTTGGATCGATCTGCTGACACTGTTATGACTGTGCCTAACCGAACTCCAGCTTTTGTTGTCGCTGCTTTGTTTGTGAACACCTTTCCTTTGGTTGACTCGATCTCTGTTGCTTCGCTGCCGACTCTCTCGCTGCTTGGTGGCTCCTCTCCTGTGGTGACTGGGGTGGAGCCACTCCTCTCACCTTTCTCATTGGCTCCTGTTTTCAAGCCTCCCTGGTCTTTTGTTCTCCGGAAGAAGAAGGGACTCCCCCAATTTGCTCAATCCCAGATTCAGGGAGTCAGCCTTGACCCCTTTGTTACTAGGGTTGCTTAATTTCTTTGTTGTTGTTTGTTCCTATAGTTCAAGTTTTGTTTGAACTATGTTTTCCTTTGGCCCTTTGGGCCCTGTGTGAAGGGTACAACACCCTATATATGTTGCTTATCTTTTCAAAAACATACTTCAACAACACCAACAATCTCCACACTAGGGGTTGACATCAATGTGACATCAAACCACAACACATCCACACTTGGCATTGATGGCAAAACCACTGGCAATCTCCAACAATCTCCCCAAATCTACTAGAGGTTGGCATCAATGACAACACCAGTAATCTTCCAACTATTTGCTAAATGTTATGCAAACAAATATAACAATCATTTTTAAAATGAAATAATATGGATTTTGGAAACCAATCAATTTTTTTTGCAACATCTAATATAAATTGAAGAAATGTTAATAGCAAGAGTTAATTTAATTCTTCAAGTCACCTATTAAGATGAGGGCAATTAAAAAATAGTAGTCATTCCCTAAATTTTTTGCAAAATATTTTTGAATTTGTAAAATACTTGTTTAGGTGTATATATCAATTGGACATCATAACTGTGAGGAAAAAAGTCGTGAATATTTAAATGTTATCTTTTACATGCTATTAGGACACATGTTCATGAATGATTGAAACAAAATTTGTCATGATCCAAATTATATAGATGTGCAACTTGATGAATGTGTGTTATTCTCAGTCTTCCACTTTGTTGTCTTTCAAAACCATTGTTTCTCTCTTACAGTTGACATTTCAAGGAAAGGAGAATAAAGTTGACCCATATACAAGGGCAAGGTTTTTCCTTAGAGAATGGATGGTTAGATACCAAGTGACAAAAGTGGGAAAGCTCTTCTTTTTCTTCAAGTTTCACTAAAATTAGGAGGGTGTTCCCCTAACGTATCTTTAAACAAGCTAAGAATAATGTAAATTATAACTTAGGCCCACACACCATGCCCCATGGTTGCCACAAAAGAAAAGTAGATTATGACAAGTTTGCATGTCATAAATTATTATCAATATTTTATTTTCTAATTATTAGCAAACACTCATTAATGAAAACATTTGAAATGCACACACTCTTGAATAATAAACAAAAGAGGGCATGGGATATCCATGGAATGGACTATTACCATACATAAATATCAAGGACTAACCCTTAAAAAAGAAACAACTGATTTTGGTAAAGTCGAAAGGCAAGTGTTAACTTTTACAACTCTTTCTAGAGTCAAATCAATAAAGGATCTTTGAATAGAACCACCATTCTCCTTCGATTGCTATTCCCAAATGAAAAGAAACCCTTATACCATTTTTAGAAAAAAGGAGGAATCTCGGCTACATCATCTCTCATTATAATAACTTCAGGTATGCAATTGTTAATGCAACCTTCTATACTAAGACTTTAACTATATTATTTGTTGTCATATTAATTTCAAATAATTTACCCAAAAAATAACTACTGAAGTAATATATTCACTATTTCCATGATGTACAAGTCCATGCTTCACATTCGTTCGTTTCTACATCGAGCAATTTTCCCACTTTATCAACATTCTATCATCTCGCATTTAAATCCTCTAATTCATATATACTTCATACACAATATCTTTTTACATAATACCAATCATACATTTTATAATACACGTCGTTTAATTTTGTTTTTCAATGGGTAGGCACAAAATAACTGCAAAATACAACTTTCTAAGGCTCCTCTTATACAAGCAAAGTCAATTGGTAAGTGTTGCAATTAAAATGAGATTCAATCCTTCATTCGATCCTATTGTAGTAAGATCATAAGAGTCCACTTGTTTGTTTCTTTGTAGGTGAATTGCGTGATGGTTAGGTTTATTGATTAACTTGCTTCATTTGTTATCGATTTCTCCACTACATTTTGTTTGAGTAGTTGTTGATGGTTGATGGAATTGTCATGATATTAATAGACAGTTGACAGTCCAGTTATTAAGAAAGTGCATATCTCTCACAAAAACCTAGATAGATATTATCTCTATATTGCATCATCTCCTAGCACCCTAAATTTGCCTGCTTCTATTGGCTTTTCATCCTATTCAAGAGACATTGTCGAGAACTCCAACATAATGTAATACAAATCCTTTGACTAATACAAATTATTTCTATGCAAGCTTCATTAATGCGATCTCAAGAACCATTCCTATGACTTGAAAGAATTTGTGATAGTGACCCACACTTGACTACATGTAATAAAAATCCTTTTAAACTATTGTTGGCAATTTTGATATATTACAAAAAAATAGTTATTCAATATAAAAAGAAACCTTACCATTTTTAGTTACATATATTATTTTATCAATGTATTCCTTGCACCTCCTCTTGGGGCAAGTGCTAGTTATACATCATGTTAAAATAAGGTTCAAAAATTAAAAAAAAATTATATAGGGCTAAGGTTTAACCTTAAAATTGATATTTAACAAACTTGATGTTCTGAAATACCTTTGTGGAGCCCGTTCGTTTTAAAGCTTTCAATAAAAAATACAGAAAAAAATCTGCACATAGTAACTCTGAAATGTTAGTTTTATGATCAGATATGAAAAGCAGATTTTAATTTTAAATTCAAACAAGTAGACACAGCATATACCCTGGGAAAACCCTCCAACTTGAGGGAGAAAAACCCAGCAACAATATATCACTTATATATTGAATATCAAACAACAATGATCTTTACAATGACCCCGTTTACAAGACCAAACAGCAACACCACAGCTTGATGCAATAACAGATTATTATCTTGCTCTTTCTAAATATTGAATTCAGCCTCCTTGAAGAACTTCGATCTACAGCTTACTATTTAGACACACATTATGTATTGAAGACAAGTTATCAAGGTTTCATTCATAACAATCTAATGCCCATTTGGACTCATCGAAAGCCTTCTGAAGAGAGGAGGTCAAACCAATTAGGAACAACCCCAACATCTAGGAGTTATCCCCCCGGACCCTCCCCCTACGAACTTGAGGTCACAAAGGCATCCTTCGCCCAAGGACCGCCTACATACCCGCTTCCAAATGGATCAAAGTCACACGTCGTTCTCCTTACAAAGTCTCTGGATACCTACACTTAGGATTTCCCATAATCGAGGTTTCACAACACTCAAATACCATTACTCAAAGAGTTTATCTAGACCTTAGTCAACTAATATTAATTCTACCTTTTAAATGCACCAAGGTTCATCTTAGTGACATAGGGGTTGTGTTTGTTACTCAACACAAAATTACCTTAGTTCACACCAACCCATTAGGTTAAACAACAGTTAGACTAGTTCATTACACCCTAAACATATTTTACAAGGGTATATGATGCAAATGATAATGATGCCCAACATAAATAATTGTTATCTTATCAGAGTATGGTGACTTTAATAAATCTTGAGTTTTAGTTATAAATACATATTACTCTCCATGAATCCTATTACCCACTTGTGACATCAAAGACTTCCAATTGAGGGTCAAGTATAACTTACCTTTGTCTAATTTATGTCACATGATAGCAGTCAAGGATATAATAGTCTTAAAGACATATGCCCAATTTCTTGTGCTTAGTTGACCAACATCATTATTTCTACTAATTTTCCAACTTGGTAAGTTTACTCATCACATATACCCCAACATAGGAGTACACAACCATTTAGAGTTTCCCACGAGGAATGTAGTGCTATGTTGCCTTGTGCATGATAATTGTTGTATCATCTTATGTTGTGGCCAATAAGATAGATGGTTACCTAGGGGAAGAGCACCAGTAGGTGCCATAGCTAACTTTGCGCACCCACGGATCCTAAACAATACATCAGAATTCGACAATTTTTTTTGGTTCTCTCTATATGCGACTTAGCTGCTTATATCTAATGTTTTGGCTTGTGGGTAGTAATGACGCATGCTATAGATTCTATTAAGCGAGAAAAGGTCAAAAAATGATCATTTCACTATATCGTCTGATACATAACGCCTACTTCGCCACTACCTGTTCGTGAGACAACCAATAAAAACTTAAAAAATATCCAATTACAAATTTAAAAAACACCTAATTCAACGTGTCTTTCCATGTGGACCCGCTCAAATTAAAACCTTTAATGCTACGAGTGGGGAGCAATTTATTAACCCGACCACCCTTTTATGTCCACTGCATGCCACGTATACCTCTTATTTAGCACAGGTTGTCGAGCATTTTTAGCCCTAAGATAATTATCTCTTGCGGCTTTTATCTCATTATTTTCCTTGCAAACTTTCTCCCATCGTCCTCTCCAGCCCGCGACATTCTACCAAGGGTCTTCTTCACCACGTGGTCTCCTCCGCTCATAGGTAACACATTACATCCTTCCTCCTCGCATTTTGCAAGTTCAATAATCGGTTTCTGCTACTTACTGTGTGCAGTTTGCTATGTTTTTTCATCATTTATCTATATGGCTTGGAGGGTTTCATTGAAATGATTTTTTTAACTTTACTATGAAATCATTACATAGAATGTGAAGTAAATAGAACATTGTCTGGTAATACTCTGAATCCCTTGAGTATAATCATGAAATTTAATGGGTATTGGGTTATTGTCCAAATTTTTTGACTGATTTCACAATTACACATCATGCATGATGTCTACGTGATATATATTGTTGACCCACAATTCCTCCTTACATGTTTGCAAACAATGATATGGTTTAATCTGTTTTCCTCCACCTATTTTGTCATTTCCACATCACTGTATGGATGTCGTGTAGAGTTTCATTATACTGTGAAATAATTACAACGAATGTGAAGTAACTATGATTCTATTTCGGTTTAGGGTTTAATTACATTATCAAATAACTGTATATATGTCGTCGAGGGTTTCATTACAATGATTTTTTTCACTTTATACTATGAAATCATTACATAGAATGTGAAATAAATAGAACATTGTCGGATTTCATTTTGAATCCTTTGTTTATAATCATGAAATTTAATGGGTATAGGGTTTTTGTCCCAATTTATTGACCGATTTCAGGATTACACATCATGCAACGTCTAGAGCATGAAAAAAACTGACATCCATAGAAATGTTGTTTATCTCTATCTCAGAACCTTTTGTAAGCCAATGAAATCCTTTATAAGTTTACCATCTTGAATTTTCCAAGGCTTGTTCGAGCTTCCCTAGCGGCCCCCAATCTATTCAGTCATTCAGTCAGAATCAAACTCCACACAGACCATATGTCTCTTCATTTTTAAAACCTATGGGCAACTGGGACTTGCAATTAGATGATATGGAGCATATTGATACATAATGAGCATACAAGATACCCTTGAGATACTCGAATTCTCAACCTGAACTCGTCTTGCAAAAGAAGTAATCTGATATTAGTACCTTAAATCATGATCCTAATTCCTTCAAGCTGGTATAGTTCAAAAATGCTAAATTGAAATGGCAGTCGCTAGATTGTGAAGATTTCATAGCAGCATACTTCATGGCACTAAGAGGACCGTCATGAAGAGAGATTAAAATCCTTTGGATATATGGAAAACGAATATTAACATCAGTGGTTTCAGCATTTAGATTAGTTTTTTAGATATGTTCTTAAATTGCATGGATTAAGGATGTCTAGACTCCAAACCAATGGTAAAATGGAGCAAATGGAAAATTGTGAGTTTTTATGAACAAGTTATAGAGCATGTCCTCTCTTGGTATGTTTTTTGCTTCTCGCACAACTGCTACTCTAAAAGATTGTGGGATTCAGTTTCAGAAGGCCATTGCCTCTTCTCTTGTGGTAGAATGAATCTGATTGGTTACGTTTTCAGATAAGAGGGGTGAAAATTACAAAGGGAAAAAGTTTTCCATGAAGATTGAGGGCAAGGTCCTTAATTAACCTCAATTGATGATCATGTTCTTCCAAAATTTCAGCAACAGTGTTTTGGAAATATCTTTTCTGAATGGCAGGGATCCATTATGGCTAGGAAATATCATTACTACAAGTAACTTTGATAATTTTGTAAAGATTAAATAAAATTAGATTTCTTATCTTTAAAAATGATATTCTAAGTTTTAACCATCATATGGTTCTTGTCAAATACATGATTTACAATGTTTTATGCACTAAAAGAGAAAAATTTCAGAATCATAAAAATACCTGGCCTGCAATGAAGTCATTAAGAATAATTGGAAGTCCTTGAAACAAAGCTTCTACAATAGTTCCTGGTCCTGCCTGCAAGTACAATTCAGCCATTCATAGGATTAGAAACAAGAAAAGCTATAACAAGATTCATTTTGAAGAAATTCAAAGTTGATCCAACATCCAAAATCTGTAAGCCATGCGTATTTGTCCTTTACAATAATGCAGTGATACTAGACGTGGATATGTACAGTCTGGTAATAATAGAAACATCATATATTCAAATTGGAAACTATTGTTGAACTATACAGCTGCCAATCCAACCAAACTAGGCAGCAGTTACATTCACAGCTGCTACATGTATTTGTGGCTGTGTATCTTTCTATTAGCGTAACATTTTAAATTATCTTGATTGTTGAACAAAATGGGCTGATGAAAGTTTTATACATTTGTCTAAATAAGATTCTTAGTGGAAGATTGGAGGGAGTCAGAAGAGTTAGTGCCCACTATGGCCTGCTATTCTTTGCTCCAGCAGGCATAAAATCTTTGCTAATGATATTCCTGATTTCTCTGATATTTAGCTTTCATGCTTTTGCATATATATTGGTAATCTATGTTTCAGCAATATGATTTCTTCAGCTTATCTATTTCCTAAACATACATTTGGGTTCATTCGCTTCATTGTGTACTTTTATAATTCAAATGTTGCAGTCTGGAAATCCCTAAATTTTAACTCCTAGTACTTACAAAATTAAACATATTGACTACTCTCAAAAAAGTTAACCTGTGCTTACACAAGAAAGGGGCCTTATATTTATCAAGGGAAACCCATATTGCTATTCAGATTTGGTAAAAAAAGCAAATAGTGATAAATGCACAAATTCAAATGTAATAGACATGAACTCTTACAAAACAAGTAACTTGTAGACCATTTATGCCATGGATGACAGCACTGAAGTATAGCAAGCCAAATTTCGATCCATAGCAAAGAGCTTAGAGACATATACTCTGTTCCATTTTCCTAATTGAGGATAAGAGGGTGCAATAAAAATAAATAATCAAGAAGGAAACACTTGAGAATATATCAACTCCAAAGGAGACCATATATTAGAGATGACACAGCAAACGAGGAGATATGGAGATAAAAAGAGAGATGAGGAGGTGAGACGAAAGTGGAACTTGGAAGATTCATGAGGGTATATAAGACCATTAGCAAAAGGCAAGAGTATCGAAGTCATGTAAGAATCAAGTTGATGTATGAGTCTGCTATTTAAATAGATGTTCTTAATCAGAATACAACAGTGAAAATAGACAATACTAAGAACTCTAAAACTATCCCATGATTGTACTCTCCAATGTTGATTGAATATGCATTCTAAAAGTCTATTGTCATTTTCCGCAATTAAAAAATAAACTGAATATAACTTAGAAGTTCATACTGTATGGATCAGCTGGGTGTGTTTCTTATTGTCTTTGTCGTTACTTCACTTGAAAAGAGGTTCACATTGTTACATGGTGATGCATCCTCCCCCACTGAAACCCCCACGCCTGTCCCCATAGCCAACCCTAGTGAGACATCAAGGGACATCCCTTGGCCATCCCTCGGATCCAGGGATTCCCAAGAACATTCTCAGAATGCCCTCGAAAGAGACAGGACATTGCCAGTCCACATGGCCATCCCCGAAATGGTCAGGGATTTCTGAGACATCCCTCAGCTGTCTCAGGGACCACATCCAAGCATCCCTGACATCAATTTGTTTTTTCAATGTATAAAGAAAATAGGCCTTTTAGGTAGTTTTCTCAATCTAAATAAATTTTCTGGGTAGTTCTGATTTTCGTAATGAGTAAAGGGAGGGATAATTCTTATCCCCCTGCTTCTTCTTTCAAGAAAATGGTAAATAGAGCAGAGGCAACTAACTCTGTGAAAGAGGTTGAAACTTGAGACAGTGATGGCTTTTGCAGGGAAACAAACAGCGGATCAAGGTTCCAGATCTAAATTCCTTTGCATATAGGCTCTGGATGAAAACCCTATCATCTATTTGGATAAAATTTATTGTTGCCATACTGCTATCAGCTATGTCAATTACATTTTTTATTTAATTTTAATATCAAATTTGATACATTATAAATTAATGAATATCTAAAGTTAAACTTAAATTTTCGATGTACATTGTACACACACACACACACAATATATATATATATAGTGTGTGTGTGTGTGTGTGTGTGTGTGCACTGCCATCCCAATCCCTGAAATGCCATGGAACACAGCCTACATGGACCAATTGAGTCTGGCCCTTATTGTCTTTGTGATTACTTCAGTAATCAGAATTTATATGCTAATAGATTGGATAATGCGGTTGCTATCAGCTGTATTTATAGTAGAAAAAGAAACAAACTCCTCAGATTCTACCGAAATTTGCATGTTATATCCAGAAGCCTGAAAAAAGTTATTTTAATTACCTTTGTTATGATGCAGTCACAAGCCCCCATCCACTCCTCCATGTCGGATACAAAGCCCCTTATCTGCAGAATGTCATTGCCTTTATTAATTAGGTATCTTATTAAGAGAACATCCATAGTCCAATAAGCAAAGAACTTGCCTTATTTTATCATAGTGAATATAAAATAAAATAAACACTATGCCAATAGATATATCCACCAATCCAGGCTATTTTCTAAGTAAATTCCACTCAAATTCTAAGAACTCGGTCAAGAATGGCCATTGCAAGAGAAGTGTTACAAATTATATGCCCAGAAAAATGGTACCAGATAGATTAACAGTAACTGTAGATAATTGAAAAAATATTACCTCTAATCAAAGTCCAAGACCTAAGAGAAAATGTGCAAATTGCAGCTTGTTTCATGCTAACTAAAATATGTGCATCACATCTAAAGTCAACAAATCCATAGTTGAACAAGGAACATCTCAAAAAGGATAGTCATGGATGACAACAAGTCCATTATGTTTCAAGACACATTGAGATAAAACTCGATCTACCAAGTGTGTTGATATATAGCAATGAGGTTTAGGCTCGGCTCAATTTGGGTAAGACTGATATTGCAAGCAGAGTCAGAGTCAGAAAAAAACAGTTTGACCAAAACTGGACAAAAGACTGCTAATTCAAATGAGATCTTTGACCTGGAAGTAGGGTTTCAATTTTTTTTTCCTTTGGTTTTGGATGGCTGAATCTCCTACTTGGACTTAGTGAGTCTTATTAAAATTTGGACAGTCCCCTTAAACTTGGAGAAAAGATTACTAATTCAAATGGGATCTATTCGACTTGTTTTGGAAGAATCACCACCCGGACTTTGGAGTTTTATGCTTAGTTCATAAAGTCTAACTCTATGGTAACAAAGATAAAAAGAAAACAAATCCCTTGACTTACCAACCTTATTTGAAAAGATAAAATTAGCATTAACTACAACATGATGTAACAATCAAATTTTGATAACTTTGAAAAGATAAAATTAGCATTAAATGTAACATGATGTAACAATCAAATTTTGATAACTACAGTTAAAATTTACAGGTAGGTAGATACTAAATAACAGCATACACTTCAGTAGATGATCATGCAACTGCCAACCACATTAATATAAAAGATACTCTGTTTTTAAACTGTTGGAAATACAGTATTTCACATCAATCCTACATGTTTGCAGATCTTTGAGCAAAAAAAGATATTTATCAGTTTAGAAACTGAACCATCTGCCAAAAAACATACCTAAATAAGCGCCCTTTAAAGAGGAATGTGCAGAGGTTGCCTTCGTAAGCTCTGAATTTTGCAAAGGATATTCAGTGAAAACAGAGGAGAATTCGTAATGAAAATGACCCTGGAAATTCCCTCTTATTAAAGTATTCGAATGTGGAAAATGAATACATTGAATTGTGGTGGTTGATTTTCATATTTGAATTTTCGTGGGAAACAATCGGTCATTTCATATTGCAGTTGCCATTTATGTCTGATTTCTATGGTGGCTTGAATGAATTCAGTTTTATATGTGATTTAATTCATTTCTACAGTGGCTTGAATAAATTCAGTTTTATATATGAATTAATATATGTTTTTTTGTTTATTGGGGAGCCTTACACCAGTAACTGTGTGTGCAGGTAACAGTAGTAGGTGGAGTTTATAGCCCATAAAACTGATAAATGCTTTATATTATGTCATATTAAGCACCATTAACTGTGCACATCTACATGTAAATACAATGTATTTTAAGTTTGAGCCACTTGTATAGAGTGGTAATTGTAAACATTTCTGTACTTGTACTAATGCGATTAGTTATTTTGCACAACTTGCCTTGTGTTGGAAATAGATATGTACCAGTAGTTGTTTAAATTTTTTGATCAACTACACAATCAGTAGTGAACATGTATAGGTGTAGGATGCAAATATTTATTGGCATAATTAAAAATTTGTAATGACTAAAATACAAACGATTTTTAGGGGGTCAGGTGCTCGTGGAGCAAACGGTTATCGGACCTATGTTTGTTACTGGTGCTCTTCCCCTATATATTTAACTCAACTTACATTAATACCCACATCATGTCCAATCAAGTATCAAATATACGACAAGTTCCATTGTTAATCAATAGGACTCCTTTTACTGATTCTCAGCTATTAGTAGTGCTTCACGATAAGCAGGGAAAGCCAACCCAATTCCCAATTTTGAGAACCTATAAGAAAGCACTTCCATTCGAAATTCACATGATAGATTCAATATTGAGGTTCTTATAATTTTTTTGTAATCATATAAGGCCTTTACCTTGATACCCAAATGTCATTCTAGAACCATATAACATGTCTTATTATTGTACTAAGTAAGGAGGATAAAATGGCATTAGAGGACCTTATTACGCCTATTTCCTTCACAATAGAATTTCTCAAATGGTCACATAGTATCCTTTTGAACCTTGAAATACATAACACGTTAGTTATAAACTTGCTTCAAGCAAGATCAATGATGGAGTCATACTTAAGACAACTAATGGCACAATAACGGAATGATCATCACATATCAATATACACTCAACACTATAATTAGCAATAATACTTTTACATCTATCGCATGCCTAATAGATAGTGAAGGAAGTGGGTCATATGATTGAGTACTTAATATATATTTGCTAGCATATGATTTTATCTAGGTTTGGAGCAATATTGTGCTTACAAGTCAATGTCATGGCTTATGCTCACTTACAATCTTGATGTCGCTAGGAACAACTCAAGGTTTCGTAATAACAAGATTAGATAGAATTTGACTTACATAAATTGAGAAATTGTATATTGTCAAATCACGACTTCTTACCTATACCCATATACATGACAATAATATTCACTCATGTTCTTATGAGGAGAAGGATATCTATTATATTTCACACACATAAATATGGACATAGAATCTCCTTTTAGTAACAGCGAATCAAGAACCTTAATACTTTGGTAGAAATCAAGCTAAGGCCACCAAATAGGCTGAATCTTTAATTACCTAATTATTCTCTTTAAGCGAGATTGAGATATCATGATTTTGGGCCTTTGCAGTTTGCATCCAAGTTTATTGTGAAATATTCCGAGCCAATTTTTTTTGAATTTTCAATAACAGTTTACAAACCAATGCACCCGTTAAGGTTAGCAGCTAAACCAAAACGATGTTGAAGCAACTCTAACCAGAATGTACACCAGGGTCTCAATGTGGGCAAGGTGTGAGCATTGGTCAGAGGATCTAAAACAAATGCTTATGCAAGAACTCTAACCAAGATGCGCCGGCGAACGACGAGCATGTGCTCAGAGGATCCCTGAAATCTAATGTACTGAAAGCACACTCGACACCAAGTATGTGCTACTCAATCCAATACGGAAATGAGGCGACCATATGGAGGAGATAACGGAAATTACAATGCTTGAAAGAAATAACTATAATGCTGAAAGTACTCGACACCCAGAATGTGCTTTCTAACCCGGAGTGGGAAAGTAGCTACCATAGGGCGGAGATAAAGGAATGACAATAGCAAATACTGAAAGTAGAGTTGAGCATTACAAATTGATAAGCAAGATTATAAACTGCTGTCAGTACTACTGCCAGCTTACAAAACGTTAGACATTGCCTTGCTATCAGTATGAACCAAAATGTAATAGAGCTGCAACAATGTTTATAGAATTCCCTTCAATAAATAAGAAAGCTTTAATCAGAAACTGCACTTTTGAAGCCAACTTGATAATCTGATTTATGACAGTCCAAATTTCCACGTGCAACGAACAACAGCCCTGAATCTCACAAATTCATTCACAACTTGCTCCAAACTTAATCAAATCTCATGAGACGAATTGCATAATGATCCTAGTATGATGGCGACCAAATTGGAACACTGAAAGTTGATCAAAAACCCCTATTTAATTTTTGCACGGAAATCAATGCAAGGGCAGATGGTACGGCCCAGCAAGAAGTTCGACCCCTCTTTAAAAATCCAAAGCACTAAAAATTCTACAAACTGGAGGAAAGGGTCGCCCCTACCAAACAAAGAGAAGTAGACAGTACCCAGAAGAATCTTTTTGATATTTTTTGACTTATGAATAAAAAGGACAATCTGCTGTATTAAAAAGCAATTTCCAGAATTCTCTAACATGCATAAATCTGAAACTAGAAAGCTACAAGCTGATTACAATGCACAAATCCCAATGCAAACTCACAACTACACTATTTCATCACTAGTTGTTGTATTGCAAGCAAGAAGCAATGCCCGAGCTAGGAGGCCTTCATTCCTCGAAGCGATCCAATACCATTCCGGCAGAGTAACAATACTATAGACAAAAGATATGAAATGATGCTCAAAGCCTTCCTTTTATAACTTCCTGTTGACTTCTCGAAACCCTAAAATCCACCTCAATGACAAAACCCTAGCTCTTTCTCCAAGATGGCGTCCTTTTCCTTTCAAGCTCAATATTGATATTTTAATTAAATTCAATACCTTGATAAATGCGCCCACCTTAAGCTTGCTTGGACTTTGGCAATTAATAAAATAATCTTTAATGAAGGCGCCACCCTCAAAAGACCACTTTTTAAAACAACATGAAGTCAATAGACTAGGCCAAGGGGTCAACGTTAAAATATAATATTAAACGTGACTTTTTAATTAAATATATCAACTTATCTCTCTCATTGTGCCCTGAAGCCAATAATGACCAAGTCAACTGATCAAACTGAAGCAGGAAGTCAAACATGCTGAACCCAACTGAAAAACTGCCAGAAATAGAATTTAGTATTTACTAAAAATAGTAAATTCTAGAAAATGCTCAAATTGCCGAAAAGAACATACCACTGCGAAGCTCTCTGAAAACCCAGAAAGAATCCGCCATTAAATCCACCAACTTCGAGCAAAGACATCCGTAAAAGTAGGAAACCCTAATTTCACCTTCCGACTAGCCTTCGGGTTTCCAGAAAAAAGGCCAACGGTCACTGGAAAGATCAGGTTTGAGAAGGGGACATTACAGTCCGCCCTCCCCAAGATTGCTTGTCCTCAAGCAATCGCAACCCCGGATGCTGCAAAATCTCATCACTTTCCCAAGTCGCATCCTCCATAGGTAGGTTCTTCCACTTCACCAGGTATTCTCTGATAGTTCTTTTCCTCAAAGAATGTTCTCTGAAATCAAGTATCTCCTCCGGAATTAGAACCAACTGTCCTTCTTCATCCAAAGGTGGCAACTGTGATGAAGCAACCACATTATGTCCAAGTGCCTTCTTGAGGCGAGACACGTGGAAGACATTATGTACTCTGCTATCAAAAGTTAGCTCTAACTCATAAGCTACTGCCCCAACTTTTCTGATGACCCTGAATGGCCCATAGAAGCGAGGTTTGAGCTTCTCAGCTCCACTCTTCTTGAGAGTAGTCTGTCTATATGGTTGTAATCGGAGATAAACCATATCCCCAACCTCGAAAGAACGCTCAAACCGCCTCTGATCAGCATACAACTTCTGCTGGTTCTGTGCAATCTGCAGATTATCCTTCAAAGATTTCATGATGTCTTGACTTTGCTGCAACAAGTCCTTGGCTTGGGGTGCTTTGCTATCACCAAACACCAAATCAGCAAAGCTAGGTGCTTCATACCCATAGAGAGCCAAGAAAGGAGACATCTTAATCGACATATGGAAAGTAGAATTGTAGCAGTACTCGCCTATATGCAGCCACTTAACCCATGCTCTTTGCTGTTCTGAAACATAGTTTCTCAAGTAGCCTTCCAACCACTTGTTCACTACTTCAGTTTGTCCATCTGTTTGGGGGTGATAACTAGTGCTTGGAGTGAGCACAGTACCACTCATTCTGAAAACCTCTTGCCAAAAAGTACTTAGGAACTTGCTGTCCCTATCACTCACAATGTTCTTTGGCAATCCATGCAGCCTAAACACCTCACGAAAAAACAGATCTGCAACTTGGGCTGCAGAAAAAATGCTGGTAATGGCGAAGAAATGAGCAAATTTGGTTAGCCTATCCACCACTACATAAATACAATCCTTCCCTTGGGCCTTGGGCAACCCTGTGATGAAATCCATCAAGATGCTTTCCCATTTTTGATTGGGAATAGGGAGTGGTTGCAGCAAACCGGCTGGTAATGTATGCTCATTCTTATTCACTTGACAGACAGGACACTCCTGAATGTAGCGTTGTACCTCTCCTTTCAATCCTTTCCAAGAGAACCTCTCTCGGATCTGCCTATATGTCTTGAAAAAACCCTGGTGACCAGCAACCGGAATATCATGAAAAGTCAAAAGAATCTTCTTCTTAAGCTTAGAATTAGCCACCAGAAAGATTCTTCCCTTATAATGTATTAATCCCTCAATCACCTTGTACCTTTCATCATGAAAAGTACCCTCAAGAATGCTGGTTGCAAACTGATTTTTGGCATAATCAGCAAGCAACATGTCTCTCCAATCTGCAGTAAGCTCACACAATGAGCTAAGATGGGGTCTTCTGGATAGAGCATCGGCCACGATATTATTTTTCCCTTTGACATATTCAATGTCAAAGTCGTAAGCTTGGAGCTTACTCACCCATTTTTGTTGCCTCTCATTTAGGTCCCTCTGATGCATGAAATGTTTGAGGCTATTGTGATCAATCTTGACCACAAACTTGTTCCCCACCAAGTACTGCCTAAACTTGGCTAATGCATGCATAATGGCAAGCATTTCCTTGTCATAAATTGAGTATGTTCTTTCAACACCCCTTAATTTTCTGCTCTCAAACATAATAGGATATTTGTCTTGCATCAGGACAGCCCCAACTCCTTCACCTGATGCATCACACTGCAGCTAGAATGGCTTGGAGAAATCCGGAATAGCCAGAACCGGACACGAGCTCATGATCTTCTTGAACTTGTCAAAAACAGTTTGAGCCTTTTCTGACCAACAAAAAGCTCCCTTTTTGGTGAGATCAGTAAGAGGAGCAGCATTCTGTGAATACCCCTTTACGAATCTCCGATAAAATCCACAAAGACCCAGCAAACCTTTCAACTGAGTCAAGTTCTCAGGGGGTGGCCAATCAACTACTGCTTTGATCTTTTCAGGATCCACCTTCACTCCCTCAGCACTGATTATGTGGCCAAGGTACAGTAACTCCTCCATTCCAAATTCACATTTGGATGCTTTTGCGAACAAACTCTCAGATTCCAAGATACTAAGCACTTCCTCCAAGTGCTTGAGATGATCTTCCCAAGTCTTGCTGTAAATCAAAATGTCATCAAAAAATATCAACACAAACCTCCTTAACTAATTCTGAAAAACACGGTTCATGCAAGACTGAAAGGTAGCCGGAGCGTTAGTCAACCCAAATGGCATGACTAAGAATTCAAAATGGCCATAGTGACATCTGAAAGCTGTCTTCTCCACATCAGATCCCCTCATTCGATCTTCGAGAAGAACTTGGCCCCATGTAGCTCATCAATAAGCTCATCTATTCTGGGAATGGGGTATCTGTTTTTGATGGTGCTTTGATTCAAAGCACGATAGTCCACACACATGCGCATGGTACCATCCTTCTTCTTCACAAGAACCACTGCAGATGCAAAGGGGCTCTTGCTTGGGCGAATGAAACCCATCTCCAAGAGTTCTTGAATATTCTTCTCAATCTCATCCTTTTGCCTCTTCGGGTACCGATATGGAGTGGTAATTACCGGTTTAGCCCCTTCCTTGAGCTCTATGATATGTTCTGAACCCCGTTCAGGTGGTGGTCCAGGAGGCAAATCTGCAAAGACTTTGCTCTTCTTTGTGATTAGAGACTGAACATCAGGAGGATAGT
>CM021105.1:528782703-528895728 GCA_007115665.2 Sequoiadendron giganteum
ATTTTAAGATATTTAAATCTTTCAATTTTTGCTGAGTTCAATTTTGACTACAATTTTCAATTTCGAAATTAATAAACGGAATTCAATTTTCATTTCGCAATTTAACTAAATTTAAGATTAAATCTATTTCTAAATATAAAATTTATTTATTTTCACTATTTCAATTTAAATATCATTTAAATTTAAAAATAACTTTATTAAACTAAATTTTAATCAAAGTCAAGTTTAAAACAATATCACGTTGAATTTTCAAAATTCAACTTCATATTTCCAATATAAGAATAAAATACTCAACAAACAAATCTATTTTATTTAAATTGCATTAAATTTTATAAATTTAACAAAATCATCTATCAAAACACATTTTACAATTTCCTAAGAAATCACATCAAAACTGAATTTTTTGATTTGCAAGCATAATATACGCATGAGACATTTAAAAATATCAATCTACGTGAGTGTGTGAGATCCCATCTATTCGCACACGTCAATCGGCTAAACAACTCTACCTGATCGTTGTTCTCGCCTTCAACCTCGTTCACCTGTTTCCTGCGTTCACTTGCACTCGATTTATCATCAGTAATGAAAAACCCCGAAATAAACGTAAATACAATAATTTGCATTTGCATTTCAATTCAATTTCATCTTCATTTCATTTCGAATTTCAATTAATCATCATTAAAATAATCATTAAATAATCTAATTCGACATAAATGATAGAGTCTGCATTTAAATAGGTAAGCATAAATTCATACGTGACATCCTTCCCCTCTTGGAAGAGACATCATCTCGATGTCTTATTTGTCAATCAATAAGCATAACATCATCATCATTAAAAACATACTATCATAATCAATAAAGCATAGTATCTCAGTAAGCAAAGCATAGCGTCTCAATCAAGCATAATGAAATAGTAACTAGCATCGTAGTTCTCCATCATAAACATAAGCAAATAGTAGCATCCACGCTATCAAGTTCACAACAAGTGAATCAAAACCAGAGTATCAAGTATCTCCGCACAAAACAAATGCTAATCTAAGAAAGCAAATGAGGAAAATGACGATCTATCGTCTCAGAATCCTCCCATGTAGCACTATCCTCAGTATACTGGTCCCACTGGACCTTATATTGGGTACTATCTCTGTTACGTAGCTTAATGCTACGCCTGTCTAGGATTCGGATGGGCTCCACTAGCACCACCCCTGGATCCTGTACCTGTAATGAACGCCAATCAAGAATATGAGTCATATCACGATGATAAGGTTTCAACAAAGAAACATGGAAAACATTATGGATTCGAGCAAGAGCAGGTGGTAACGCTAGTCTATAAGCAACTGGATTTATAACTTCCAGTACATCAAATGGGCCCACATATCTTGGTGCCAACTTTGATGATTTCCTAAACGAGATAGAGCTCTTATGAGGCTTAACCCTCAAGAATACTTTATCTCCTGCAGCAAACTGTCTGTAAGTCCTATTCCTATCAGCATAGCTTTTCTGTCTATCGGCTGCCTCCTTCAACCTACCCTTGATCAACTTCATCTGCTCATCCATTTCCTTGAGCATGTCTGGTCCAATAATTACCATGTCTTCCATCCTATCCTAATTGATGGGTGTATGACATTTCCGTCCATAGAGTGCTTCAAAAGGTGCCATACCCAATGAAGAATGGTATGAGTTGTTGTAGGCAAACTCAACCAATGGTAAATATTCTTCCCACTTGTACTGCTGATCCATGCAGTACATCCTCAACAAGTCCTCCACAACCTGATTGACCCTTTCAGTTTGGCCATCGGTTTGTGGGTGATATGTAGAACTAAAATTCAGTTTAGTTCCCAAAGCTGCATTCAATGTAGTCCAGAACCTAGATATCATCCTGGTATCTCTATCAGAGATAATGGTCTCTGGTACACCATGCAACCTGAATATCTCTTGCACAAATTTCCTTGCAAGAGTCAATGATCCATCCTTCAGATTTCCTGGTATGAAATGTGAAACCTTCAGCTTATCAACAACTACTAGGATGGTATCATGCCTATTCCTGCTCAATGGTAATCCTTGGATGAAATCCATACTGATTACTTGCCACTTATACTTAGGTATATCGTGGGGATACAAAAGTCCCGCTGGATGCACATGCTCAGCCTTGACCCGCTGGCATTCTAAACATCTAGCCATGTACTCCATGACATCTTTCTTAAGTTTAGGCCAAAAATACAAAGCCTTCAACTCTGCTACCATTTTTGTGACTCCTGGATGCCCTAAATAAGGTGCATCATGAATTTCCTCAAGTATCAACTTCCTCAAATCTCCACCTTCAGGAATATACATTCTTCCCTGATATCTAACAATGCCATCATTCTCCATAACATAACCATCAAACCTATGATCTGAAGGATCCGCCACTAAGGCTTGTCTAACCCTATCATAATGCTCATCACCTGGAAGATACTGCAACACTTGCTGTCTCAAGTTTGACCTTATGGTCACCATAGCAGATAGATGTCTTCTTCTGCTAAGAGCATCAACAACTTTGTTCTCCTTACCTTTGATATACTCGATACCAAAATCGTACTCACTTAGGAACTCAAGCCACCTCCTTTGTCTCGCATTGAGGTTCAGCTGTGTGAAGATGTACTTAAGTCCCAAATGATCAGTCTTAAGCTCAAAAGGCTTCCCTAGGAGATAATGTCTCCACATTTGCAATGCATGCACTATATCCGTAAGCTCAAGATCATGTGGCGCATAGTTCAACTCATACTGCTTCAGTTTCCTAGACTCATACGCCACCACTTTGCCTTCCTGCATTAGCACAGCTCCTACACCTTCACCTGATGCATCTGTAATCACAACAAAGTGACCATTAGGATCCGGTATAGTCAACACTGGTGCTGATGTCAACTTCTGTTTAAGAATCTGAAATGCTTCTTCGCACTTCTCTGTCCACTCATATCTCTTTCCCTTCTTCTGAAGAGAAGTAATAGGTGCTGCAATTGTAGAAAACCCTTCAACATACTTCCTGTAGTAACCTGCAAGTCCCATGAAACTACGAACTTCTGTGACACTTCTCGGTGTTGGCCAATCTACTATTGCCTCTATCTTCGTAGGATCAACTGAGATTCCCTCAACAGATATCACATGCCCCAAATAGTGAACCTTCTTCTGAAAGAAAGTACACTTCGAAAACTTGCCAAAAAGCTTTCGATCCCTCAAACGTTGCAAAACAATTCTCAAGTGCTCCTCGTGTTCCTCTTCTGTCTTAGAGTAGATCAGAATGTCATCAATGAATATGAGCACAAAATCATCCAAACAGTCTCTGAAGATACTATTCATAAGGTTCATGAATGCCGCTGGAGCATTCGTTAGGCCAAAAGGTACCACGGTGAACTCATAGTGTCCATACCGAGTTCTGAAAGCTGTCTTTGGAATGTCCTCATCCTTAATCCTCAACTGGTGGTAACCTGATCTAAGATCAATCTTAGAAAACACAGTGGCCCCTTTCATCTGATCAAACAGCTCATCTATCCTTGGTAGAGGATACCTGTTCTTGATGGTAACCTTATTAAGCATCCTGTAGTCAATACACAGTCGCAAGGTTCCATCCTTCTTCTTAACGAAGATTACGGGTGCACCCCATAGTGATACACTCGGCCTTATGAATCCCTGTTTTAGCATCTCCTGCAACTGAGCTTTCAACTCATACAACTCAGTGGTAGTCATTCTGTAAGGAGCTTTGGATTGTGGCTCCGTTCCAGGTAACAATTCAATAGAGAAGTCAAATTCTCTCTTAGGCGGTAATTCTGTAAGTTCTTCTGGAAAGATATCCAAGAACTCTCTAAGAACTGGATAATCCTCTGGACTCTGCTGGGCATTATCTAAATCACTCACCAAAATAGCATAAATGGAACATCCTTTTCGATGTGCCTTCTTCAGCTGCATAGCTGAGATGTGTCTCAACTCTAAAGGTTCTTGAGATCCTAGAATCTCTACTGGATGTCCATAGTCATCCAAACAACTTACCACCTTGTCCTCACAATTCACAATGGCCTTATGCTCAGTCAACCAATTGATCCCTAAGATCACATCATAAGAACCCAACGGTGCTACGTAAAGGTTAACTTGAGTTTGGAAGTTAGGTAATTCTAAATCGCTGCATGATAAACATGTATCTACCCTCTTCTTTGCTCAATTTCCATATTGAACCATCCATGATTGTGACATAAATCCAGGTCTAACAGGTAATCTATCAACTACTTTAGGGTCTATAAAACATTCAGAAGCTCCAGTATCTATCAAAATAGAAACAGATTGACCGAAAAGCTTACCCGACATCTGGATAGGTGTAGATTGAAAGTCGGCTTGATGATTGTCATCCGCTGCATGTATCTGATGCTGTGGTGCTCGCCTATCATTACCACCTCACTGATTTCCTATACGGTGAGTGCAATTGGAGGCATAATGATCTCCTCCACATGTATAGCATCCACCTCGTGGCCCTTGCTGACCACCTGTCCTGTTCCTGATATTGGAGAAGTTGGTGTTATTGTTGTTCACCCTTTTGTTCCCGCCAAAATTACCTTCTCCTTTATCCTGGGTATTATTCCCCCTCTTAAGATTCCTGATCTGCTGATTACTGCTATTTCCCCTCTGGTTATTGTTATTGTTTTGAAACTTCCTGTTTCCAAAACCAGATTTTGCATTCACACTTTTCCTGTAATTCACTCCTTGCTACAGCTTCTGTTCCTATTTCATGGCCTTCTCAAAGACCTCATCCATCGTCAATGGATTATGCATGTCTACATCAGCTCCAATCTGTGGCCTCAACCCAAGAATGAATTTACGGATGCGAAATCATTCATCCATCTAGTACTGTGGTACATACTTAAGGAGATTGGTGAACCTCTCCCAGTACTGGGTAACTGTAAGACCACCCTGTGCCAAATTCTAAAACTCAGTCATTTTCCTATCAAAGAAAAATTGTGGAAGCCACCTCTTCCTGAACAGGTTCAAGAATACTTCCCATGTAGTTCCACTTGGTAGTAACTTCTTCTCAGTCTTTTCGTTATCCCACCAAGTAGCAGCTTCTCCAGTAAGTTGGTATGCAACCCATATTGCCTTGGTTTCATTGGACATGTTCCTGAGTTCGAAGTATTTTTCCATCTCTATGACCCAAGCTTCTGCTCCATCACCTATTGTCTTACCATTGAACTTGGGCGATGCTACCCTTTTCAGATCTTTTGCTAATTCCCCTTCAATCCTTGCTTGAGGATTAGGTACTTCACCCCTTACATCATCATTGTTAGGTTGTTCCTGATTTTGGGGAATTTCAACTTGAGGGTTTTTCCCTTCTCTGATACCTCGAACTTCCTATTCCATATTGTCCATTCTAGAACCCTGTTGATTCAAGAGCGAGAATTTGATCCAACCTATCAGTCTCATTTCTCATAGTAGCTTTACCTCTAGTACCCATTATGTCTCACAATTCCTACATCAAGGAATGTTCGTTTAGCGTAATGGACAAAGGACCCTATTGTTCAAACCTAGGGCTCTGGTACCAAATGTAAAGAGCGGAAAACTCCTTAAAAACATAACGACAATACTTAAAATAAATTCCATTATATTCCAAATAAGTCGTCATCACATTCATTCATTCATTCATAAGAACAAGTCGAATACATAAAACGACATAAAAGTCGAAAGATAACATCATATTATACAGTCTAAATCTTACAAATGTCGAAATACACATTTCAAATAACATTTACAATGGAGGATACTAATCCAGTTTACAAATTCGAGACTTAGGTAGTCAGTCGCCATAAGCTCGTCAATATGTACATCATGAATAATAAAGCATTTTAAAAGAAGAATTAGTCAGTCGATCTTCCATCCATAAGCAAATCTTCAAAGAAGACAAGAACAAGGATCAGGCGCTTTTCCACCCAACCTCGAAGCTTACGCTTCCCCAGAATTTCTTAGTCAATCAAGAAATACTCGAACCTGCATGAATTGCTTAGCAAAAAGCAGTCTATGAGCAAGATGGAATCTGGTGCAAGCCTAGTACTACTAGTAATCCACAAGCATTTTCTAATTCAGTTAAGAAAGAAGCAAGTTCAGTACTAGGATATGGTAGAGAGCTCAAATAACCCATCTATTTCAATAGTACAAAATAATTACTTGGCCAAGTAAGATGTCATGCACAACAAAAAAAAGTAGTTTTGGAAAAAGCAAAACTACACTCTCTATTTACCCATATTCGGCACCCATCCCAGAAGGTAAATTTCCCAAAAATCAACACATGCAGAATTATCTATCATTCATGCATGGTTCAAAATATTCAATCACAATCTTTCACAATCTTTCAACATTTAACTGAAAATAGTATTTAAAAACACCACTTTTCATTGTTCCAATTCACAAAAAGACATTAATTCAGCATTTTAATTCAGTCATTTAAATAATCAAATAAATTTCATAAATGAAGGTGTATCTCCAGTATGTCAAAAATACATATGAAACGTAAATTAAAAGAGCACACATTCAGTTGTTTCAAACTCTTCTTTAATTTAAGTTGTTTTAAAGTTCATTCAAATTGTTTTCAAAAATTGACTAAATCTCAAGTTTATACGTTTCGATTCAACTTCATTCTATTTTAAGCGTTTAAAAGTCCATCATTATCAAATTTAAAGCTAACTATTTAATATTCCGAGTTTTGACAGTTTTCCTAAAAAGTGAAATTTCAAGTTAAAATTCTATTTTTTTTTTGATGTTTTCTGTCAAAGAAATTTAACTAGTTTGAATCAGCATAATTCGTTTCACTAAATTTTGGTCATTTCGTTTCAAAGTTTAATTTAGTTTTCTAGTTTTTAGTTCAATGATTCATGAATGATTTTGAAGCGAAGTTTATAAATTCTTAGCATAAAATAAAATAAAAATAAATAAATTTATGTTTCAAAGTTTTTCTTGAATTCTGGAAAAAATAATTAGACAGTTGGATTTTTTTTTCTTTCAAATGAATTTGTTTCTGAATCTAAACTTTAAACTTGTTTTCTATTTGGGTTTATTTCTAAATTTGTCAATGTTAATAAATTCAAGAGTTTATATCAAGATTTCTCCTAAATCTGTGTTTCACAATTTTATTTTTTTAAATCTGAGAAAATACTGTCTTCCTGATAATCATTCTTAGAATTCATTGGAAACAAAATTTAAGATCTAATTTAGAAATTTAACACAGAATTCCAACCTGGTAAATTTAGAATTTTGGCAAAAATTGTTGTTTCCTCTGTTCTGAATAAATTCTCTCTGTCTTTTCTCCTCTGCTTTCTTTATTTTCTCTTTCCAGTTGCTGTATGTTGTCTCCTTAATTTCCTTCCCTATATGTGGAGTTCCCTTCGTGGTGATTCTGAGTAGCTTGTTTAGGCACATGGGAGGTATGTCAGATGGAATGTTCCTCCTGTTTTGTTGTGCGCATGGAGGAAGAGTGCGTCGGAAGTGGAATTCTAGAGCTACGTGGAAAGTTAAGACCTGTGCATGAAGGAACTGCGCTTGGAGTGGAGTGAGGAGGGGGTGTAAGGAAGGGAAGGATTCCCTTAGGCTGCACGTGGAAAGGACAACAACTATGTGGAGTGAAGGTTGCTGTAGATGGCGTGGGTGAGAGGGGCGCACCAAACCAAGGTGCCTCTCACCTCTTTCTTGTTGCTCCTGCGAGCCTTCCAAAACAGAAAATGGTGATGTTTAAGAGTTTCCCCCTGCCTTCTTTGCCAGGCCGTGGATGATGTTTAAGATAAAAATGGTGATTCCAATACCAACAGAATTTTTTTATCAACTCTTCCTAAATTGAAAACAATTCCATCTGTAAATTCTCTTTCCCCAAATTCTGTATATCCTAATTTTGGATTTTCAATAAAATATATTTGTTTTCCTCATGCATTCATGCATGCTCAGATTCACCATTCTCTCCAATTGATCTTTAGATCAATTTCCAACTCTTAGTTAAAGATATTTTTAAGATATTTTAAATCTTCCACTTTTGCTGAGTTCAAATTTGCTTGCAATTTCCAATTTTGAATTTTGAACGTATTTCAATTCCCAATTCACAATTTAATTAAATTTACAAAATGAATCTATTTCAAAAAAATAAAATTCATTTATTTTCACTATTTCCAATTTAAATATCATTTAAATTTAAAAATAACTTTATTAAACTAAATTTTAATCAAAGTCAAGTTTAAAACAATATTACATTTAATTTTCAAAATTCTCAACTCCATATTTCAAAAATAAGAATAAGATATTAAATTCACCCTCTATTTTAATTAAATTGCATTAAATTTCATAATTTAACGAAATTATCTACGAAAACACATTTTACAATTTTCTAAGAAATCACACCAAAACTGAATTTTTTCGATTTGCAAGCATAATATATGCACAAGGCATTTAAAATATCAATCTACATGAGTGTGTGAGATCCCATCTATTCGCATACGTCAATTGGCTAAACAACTCTACCTGATCGTTGTTCTTGCCTTCAACCTCGTTCACCTATTTCCTATGTTCACTTGCACTCAATTCATCATCAGTAATGACAAACCCCAAAATAAAAGTAAATATGATAATTGCATTTCAATTTCAATTTAATTTCATCTTTATTTCCTTTCAAATTTCAATTAAATCATCTTCATAATAATCATTAAATAATCTAATTCGACATATAAAGTAAAGTATGCATTAAAATAGATAAGCGTAAATTTCGCCATTGTGAAATGCATTATCAAGGGCTTGCACCTCAAATATCTCTCAATAGAGAAATGCATTAAAAGAGGATCACTGATACTGAGACTCCTTCTCAGCTAGGGCTTGATTCTCCACCATACCAAGCTTATCTCAAAAGTACACAAACTTTATCCTGGAGAGAGGCTTGGTGAAAATGTCTGTCGTTTGCTCATTAGTGTTGATATACCTCAATTGAATTGCTTTCCTCAATACCATATCTTTGCTATAATGGTATTTCATCTCAACATGTTTAGTTTTGTCATGAAACACAGGGTTGACAAAAAGCTTCACATAGCTTTGGTTATCACAATGAATGATAGTAGGCTCCATTGATTGTCCAAACAATCCTGCAAGGAGATTTTGAAGCCACACTACTTCTCGGGCTGCCACACAAGCTGCAATATACTCGGCCTCAGCTGTACTTAGTGCCACAGAAGACTGCTTCCTACTACACCAAGATATCATCGTAGACCCCAAACTGAAGCAACATCCAGAGGTACTCTTCCAATCAGTAACACACCCTGCCCAATCAGAATCAGTAAAGCCATGCAGCTTTAAATCCACACCTGAGGAATATCTTAACCCATATCCAGGTGTGTCACGCAATTATCTAAGCATATGTTTTGCTTCAACAAGATGTATCTACCTTTGTTCACACATGAACTGAATGAGCGCACTCACTGCATAACAGATATCCGGTCTAGTGTTGACTAGATACATTAATGAACCAATCAATTGCCTGTACATCATGGGATCCACTAGATCTAAACTAGCTACAACCCCCTTCAACTTATGTAAGTTGGTCTCCATAGGCGTAAACATGGATTTGCAATCCATCATTCCAAACCTCTTCAAAATTTCAATGGTATACTTCCCTTGACTTAGAATCATCTCATTTGGCTTTTGCCAAACTTCCAAGACAAGAAAGTAATGCATGAGACCAAGATTCTTCATTTCAAATTCAAAAGCTAACTCCTTGCATTTGAGAATGAGGTGTTCTTCTCTAGTAATAATCAGATCATCAACATACAAAACCAAAATAACGAGACACTGGAGCAAAGGTTTCTTCATAGTCAACTCCTCCTTTTTGTGAAAACCCTCTAGCCACGAATCAAGCCTTGTACTTATCAATGCTCCCATCAACTACATGCTTGATCTTGAAGAGACATTTCGAAGATACCACAAATTTTCCTTCGGGTCTAGGAACGATATCCCAAACATCATTCTTAAGAATGGATTGATGCTCTTTAGACATAGCATCTTTCCAAACTTGTTGACTAGAAGCTTCCTCAACACTAGAAGACTCTGACTCATCAAAGCTACATAACTAGAGAACTTATTAGGTCTCTTACTTTCTTTGAAAGTTCCTCTTGGGGCTGCAAAAATTTCTGCCTCCTGCACTATTTTCCTGGCCCAAAGAGGTCTTTTTCTTCCAATCACAATATATGTAGGCCCATCAGTAGGTTCCAAGGGTTCAACTGGATCAACATCTTCTTTAGGTTCTAAAGCCTCCCTCTGATTCTCAGGAACATGGTCAACTTCCATATCTTGAGGAGGATCTTCTTTATTCATCTCCATATGAGTGCCCTTGGATCTTCTAAATGTAGCATCTTCTTCAAATGTGACATCTCTATTGATCTCAACTAACTTGTGACCCATAATGTAGATTCTAAAGGCTTTTGATGTCTCACTGTAACCTACCAAAATTCCCTTCTTGCTAGAAGGTTCCAAATTTGTCCTCTTTTCCTTTGGAACATGAACATACACTGGACATCCAAAGATCCTCAAATGACTTACTTTAGGCTTCACACCTGAGAATGCTTCTTCAAGAGTTATATTCTCCAAGATCCTATGAGGACTCCTATTTTGAACATAAACAACTATCCTGGATGCTTCAGCCCAAAGGGAGGTTTGCAAGTCTTGGTCATGAATCATGGCTTTGACTGCTTCCACAATAGATCTGTTCTTTCTTTTAGCAACACAATTTTGTTGAGGATTATAAGGAGCGTTGAACTCCCTCTTAATCCCACTTCAATGCAAAAGTTACAAAAGCTGACAAAGGTGTACTCTCCTCCGTTATCGGATCTCAATACTTTTATCCTCTTCCTGGATGAATTCTCCACCTGAGCTTTGAATTCTTTGAATCTCTCTAGTACCTCCTCAAATTCTTTAGATTTCAAGAAATAAATCCAAGTCTTTCTAGAGTAGTCATCAATAAAAATAATGTTATACAAGAAACCACTCGAAGAAGCAACAAACATTGGACCACATAAATCAGAATGAATAAGATCTAGAATACATTTGGATCTACTTTCACTACTATGGAATGGACCTTTTGTATTCTTACCCAAAGCATAGCCTTTGCAAGTTCCTTCATGCTTCTGGTTGAATTTTGGAAGGCCGGTGACCATCTTCTCCATAATAGGTAGAGCTCGAAAGTGAAGGTGAGCCAATCTTCGATGCCAAAGATCACACAAACTTGAAGAATCATGCACTAGAGCTTGAAGAGGACGAGTGCATAGCCTGTAGAGACACCCATGTCTAACTCCAATCACCCGAGCAGTCTTGATGTTTGAGTTCTTAGCCCATATAAGAACTTTACCTTCTGAAAATGCAACTTGGTAACCCTTGTCTTCCAAGGCTGAGATGGAAACAAGGTTTCTCTTGATGCCTGGAACAAATAGCACATCATCCAATTGCAAGGAAATGTTGGAATCCAAGTGAAGAGAGGAGGTCCCAACTCCTTTCACAGAGTATCTAGCATCATCTCCAATAATGACTTGTTCACTAGAATCCTTTTCCACCAAATTAGATAGGTGCTCCTTAAATCCAGTGATGTGGCGAGAGGCACCACTATCAATCAGCCAAGTGTTGGTGTTGGTAGTTACATTGCTTGACAAGGCTGAATATAATAGGTATTCACTTGAATCTTTTTGCAGAGAGACTTCATCAACATTTGCAATGGCGGCTTGCTGCCTAGGCCTGGTAGGACATTCCTTTGCAAAGTGACCATACAATTTGTCACATCGAAAATGTTGGACTTTGAAGAGGTCCCTCCTTCTTAAATGTAGGAACACCATCAGTTTATTTATCTCTATTCCTCTTGAAATATCCTTTCTTTCCTCCTTTCCCTTTCTTCTTGAAGGATTGAGTGGCAAGAACATGAATGTCTTCATTAGAGGAACTTTGACCAATACCTCTCACAACCAATCTAGACTCTTCTTGAATGCAGTCCGCTCTCAAGCGATCAAACTTGGGAAGTTTCAATCTCGCATTGATTCCTTGAATGTAAGACTCCCAATATGTAGGAAGACCATTAAGAGCCAACATGGTCAAGTCCTTGTTGTCAACAACATGCCCAATAGAAGAGAGCTGATCTCTCAACTCAATTATTCTCATGAAGTAAGAAATAACAGATTCTCCTTTCGCCATCTTCAAATGATGGAGTTGTTGCTTCAGTGCAAGTGCCCTGCTTGTGTTATTGATTTCGTACATCTCCTCCAAGGTTTTGAACATCTCTCTTGCCATCTTGAGCTTGGAGACAATAGGAAAAATATGATCCTTTACAGAATCAACTAACATCTTCTTCGCCTTAATATCTTTCTTCTTCCATTAAGCCTTTTGTTCCTCTTCCATAGGCTCGGGAGCTGCGCTCTCCATGAATTCTGCCAACTCACTTTCCTCCAAGGTGAGCATAATTTTGAATCTCCATGAAGTGAAATTTGATGCTCCCTCAAACCTATCCTCAATCTTAAGACCGTTCACCATCTTGACGAAGAGAAAGAGGATATCAACAAGGAGTATTGCTGTGATAAGAAATCTGATCAAGATCTTCTTCAAACCCTCTCTGATACCATGTTAGTTTTAAATGATCAGATATAATGCATAGATTTTAATTCAAAAATTCAAACTTAGAACACAACAAATACCCTGGGAAAACCCTCTAACCTGAGGAGAAAAACCCAACCAATATATCTCTTATATATTAAATGAATAAGGGCAGAAATCTGCTCACAACTCAGGCACAACACAATGCCTATTAGATACAATGAACAACACCTCTCCTAGATGCAAAGATACAAATGATATGTTTCTCCTTGAATCGACCAGCTGCTACAAAATATGATCTGTTGCTCTAGGAATCCGAATTATGCTAAATGAACTTGATATCAAATGGATGAATGCGAGCTTGTATATATACACGATTTGCACTAGGGTTCACACCTCTTCACACATCAAGTTGGCCTCAATAATAAAGACGCATCTCTTCATAATAAGTCGACCTTTAATTAATTTTGTCTCTTCATTAAATGTCAATTTTCCCAAGGTCAGCCCATTAATAATTAATTAAATATTAATTATTAATAACATAAAGAATACAATGTAAATAAGGTGCCTCCTCATGATAAGTGTCTTATAATAAATTTGAATATCCAAAGGCTATTATTCAAATTTATTTCTTCAGTTCGTGCCTGGAAGTATTTCTACGGACATTGAACATCAACATGTTTGAATAGTAAAGAAAATTTGATGACTTGTCTTCAATATATAATGTGTGTCTGAATCGTAAGTTGAAGGAAGGAAATGAATTGGACTACTTGGCAGTGGTTACATATTGAGTTGAGCTCACCTCATGTTGGTACTAAGTGAACCTCTTTATGTGTTATGAATATTAACCTCAGACTTATATGACCATGTATAGGCTTGTAAATTAGTTGATTGTGGTCTATTTATTCCTAATTAGGAATCTCTCTTCCAATTATAGTGCTAAGCTTGATGCAAGCACTAACTTTTATGGCAACGGATGGAGCAGGACCCTATGAGGGTATAAGTCGAGGTGTTCCTTTGACACGTAGGCTATTCATATCCACCCTAGGTGATCACTGATGGAAAATCCTATGACTTGCTTAGAGATAAGCTTATCCATGCCCGAGTTTGACAAAAGTAAGAGAAGTAATATTAATAGAGAACGAACGAGGTAAATAGATATAAAAAGAATATAATAAACATAAAGGAAGAGACAACAAATAAGGAAAAAAGTGAACAATTATGAAATATAAATAAAAGGAAATTAAAAAGGTATTGAGGAAAAAGGAAAGAAAAGAGACAATTGAACCAATAAAAAAATTTAAAAATGAGAGAAAAATTAAGAACACTAGAGAAATCAAACAAAAAAAGAGATGAAAAAATAGAAAGATAGTTAGATTACATTATATTATATTTATATTATTTTATATTATATTATATACATTTATATTATAATATATAATATTGTATTATAAATATATATTTATAACTATATATGTTATAATATGAATATATTATCTTGTATATATATAAAAGATAATATACTAAATACATAATATAATATAATTATATATAATATATTTATAACTATATATTATATATTTATAATTATTTATTTATATTATAATATATTATATAAAAAAGTATGAACTTCTCTTTTCTTTTCTTTTTGTTGACTTAGAGGTATCCCTATAACCCAGCCCAACGCCTAACCCACCTTACCTTGGTCTTACATTTTTCCAAGTTGGGGTTGAGAATGGGTGTCATGTTGGGGTAAAAGACACACAAAACCCCTTTCAAAGATGATAAAAAGGGATGGACTTCTCTTTCTTCTTCTTTCGTTTGATTCAGAGTATCCCTACGCCTCAACACAATGCCTAACCCACCTTACCTTGGTCTTACATTTTGCCAAGTTGGGGTTGAGAATGGGTGTCATGCTGAGGTGAGAGACACACAAAACCCCTTTCAAAGATGATGAAAAGGGATGGACTTATCTTTCTTCTTCTTTTGTTTGATTCAGAGGTATCCCTACACCTCAACACGATGCCTAACCCACCTTACCTTGGTCTTACATTTTGCCAAGTTGGGGTTGGGAATGGGTGTCATGTTGGAGTAAGAGACACAGAAACCCCTTTCAAGGACAATAAAAACGTATGGATATTTTTTTTGTTGACTTAGGGGTATCCCTGCGACCCAGCCCGACACGTAACTTGCCTTACCTTAGTCTTATATTTTTCCATGTTGGGGTGAGAGAAACACAAAAAAAGAGACACACAAACCCCTTTCAAAGATGATAAAAAGGTATGAACTTTCTTTCTTCCTTTTTTTTGTTGACTTAGGGGTATCCTTGCGACCCATCCCAATGCCTAACTCGCCTTACCTTGATCTTACATTTTTCCAAGTTGGGGTTGGGAATGGGTGTCACACTGGGGTGAGAGACACAAAAAAAAATACACACAAACCCATTTCAAAAATGATAAAAAGGTATGAAATTTTCTTCTTTTTGTTGACTTAAGGGTATCTCTGTGACCCAACCTAATGCCTAACCCACCTTACCCTGGTCTTACATTTTTCCAAGTTGGGGTTGGGAATGTGTGTCATATTGGGGTGAGAGACACACAAAAGAAGAGACACACAAACCGCTTTCAAAGATGATAACAATGTATGGAATTCTCTTTGTTTTATTTTTATTGACTCAAAGGTATCTTTGCGACCCAGCCCAAGGCTTAACCTGCCTTACCTTGGTCTCACACTTTTCCAAGTTGGGGTCGGGAATGGGTGCCACATTGGGGTGAGAGACACACAAAAGAAGAAAGAAAAAGGAAGAAAGAAACAAAGCGAGAAAGATAGAAGTAATAAAAGAACAAAAAGAGGAATGACCAATATAAAGAAGGTAAGGATGGTGACATTTGTTGTCTATTAATATTACTTCTCTTTGTTCTCTTAGGTTTGAGTCTAGGAATAACCTTAACCTTGGGAGCTTACTACTCCCGGATGTATGAAAATAAGTGGCAATGCCTAGTTGATGCCACCATGGTAAATGAAGAATTTTTGAAGTTGACATTTCTAAGCTACATGGAGGATGTTCACGGTTAAGTTTGGTATGTCTTGAATTGATTTTTTTTAAAAAATGGTAGCAATTGAGGGGCGGTTGTTATAGCAGGTTCACAAGAATATATCTCCCATATCATTAACCATCCACTTAATACTTAGTGCATCTAGGTGATACTCAAGAAGGAAGTTTTAAGACATTTTGAGTCAATCTCATTGACCCATATTTCATGAGTAGTGGTTCACAAGAACCCATCTCTAATGAACATGAATAGTCTACTTATTGCTTATTGCATGTAGGTGATGCTCACAAGATTCAATGAGTGCTAAGAAAACCATTCATACTCATGACAATTGGGTTCTTTTAAATTGCTACTCATGAAATATGGGTCAATGAAACTGACTCGAAAACTGTGCAACAAATCCTGATAAACTATCACACAATCCTATAACTTCTCATTGGTTGCCTAAAAACCTATATGTTAACCCTTGGTACTCATCTCCTACATCAAAAATTATCCCCATCTTGAAAACCCACATAGAGATGTGTGATAAACTATCGCATAATCCTATAACTTCTCAATGGTTACCTTAAAACCTATATGCTAACCCTTGGTACTAATCTCCTACATCAAAAATCATCCCCATCTTGAAAACCCATATAGAGATGTCTCTAACATTAAGAGACTTCCAATAATTTTTCTTTTTAAGTTATAGAGGAGACACCCTATAGAATACAAGGGCCACCCTATAGATTGTAAGGAAGGTAAATTTCTTTCTTCAAGTTCTAACTCCTTATCCATTTGCTGCTCTTCCCCTTTCCTGTAGCATCTTGCCTTCTGAAAGAAATCCTCATCCCATTAATTAATACAAGGATTGTTTCCAAGACATGACAGATAATGCATCATGTTTATTAAATTTAACCCCCAATCTAGCTTTAGATAACCTTTATCAAGTGCACATAAATCTCTTTCAAATAAATCTATGAATCGTTGACCTTGCTTATCTTGAACCCCCATAGTTGATTTTATACTGAAGATCGATGATTCTTTAAATGGTGCAAATTTTTCATGTAGCCACATGAACAACAAAGACAATAATATTGAAACTTGGTCTTACACAACTTTTTTATGGGAACACAAATATATTATGGTGTTGAGTCAGAAAATTCTTTTTAATTTTGTTTTCAATGATATACTCTAAGGTTCATAAGATAGGCCATGTCTAATAAAGTTAAATGAGTTTATTGACCAAAGATATTGCATATAGCCCATTTTCAATTTAGTTTGGCCAAACTAGTACTTCTTCCTACTTTCTTATCAATTTTTTTACTGTCAAATGGCCAATGGAATTTTCAACACATGGCATTTGAAGAGGCATGCACCATGCCATGGGTACTCTTTTCAAAAGTAACATCCCTGACTTTTTGTAGTTTATAAATATGTACCTTACATTTTTCTATTGAAACGATAGAAACTGTTTTACCATGACCTATGCTTTTAGAGTTGGACATAATCTAAGCCTAAGAGGGTAAAACCAATAAAAAATTCTAATCTCCAACCCTTACAACTTTAATTGCATGTGGATATTTTTAACAAAGGAATATGCAACCCACATTTGGGAATGCATTCTAGTACTTTGCTTTAGTTTAGTAGACATACTTTGGCTGTCCTCTGGCTTTTTTGTACCTAATTCTCTAATGGTGAGTCTTTCTAATCATCAAATTGCAATGCCTTCCAATGGAAAATTCATTTTATCATATTTAAGAGCCTCAACATGGATACGAGTTCTAATTTTGGATGGTAAAAATGACAAGAAAAGTGATGCAATGACAATTGGATATGAATAGAGATAGCCTCTTCTCCTTCATCTACAAGTTTCTCTTCTTCCCTTCGTCTATCTTCCATTATGGTTTATTCATCACTACTATATTCTTCATCATTTTCAAGTTTTCTTCTATAATAACCACCAAAGAAACTACCTCATTGGGGTATAGTATGATGATAATAACATTTTTATTTTTTCACAAAATTCCAAGAAACTTGAGAGCAGAACTACTACTATACTTTTCTTTAGGTGATGTAAAATTGCTTTTACCCCAAGATGCTACTACATCAAACATCTAGGTAAGAGTTTGGGCTACATGGTAGAACCAACCTTTTATCTTTTAGAACCAAGCCATGACGTTCCCCTCCATTAAATTAGATACCTTTGCAGATGATCACATTTTTTCTTCTTTCACTTCTAGACTCTTGTAGAATAGAGATCCTGCTCCTTTGCCAATTGGTTCTCTTTCTCTTTTCCAAGCTCCTTGTGATCTTAGAGATCCTCATTCACTAAAAATTATTATGGATCTTTATCTCACTTATACCACCTCCTATTGCACTTGCACATAAATCATTACAAATAGAAAGAAAGTTAAGGGAATAAAAATTCCCCACAAGTGCTTACTCCTCTTCTACATTATGCCTTTTAAACATGCTTTCCATTTCATATTTGGTGAGGTGGCCTTCGTTTCCTAGATCAGTGTGTTGTTCACTAGGCAACTCATTTTTTACATTTGTCCTTCTTTATATCATAAACAAACATGTTTTTCTCTCTTCCTTAATTATCCACATTTCTTATACAAGGAAGAGATTATCCATTTGTTCTCTCTTTTCATTAATGATGGGATTCTCTACATATTCCTCTAGCTACTTACATTCTTCTAGTTGTTCTGGTTGGTTGTGTTCTCTAAAGCCAATAGGACTTCATCACATATGGGGATCCCAAATATTTCTCTCTCTGTGGTAGCTTCCTCTCTAATGTGGACTATTTCCATTGCTACAACATCTTGGGTTTTCTCTTGTGATAGGTTGCATTCCTCTTCATTGCAATTTTCCAACTCTTCTCTTTTTGCATTGTAATCTTCAGTGCCTTACCCTTCTTCAAGGTAACCCAACTCAGCAACTCCATCTAACTCATCTATATTTTCATTTTGATTCCTTTCAGCTATCTCTTCTCTCTGAAATGCTTGGAAAATCATATTTAAAGGTTTTCTACCCACTAATATTTCTACCAAATCCTCAATAGATTTAAATTTCCTCTATTCTAGTAGTTCTATCCCTTGGCTAATACTTACCTCTATAGCCATCCTCTTTGAAAATAGATCTTGCTCACAAATGGAATATTTATCCTCACCATTCATTTCCTCCTTCTCACAACTCTTGAATGCTTTTGTTGTAGAGGTTTATTTTTCTTTGTTATTTTAATATTGCATGTCTTGTAATCTTCCAACAAAACCTTAACTCTTCCAACTCAATCTCTAATTTTTGCAACTTGTTTTTTTGGTATTTTGTTAGCTTTTGCCTCTACCATTGTCTTATATTTTCTTCCACTTTGCTTATCCTTTTTCTTACATTATGATATAGTTCCATATTTGGATCCACAACCATGCCTATAGTCTTAATATAGAGTTGCAATTATACCCTCCTCTTCCATCCTCAATGTATGATCTATTAACCATGTATCGACATTATTTCGCTATTATTCATCCCTTCAGAGAAATTAACACAAATGTGGGGAGAAGACTTCAAATTTAATGCTTCATATGCCAATACAAAATAACTTTAACTCTAATACCAATAAGCTACACCAAAAAGAACTCTCTAGCTCCTAGTATATCCTTTCAAAACCATTATCTCACTTATTATATATGTCTATTACAACTTTGCTATAGCAATCCCTTCATCGGCATGGTATAGTTGAAAAGGAAAGATATTGGGAATAGAAAATTATGCTCAGAAAGAACTCAAACTTCTAACTAGTTTTCACTAATCAAAAAATCATTCTCACCATTAAAACCTTTGCCAAGTTGGCATCCGGGATATTAATATTCTTCATTGAAAAATTGTATTCAGTGCCAAAAATTCCATGCCACTATCTACACAAATCTCACTGAACTCAATATAGAGCTTTTGCCTCATTCTCATCCCTGTTATTTTCTTGCACTACAAACTCTTCTCAACTTGTTTGGCCAAAATAGTAGTACTCCCCTGCTTTCATATCAATTTTTTTAGTCAAATGGTTAATGCAATTTTTAAGACATGGCATTTGAAGAGGCATGCATCATGCCATTGGTACTCTTTTCAAAAGTATGATCACTAAATTTTTGTAGTGTACATTTTTCTATTGAAAAGATAGAAACTATTGCACCATAACCTATGCTTCCAGAGTTGGAAGCAGTCTAAGCCTAAAAGGGTAAAACCAATAAAAAATTCTAGTCTCCAACCCTTACAACTTTAACTGCATGTCGATCTTTTTAACAAAGGAATATGCAACCCACATTTGGGAATAATTCTAGTACTTTGATTTAGTTTAGTAGACATATTTCTATCCTCAGGTTTTTTCTACATAATTCTCTAATGGTGAGTCTCTCTAATCAATAAATTGCAATACCTTACATTGGCTGATTCACTATCATATTTAAGAGCATCAACATGGATTTGAATTCTAATTTTGGATGGTGAAAATGACAAGAAAAGTGATGCAATGACAACTGGATATGAATAGAGATAGCCTCTTCTACTTCATCTACAAGTCTCTCTTCTTCCCTTCCTCTTTCTTCCATTATGACTTATTCATCACATCACTACTATATTCTTCATTATTTTCAAGTTTTCTTTTACAATAACTACAAAAGAAACTATCTCATTTTGATGTTCATTTCATAGTTGCTCAAACATCTCCACTCTACTCATTACAAGAACTCTTCTTCCAAAAGGCATGATACCGTAAACAAAATACATGCAAATCAAATTTAGAAGTGGAGAAAGTCATAGATGTGATGAACTTTGTTGCCAATCTTAAAGGAATGGACAAAATAATTAAGATAACAAAAACTACATGGGAATTTGGAAATGGTAATTCAAAAAGGACGGGAAAGGATCAAAGGCTAGATGGTAATTTAGAAAGAGAAGGAAAGGAGCCAAGGTTGGACATTGGATGTAGTTTTGCTAATCTAATTAACTCAGGGAATGGTCCTAAAACCTTACGTTTTTATCTTGAGTGTTTGTAGAATGTTGACAAATAAAATTTTGGGATTCAAAATGGCTTTCAAACTGGTAGTATAGGCAAACCAATGAAGGAACAAAGAAGTATCATCAATTTTTCATGAACAAGCAAATATCATAGATGCTGAGATGGATCCTCTATTAGCATCCATGGAATACCACTCTGTGGACATAGATGATGTAAAAGATGAAATATAGGCTCAATCTGCTATGTATATGCCAAAGCTAAACATAGACGATGCAAAAGATGAAGGCCAACTTAAAACTCCTTGGGTGTACACCAAAACTAAAGACAAAGAAGCACAAATTCCCATCTAAAATTTTAAACCTCCATATCGTAGAGTAGTGTGCATGGGCTGTAGAGAGGAACGGGCTTCACAGTCATACAAGCTTTCTAATTGTATTATATTTAGAAGTCTAGTGTGTGTTAATGTAATACTGCCAAAGTATCTGATGCAATAAGTTTTTTTGAGAATTAATTAATAATGTTAGAATTAAGTTGACATTAATAGAGAAATAAAATTAGTGAGTTTGATTTTGATGATGGTATCTCTATACCACTTTTGGTTCATTCATACTTTCATTGGGTCCTTTACCTGGATAAGACTATCTACTCTATCCATTCATTCCAACGAGTGCAGACCAAATAGGCTAGAGAGAAAAGGAAATAAAGGCCCTCACCCTATCAATAGTAGGTGTTTATTGAGTTAAAGATGAATGTTACACAGACAACAAAAGAGTTGTATATTGGAAGAAGATTTGTTGTAGAAGAGAGTTAAGAAATTTATATTCAAGATGTGCCAATGAATAGAACTTCAAGAGTATAGGCCTAAAGAATAGATCATTAAATCCTTTCCAAAATAGGGTCATAAGTCATAGATTAACATCCCTACATTGAAGTTTGAATCATGAGAAGATTGATAGAATTACATTTATAAGCTCGTGATTAATATAAGAAGGTTGTTTTAGAAGAGGACAAATTTGAAGGAATACAAATTGATACTGGATCTCATGGCTCTCAGCGAGAGTGACCAACACACTTTCTGGATGGTGAAGACAAAACCATATAACAGAATAAAGGGTAGGATGGATGAATGAAGCTAATAAAGAAACAAAATGCTGCAAAATACTGTATTCAATAATAGGAAATAGTGGACCGTAGCAAGCAGAGTTGGATGGAAGCAATATCAAGCATATTTAGTGCTATCACTCATCTTGAGATTTGTGTGAATATGGAGGATGCGTTTGAAGCATATATGAAGACATAAATCCATATTGTAAATTTTGCATGTGGAAAATTGGAAGGACATAAATCCATATTGTGGAATGGAGTACAATTCGAAATAGTTAAAATGAGGAAAGATATTTAGACTTGGAATATGGTGATTTAAGTGTTTAGGGAAATTTAAATTTAAAGGATAGGAATGTGAAAGATTATGCTATTGAATTCTATAATTGAACATGTCACATAGAAATTGATGAAGTTTGGAAATGGTCTCTGCCTTTCCATTCAAGGTAAATTTAGCATACTAAATAGGATGTAGGGGTATAGCATTTAAGGCAAAAGGGAAGTTTTCAAATAAGAGAATTGTAAGAGCAAGAAGATGTAAGGGTATAGGAAATTGTTGTCATACTTAAATATGAAGTAAAATCAAACTCTTCTCATATCTGAGTGTGATTAGTTGATTATAATCATTCTCAAGGGAGAAGTTGACTTAGAGGAAGAAGAGGTTGGTGGATTTGGATGGTGTTTTATATGTGATAAGAGATAATTATGGAGTCCATATAAAAGTTGAAAAATGAGTGCAAATTACAAAAAAATGGCCAAAAAGTCCACAAGTCAAATTCAATGTAGAGTGTTTGTTGTTAGAGCGGGGGGTAGAGACAAAAAGAAATGTGTGTCAAGGTAATTCTAATGTAATGGGTTTTCAGACAATAGATGAAGAATATCAAAAATTGCATTTAAAGTCAAATTGGAATTAAATAGATAAATAGAAGTGGGTTTAATACTATTGTAAGTGTGTTGAGTTTATATAACAACTCTAGAAGAGAAGAAGAAAACAATGGGGCTTCATTGTTTTAAAAAGGAGTGTGAAATAAGATTCAAATAAGGATACTAATTGGAAGAAGAAAAGGTGGCCTCACATTATGAGTTGTTAATCTTGCAGAGATGTTGGGAATCATGCAAGTTAAATTGGATGCTATAGAGACATCAAAAAAGAATTGTTGTAGAGGAGAGTGAAAAAATTTGATGTTCAAGACAATGGAGCAGCCCTACAGCTAGAAGTGCTAAGGAGAATATATGGATAGAGAAAATATGATCAAAGACATTTTTAAATTGAGAGACAAGTCAAAAATTGATATCCCTAAGTTTATAGATAGGATTGAAATTATAATATTATTTTATATATGAGCAAATAGATGACCTAAAGAAAGTAAATTGACATGCACCAAAGTAAAAGGACATGTCCATCAGGCGGGATCAAGCACAATTTGAAAAATTTAGGATGAGAGATGGAAAGATAAAGACTTTGAACACAAATTCAAAGTTAAAGGATAAATTTTGCATGTTGATTATACATTGAGTTTGTCTAGGAAGCAAAGAATGAGTTTGAAAGTATAATTTGACCATCAAAACATGTTGAATACACACAGATGAAAATTCCCACTTATGTAAATGGTCTCTACCTTTCCATTTAATATGAATTTGACATTACTAAGTTGCATTATACCTAAAAAGAATATTAGTGTGCTTGAAGAGCACAATAGAAGTTTTCAACAAAATTATAGGGTACAAGGAATGTGCTATAAGGGGAGAAAGAAAATTATTGTCAATGATAAGTAGGTTTTGGAACAAAATCATTGTCAATGATAAGAAGTTTTCAAGATGAAAATTATACGAGTCTTTTGATAATTGTTGAAGAGTGATATATTTCTATTTGGATGCATTCAAGTTGGACTTCTGCAATGTACTTTGATTGGTTGATTTAATCTTTTAGGAAATGTATTTGCAAGTGAAGGGAGTGCAAAGCACATCGTTTATCTAAATTGAAGAGCATGAAAGATATTTCAAAGGAAAGTGTACACTTGATCTGTAGATTCTTCAATGAACCTTGTGGAAGGACACTCTATACACCTTCACACAAGCTTGATAGATAGCTATGGGATCACATCTTACAAGTATTTCAGAGTATTTTTTTTGTTCATTCTGTGGAGAGCAAATGCTCAGGTAACTTTTAATTTATACAAAGTCACTTGACCTTTTTGGTTTGTTATTAGAGTTATATATTTACCCTTCATATGTACAATGACTTTAGAAGGTGGTAAGAATGAATATTAGAGGGTTAGTTTTCAGAATTCAACAACTCAGGTTCTTAGCTGCAATTGATTAGAATGTTCTTTGTGTCAATGTATATTGGATCCTCAACAATAGATACTTGCTCTCTTTTTTTGGGTCCACAAAATTTGAATATAAAGAGGAAAAAAATTGGGTATCAGCAAAAAAAAAAAACAGCAAGGAAAAAACTAAAAAGCAAAGGCAGAAAATGCCTACACAACCTCTCAAAAAATTTGGGTGCAGTGTACAAGATGAGGCCAGGTGCATGTTTTGGGTGAATTTGCTAGAAAAAGATGCCCCTCCAACATAAATAGATAGTATTGGACATGGCAATCTAAGATTAAGGTTTCTAGTGAAGTGGTAATTCTCGAATACAAATACAGAGTCCAAAAAAGTAATAAGTACCTACTAGACTACAACCAATGATAGACGATAATTCAAGAAAAAACAAAGAGTGCTTATACAGTATCTCAAACCAGAGTATCCAAGAAGCTCCAAACTTCATGAAAACACTTCAAAGATCAATCATCTGATACCAACAAGCCACAAACTGTGAGAAACCAAACCCCTATTATGATGATTAACTCCCCAGCTCAGGGTGCACAGGATGACATAAAGGCCAATTACCTGAGAATGCAGGATTAGACCACAGTCCATCCTGAGCTGGATACAATTTGTTCCGGATTTTATTAAATAATAAACTATCTAGAACTCTGGAATTCATATATAACAAGTATAATTTATACAAAAGGGCATATTTGATCCCACATAATTTAATTATTACCCCACTAAATGCATAGCTAAATTCAACAAAATACGGATCTCATATGTCAATTAAACATTGAAAAAGTAAATATAATTACCAAGATAGAGAACCAAATTCAAATGAACACTCAGAGAAGAAGAGGCATGTCTATGAAAAGAGCCAAACTCTAGCTTCAAGGACTCTTTGTGTCTCATACAAGTATTTTAGTTAACAAACAAAATATACCAAAAATCAAAACCATATATACAGTATCAAATTGAGAAGCCAAGGATTTGAAGTATCAACATTTACTTGAGAAGCAAAGTTCAAATTTTCTAGAAGTGGATCTAAAAATGTGTTCAAATTGGGAAGCCAAGGATTTGAAGATCTTTTAGGAAATGTACTTGTTAGTGAAAGGGAGTGCAAAACACGTTGTTTATCTAAATTGAAGAGCATGAAAGATATTTCCAAAGAAAGTATACACTTGATCTGTAGATTCTTCAATGAATCTTGTGGCAGGACACTCTATACACCTTCACGCAAGCTTGATAGACAGCTTTGGGATTATATCTTTCAAGTATTTTAGAGCATTTTTTTATTCATTCTATGGAGAGCGAATGCTTAGGTAACTTTTGATTTATACTAGGTCACTTGGCCTTTTTGGTTTGTTTTTAGAGTTATATATTTACCTTTCATATGTACAATGACTCTAGAAGGTGGTAAGAAGGAATATTAGAGTATTAGTTTTCAGAATTCAGCAACTCAGGTCCTTAGCTGCAATTGGTTAGAATGTTCTTTGTGTCAATGTATATTGGATCCTCAACAGTAGATGCTTACTTTCCTTTCTTGGGTCCAAAGAGGAAGTACATCTATCTAAAGGCCATCAAATTTTGCTGAGATTATTTACTTTATAATTTAAAACTAAGTAGTTTATATTGCATACATAACAATATTTTGAAATTGGACAAATATACAATCCAACAAAATGCAATCCAATTGGCAAGACGAGATGCAAGCCCAAGGTTACATTAAAAGGGGCACACTACTAGATTAAAATATACAAGAAACTTCAAAAAAAAAAAATGAAGAGGAAAGTCAAAAGGAGAAGATAGATAAAACACTCAAAAGTAGTGTAACAACAATTATTCAAAAACAAAATAATGCGTAGAATAACTTTAAAATGTTGATTGCATGTCCATATTATAAAAAAAATTCAAAATGAACAAGAAAACCCACCTGCTGCTGGGAAAAAATATGAAGAACTCTCTAGATTTGTTGGCCCTTTTTAACTCTCTTCTGCGGATCCAGATGTTCAAACCTTCATCCAAGAATGCTCAAGGCTTTTAGACTAAAAACTTTTAATTCACAATGACCAATCCAAAAACTCATTGGTTAACTTTCTATGATGCAAACAAAATTCAAAGTAAACAAAAATATCCAGTTGAATTTGAAGGTTGATATAAAAGATATCTATAGTTATTTAGAAATGCTCTGCCCTCTTTTACGGTCCATAAATCCAAAGTTGCACCCAAAAGTGTTCAGAAAATGTAATTAAAAATTTTCAATGAAAGAACAGGTAACTGAAAAATTCATTAATATGCAAACAAAATTCAAAATGGACAGGAAACCCCACCTGGAAGTAGAGGCTAACGTGAAGATTTTTTTTGGTTATCTGTTAACTCTGTTATACGCTCTTCTGCAGATCCATATGTTAAAATTTGTTATAAAGAGGCAGTGAGGAAAAGAAAGCAAAGGCAGAAAAAATCAGCAAGAGACAGTATCAGTACTAATGGCAGTGCCAAGAATCAAATTGGGAAGCCAAGAAATTACATTCTTTATTCACCATGCTGTCTCCAAAGGCATTACATTCCTCGACACCTCTGATGTGTATGGTCCTCACGCTAATGAACTTCTCCTTGGAAAGGTAGGGTGCCTTCAATTAATCTGATTTTGAGAAGAATTCTCTGGATTCTCGTATGGTTTAATTTCAATTTGGAGCATTTCAACTCTGCCTCAAAAGATTACACCACTCCCATTTACTTGAGAAGCAGAGTTCAGGTTGAAAATTATACGAGGGGAAATTTTCCAGAGGCTTATTATGATATCAGAGCCATTGTTTTTGAGAAAGAGGTTTAGCTGTCTCTAGAGAGGCTAAAAGAATCGCAACAAATAGAATACAGTTCCTTGCAGTGGGAGAAATAATCAGAGCTTCAGAATTCAGGCTAGCCCTGTCAATGTAGAAGCGTGGTGCTGCTATTCTTTTTAATTCTGGTACCTTCTGAGCTAAATGCTTGAGAAGATGAAATGTTCAATAAAGAGGGTTCCAAAAGGCAAGGTACCCGCTCCCAAGACAATTAGCCAGGATGGGTATTTTCTGGCTGGAATTTCTCTTGGAATTTGATTTACTGAATGGCTTCAGCTACCAGCATGGGTTCCCATAAAGCCTCTCGAAAGTGTCAGGAGGCACAGATATGCAAAACCAGAGAGACAAAAGGATGAAGTACAGACAAATCGGGATGGCTCCTGTGCTGTGACTGCCCCACAGAATAAAATTCAAGATTCAGGATAAAAATTCCCAACAGTCCATGCTACAGATCTCCAACCCGTCGAATCCCCCTGAATGGTCCTCCACAGCCTAACAACAACATAACCAGCAGCAATTCCCAGGAAGAGATACAATAGAATCATTCCTGTTAACAACATTCCTCTTAAAGCAGGAGACATGAACCCAAACGCTGCAAAAAGTATTTGCACGTCATCACCCACCATCACACAGACAAGTCAGAGGAAATCTTTTATAGGGACAAGGGCTCAAATTTTCCTTCTGATATCAGAGCCATTGTTCTTCACGATGATCAATTGCAGACACCCAAAGAGGTTTACCTGGCTTTAGAGAGGCTAAAAGAATACGACAGTCTTCACGATGATCAATTGCAGATACCCAAAGAAAACAATGCCTGATGACTGGTCTTGACTGGCCTGAATGCATTCAAAGTTGTAGAAAATGGAGCAGAAGTCAAAGCTTAAGCAGAAAATATACCATTTTTCTGTCTTCCAGAATGCTGTCGCTCTCTGGAAATGTTTATCAGTATTATTTGAGAAGAATATCCGATCTATCTTGCAGAATCAAAACAAAGAGAATGCATTCTTGCAGTTAATTTGTTTGAATGCATTCTTACTGTCGCAAACTTTTCAAAAAAATCATTACAGTTTTTATGTTACCGTTGATGTTCAGTTTTTTTAATTTTCAAAAAAATAGTTAACAGTTTTTATTTTCAAAATTTTCAGTTTTCCCGGAATATCAAACAGTGTATCCCGTGTGTATTTTATACGATTCCCCTGAAAATTCAAATGATTGTAATAGCCTTAAAAAAGGAATTAAATATTTTCTAATATAGAACTTTAATTTTTTAGGATTAAATTATACAATGATTATTTTAGAATTAAATATTTTTAATTAAAATTAAATAAATTAAAAAAAATTAATAGGAAATATATTGACATATACTTATAAATGATTTATGTTTATTCATTAGTATAGACATCTTAAATATATGTATCTATTTAAAAACTATTCTATTTTTACTTATTTAAAAACAGTTTTTTTGAGCTCATTGTGGATAGGTACATTGACCTACTTTATCAATGACAAAGTGACAAACTCGATGGTTCATTCCACGAGAGAAGACACATAGCCAATCTGTATGTCATGTACCAAGAGATCTACTATATAGAGAGATAAAACACTATCAACAACTAAAGGATAATTTTAAGAACCAACATTATATGGGCTTGTAATAAAATAAAAATTGCATATAATGGTGAAAGGAAAGGTGACAAAGTAAAGCCAACAAAAACTCATCTACCAAACATGACATATATGCAATGCGAGTGTGTTTTAAACTTCTTAGAATGAATATGTCCCCTACATATGTTGGAAATCTTGAGCACATTGTGGTACACCAAGTTAAAGCATGACTTGAGGAGCAACAACTAAATTAGTTAGATATGAGTCACCATCACTAAAAAAATTTAGATAGGAGGACATCAGGTGGAAGATAACATGAAAAATAAAGATAATATCATTTTGGTGAAGTTGTAATGTTTTGAAGGGATAGAGAGCTATGAAAACAAAGATTGATAAGAGGAGAAAAGGCTTGGTTGTTGAAAAAAATTCATTCACAAGATTTATTTCCTTCTTTATAGGTTTCCAACCATGTAATGCACTATTTATACATAGTCAATTTTGGTTTGTTGCAATATTTTGAGGGAATGTGGAGTGAGACCCAAACTATATCAAGAAAAAATATTCATAAAAGGGATTGGATGAGAGTTGACAAGGAGAAGCTTAGTAAAAGGAAAGTGATTTATAGATTAAGTATAAACCATAAATATGAGTAGAAGAGATGTATTTGATACCATTGGACCATCAAGGAGAAGCTTTGAGAATATTGAGTCATCAAGGAGAAGCTCAAAACAAGAGGGGTTTTTAGATTAAGAAGAAATCATGAATATGAGTAGCTAAGATAGAATGTGTTACCATTGGGCCATCTTAATCTAATAGAATCCAATGTACATGAATGCTTCTTAAAGATCTTTCTTAGATATAAGTCTTCATTTTCTTCAAATTTAGAAAAAGAGGCCTTAAAAGATAATGACTTGGTCTTTGCAAATAAAATCATGCATATTATTGCTTGGTGTGTTGCAAATGATTCATCACATATTATATGGAGACCAATTTTTTTCTAAAAATATATTAGAAATATGCATTATGTAGCTTTTCAATGCCTACTTCAAAAATATCTATCATTTTTGGCATTGAGGCAAATTTTACTACCCAATTAAAAAATGTTTCAATATTTTTCTATAGTTAAGCACACACCTTCTTCACAATTGCTTTCATGTAATAGTATTAAATACTAGCACTTGCACCTAAAGAAGGTTCAAGGATTATGCGGATAGAAAATTATATGTATGTTTAATATATATAATGTAAAAAAGTTAAAATATTTACCAAAATAAATTTATGTATTTCATTTTTTTATATTTTAAAAATATCTTTTTATTTATATTAATTTCAAACTATTGTTTATTTTCTTTATTTTAAATCTATTTTAAATTAAATTTATATCAAAAAATTTAAAATACAAATAAAAGAAAGTACTAATTAACAATGCAAATACTAGTTTATTTAAAAAGTGTTCTACATTGCAATCTAATTTTAAAGAGCATTCAATGCATGGTGGATCTAATTTGTAAAATTCAACTGAAAATACTTAAAAAAAATTAAAAAAAAAATTCTTACCAACCATACTTTGACCTTATGTACCCATGAACAAAGAAAAAACCATAATATTTTCCTTTATTGAAAGAGCATCAATTATCTTGCTTTGGAAAGCACTCCAATAGTGAAGTACGAGGATGATTTAAAAAATGGCTTCAAATGGTCAAGTGAGCGAGTAACAACAAGAACACATTAATATTATCGGCTTCCATTGTCCACCGACCGTCAATTTTTGTTGGTAGTTGATCTCCACTACATAACCTTCCCCATCTTTATTGCTTAAATCGACAAATACATTCAGAGCAAGCAATAACAACGAGCAACAATGACAAAAACCCTAGTTTGGCGGCTGACGGTTTTGTGCATGGCGATGAGCAATGTCAACATGACAGAGGAAAAAAATGTTGTTATACATGCACGACATGGTGGTGGGGAGCAACTGAATGGTGGTGCCTATGAGTGTGTGAAGCATTAAACAAGGCTGGGATTTGGCGCCACCATGGTCATCGACGACATCCTCACCAGTAAACAACTGTTGGTGAATGGTTTCACGATAACCTATTTTAGGTGTGAGACAAGTTTAGGCTGAAACTACATTCACACTATATATAGCCTAGATCAACTAACTAAACAATTATATTATTTTAAAAGGTAAACACTTTTGACCTGGAGTTATGGACTAACAAGGTCACAAACGAGGGACCTCATCCCCAGTTTAAGCATTCAACAATTACACCCTAGTGGGGTTTGAACCTTGATGGCAAGAACAACGCCACAACAACTTAACCATCATACCATGCCACTATTGACAGATTCTAAACTATTCACTCTCATAGCTAAAAATAATTAATTTAAGTTGATTTATGCTTATAAGTATGCATCTTATTAGATTATCCTAGATTGGGCTTAGGGGAGTTTAGGGGTGATGTCAATTTGACTAATTCCCACGATATACACCTTCCTCTCTAATTGTTTTCATCCTCATAATCTTTGAGTTGACCCTTCATTAGTATTGTCTTGACCTTCTTTAAACTAGCAATCAAGGATCATGAGTTCAATGATGGTGGAAATATACAAATTTAAATAGAATTTTGATGTTCTTGTTCATTTTTTTTGGCTACCCACTTACTTTTTTATTATACCACTCTAGAAAGAAAAAAATTGACCTCAAATCTAAATGCATCATCACCTAGCTTTATATTTCTTTCTTGATTGGAATTTGAAACGATGGTTGAACTTTTAATCATTTAATCTAGTTGTCTTAGCCTTAATAAATTACATTAAAAAATTGTTAGCAAGGATTGCTTGCAAGTTGCTAAGCTCAATATATAATATAGTGTTATACAGTTCACACATGATAACAATTTGTGTTAGCACCACACGTTATAACATGATAATCCTTGTACACTAGATTTCACAATATTAAAGATTGCAAAAAATATGTTAAGAAAACATATTCTAAGTTGGGGGAGATTTGATTGAAAAGTTGCAACAATGGAAATAACATGGTAAATGGTTAGACCCTTCTTTCCTATTGAGTCTAATGTCACACTTGTAAAAGAGTAATTATTAGATCCTTCTTTCCTAAACCCCAAGAAGAGCTCATAGATGAATGAACTCGCTCTCAGTACAAGGTTTGGTGAAAATGTTAACAACCTTCTTTGGAGATTGAAAAAAATAAGTCAATGGTTTGACCATAAATAATCTCCCAAAAGTAATGCACATAAATCTCTATGTATTTCATCTATTGATGCTAGATTAGATTGTTGCATATCTAGATGGTATTTTGGTTGTCACAATAGATGACTATGAGGTGCTTGAGTGGAATTTCAAACTTAGTGAGAATATCCTAAAACCAAAGAGCCTCAATAGTTCTATTAAAAAATCTCATGTACTCTACCTCTATGGATGATAAAGCAATAACATTTTTCTTTTTTCTAGACCAACTAATAGTACCAAAACCAAGTGAGAAATTGTAACTTGAAGGGACATATCATTCTAAGTATCACTAACCCAATTTGAATATGTATATCCAACCAAGCTAATATTTGTGTCAACTAAATAATAAATCCCAAATCTAAGAGTGCCCTGAAGAGAGTGAAGGATCATCTTAGTTTCTTTCTAGTGTATCTCATGAGGCTCATATGTGACTCTCAAAACCACGCCTGCTACATATAAACTATTACGCTTGGTATGTATAAGCTAGATAAGATTACCAATAATTTGTCATTACAAAGTGGCATCGAATGATGGTGTAGTAAAATTAGCCTCAAAAATGACTCCAAATAGAAAGGGAGTCAAAGACAACTTACAACTATTCGTGTGAATTTAAGAAAGTAGATCAAGAGTATATTTGGGCTATGCAAGAGTGATATGTATTTCGAACTATGAAATCTCAATACTAAGGAATCAATGCAATAAAACCAAAAAATTTAATCTAAAATATGTCTTGTAGAGTTACTTCATTTTTGCAATAGTGGATGAGGAGCTCTTGGTGATAAAAAGATCAACGACATAAAGGAATAGTATTAATAATGAATCATCTTGTCACAATAGATATACATAAAGATCTAGGTAGCTCCAATCAAAACTTGAAGAAAGACGAAGGAATCCAGCTTGGCATACCAAGCCTAAGGGGCCTACTTGAGGCCATAGAGTAATTTACTAAGTCTATAAACCTTAGTGGTTGTTCCATGTAGATCTCCTCCTTAAGGTTTCCATGAAAAAATATACTCTTCAAATCCATCTGGTGGACATCCCAACCATGTGTAATGAAAATAGTAAGTGTGAGGTAGATTGAATTCATCTTGTCCACGGGTGCAAAGTTCTCTATGTAGCCAGTTCTAGCAACTCGCAAAAATCCCTTGGTAACCAAACATACTTGATACTTATGTAGTCAATGCTAGCAACTTGTGAAAATCCCTTGGTACTATCCACCTATCAATTGACCCATTTGCATAAAATTGTGTTTGATATATCCACCTATATTGAACCACCCTCCTTTCATTTAAGAAGTGAAGCCAAACCACAAGTTTGATTTCTCATTAAGGAATCATATTCCTCATACATATCACTATCCCACTCAGGTATGCTTGATATCTCTCTTAATTTTTGTGATCTAATACTAAGGAAAAGAAATCATGTGTCCCACTTTGATAGTTTTTCCATCTACTTTTATCATATTCTAGATTACCTACCTAATTACCTACATTATGAAGTGTTCATCTAACCCAGATAGGGTGCAAAGTGGGAGTGTGTGAAGTGGGTGACTCAAGCATTGAAACATCGTCCTCCAAAACATGTGTAGAAGTAGATGAAGATGAATCCACATCACTATCCTTTTTGTCAAATCTAGAAGAAGAAGAAGAATCAACCTCAAGAATATGTTATGGATGGTATGATTCATTAGAAGAATTATTAAAAAAGAGAGAGCCCATAATATAAGGATAAATTTTAAGTGCAGAGTTGATAGGAATCTCTTGAAAATTAACACTCCTCTCAATGACAACTCATGTGTGGCTAGGTGGAGTATGTGATGACCTTTCACACTATGTAGATAGTCTACAAGGATGAAATTTTGGGACTTTGGTTTCACTATATTTTTATTCTGCTTCAATATAGTTTTCATGGCTAGAGATTTGAAGACCTTGAAGTGCTCAATTAATGGTTTCCTACCTATCCAAGCTTCAAAGGGAGTGTTTCCCTTTAAGGCTTTGTGAGGAACCTGATTATGAATACAATACATAGTTGATTTCTTCTACTCATTACTATGGTGTAAAACCTATGATGTGTATCATACAATTAACCATCTCTTTTAATGATATGTTCTTATATTCTACAACACCATTCTATTGGGGAGTATAAGGAACTATGCATTACAAGTATATGCCCTTTGTTGTGCAAAATTGCTCAAAGTTGTAGTTGACATACTCACCCCCATTATTTTTCAAAAGAATGTTGTTGGCTTTCCTTGACTATCTTTCAAAGAGAGCCTAGAAGTCTCATTTTTTTTAAGTCTTTATATTTTTTTCAAAGGAAGTGGACCCATGTGTATCTAGATAATTTATCCATGAAATTGAAAGTATACCTTGACATAGTGAAAGATGGATCATAAAATTACCTAATACATCATTTTGAACAAGCTTCAAAACTTGTGTAGCCCTCCATAATTTTATTATGTCAAATTTCTCTTTAGGATGCTTCCCAAGGGTACAAACCTCACAAATAACATTAGAGAGTCTAGCTCTATGAAACCATGTGACCATATCCTTCTATCTAAGCTGATCAAGGTAGTAGTAATTAATGTGGCAAAAGTGATCATGCCATAATTTGTTAAATTTGTTTAAATGAGTAAGAAATGTTGTAGGAGAAACATACAATAAAAGTATGAGAATATGTATAAGCTAACTTGGTAATCTTCCCTTCCCAAAGTTAACAATTTTTTGGTTTACAACTATTTAATCTCAATTGAGTTTGGAGAAAAATGAACTATCATGCCCTTCCCTATGTGGGTAATCTAATACACTGATAGGAGATTAGATAAAAGAGAAGATACAATTAGAAGTTTTCTGAATTTTCCACCTTCAACTTCTACAAAGCCTCTCCCTGCAACTATTGCTAGAGTGTCATCACCCAATGTAATAAAATATGGAGTTTTTGATGATGATATAGTGGCAACTAGAGCTTGGCCCTTAGATTTTTCTTTACGTTTTTCCTTTGGCTTGGTATATTCTTGAGTTGATGAAGATTGTTTGATAGATTAACAAACCCCAACATTGGGATTCTCAAGAAGATGGGAGAGATGGTTAATTTTTTTTTTCATACATTTTTTTCATCATGCCCATGTTTCTTGCAATATGAACACTTAACTTTTTCTTTCTTAAGTTACCCTTGATTTGAAGAAGTTTTAGTGTTGATTTGGAGGACTTTGATTTCTATTATTTCCTAGTCTCTTTATCCTTTTCAATTCTCTATAGCTTCCATTTTTTTGAATCATGTTTTTTCTCATCCCCAATAATATGGGCTTGAGATTTTGAAAACTTCAATTTTTGGGAACGTTTTTTACAAGTAGTTGTGAGGGTTTCATTGAGTTTCGTGCGAGGACATGTGGGGATTTACAATGATCGTAAACCATGAAAGGTTTGCATGTTTTGACTTTTGTACACTTACCCTACCTTGCAATGATTCCTCTTTTTGTTGCTTGTTTGCAATTACTCTATCCATTGAATGATTTCCATACTCTCTTTTTTCTTCCCATGTTTTTATCTTTAGTTGGTAGTGTTTTCTCGCATCACCATTCTTCAGGAGTGAAGGGGTGTTATTTAATAATGGAGATAGATGTAATGGTGAAAGGGGATCTACTTGATGGCTCTAGGTTTCCTTCATAACTTTCAAGTGCAATATGTAAAAATGATGAGGGACAAAGGTGAATGTGTAAAGATATTGTGGTGGGTTGTGATTGCTTTCCGATTCCACAGTGCAAAATTTGTCAAAATTCATGATGGGAGGGAATTTTAACTCCAAGGTTCCAAAGATAGAAATGGTAAGTCCCCCCTTCCTACCACCAAAACACTATTCCTTGCTCCTAATCCTAAAATGAAAAAAGCCATTGTGAAAGAAGAAACTAGGCTAAGTAAGGTGGTTGTGTTCTTTGTGGCCTTAGACTGTAATAAAATTTAGACAAAAAAGTTCCTTGATGAATGGTTTAACAATGTTTGGCATAGGAAATTTGGTATTTAGTTATCTTTTTGCAGAATGTTGCAGAAAGGTTTGTTTATAATATTTCTTAAAGATCACGACATGCAAACCAAAATTTTGGATAAACAATATTGGAAAGTTGAGAATTTTGTGTTTAGGGTGGTGGCTTGGTCACCAATACACTAAATGATGAAGTTCTTGCACTATCCTACCCAAGGTTGGTGATGACCAAGAATATACCCCCTCAAATGTAGGATTTTTTACCCAAGATTTTGTCTCCAACTGGCAAAATTTTGAGACTAGAAGAAACCAACATAATCATAATGAGCATGGATGCAAGGCTTCTCGTGGCCCTAATTTCAGGTGTAGATATTTCAAAAGAGTTAGTTATTGAGTAGGATGGGGAATTAACAACCATTAAATAGGATTTATTAGGTGGATTAAAAGCCTACATCCTCTATAAAAAGGAAGGGCATATTAGGAGAAATTGTCCCTTCCTAAAAAAGAGAATACCTAAAAATAGTCTTAAACCTACAAACTAGAGGCAGGATAGAATTGTCCTAGATGTAAATAATCTATATATTCAAGCTTCTATTGGGTAACAAAATATTAATATCAAAAACCCTAACTTTTTTATTAAAAATACAATATTTTTAGTGTCTTTGTGACTTTTGATTCAAGTTCTAAGAAGTCTCTAGAAAAAGGGGGTATTGAGGTTATGAATGGATCGAATTTATAACCCTCCTCCTCTAAATCAAGGCTAGTAATTCCTTTCTCGACCCCAAAATCCTCCAAGTTAATTGGATCTTAGAGTGGAAATGATCACTTAGGTCATAAGAAAATTGCACAAGAATTGGTATTCGACAAAATTAAACAAATTTTTTTGGAAAATAAGAACAAGCAAAAATCAAATCAGGTTGTTAGGTTTGAGGAAGATGTTTCCTCAATAAATGCTTAAAATTTAGTGTAGAGGGGGATTCTGATCTCCTAGAGATCTTTAAGCTAGATCATTTATCATCCTCCATGAGTAGGAAGGTTGTGCATTCTTAATAAAAAAATATAAGTATCCTTTAGATTCTATCGAGCAGACACTCAAGGAGACAAGCCTTGAAACTAAAAAAAGTAATCAAAATAAAGTGGAAATGTACTTTGATAACAATTCCAATAATTCAAATTTTGTTGAAATGGTCTCCAACACCAATGTCTACAAGCCATGTGACAGCTCAAGATATGAGGATGTGCATGGCCAAAGTGTAGGCTTGGACAAGGTGTCAACAAAGAAATTATTGTCTTCCCATAATATTGACACCTCAATTGAGTCAAATCCAGAAAATATTTTTTTGGATATCCCCTTCAATAGCCTTTGAAAGCTCTGGATAATATTTTGAGGAGTAAGCCATCCACAAACTTAAAAATGATCATAGAGGCTCAAATAAATCTAAAGAATTTTCTAAGAAACCAAATAAAGTTGTGAAAAGGAGAGACAATATAGAAAAAGAGAAAGGGGTCCGTACCATAAAATTTGTAACAAACTAAAAGAAGAAATACCTAAATGCTTTGATACTTTTAAGAATAGGTCAGATGATCCTCAAAACATGGTTGATGATGAATCTTAATTGCATAAGCTAGAATATCAAGGGACTAGAATTCTTTGATAAAAAATACATAATAAGAAGATATTAAATTTGTAAAAAAGTAAAGATGTTATCCTCTTACAAGAAGTAAAAGCTACTAATCTCACTTTGGAAAACAACTAAAATTCTTATGGAAATGTGTTGCCTAGTTCTTCTGCAATCATGTTAAAGGGAAGGTTGTTGTGGCTATTCTATTATCCAATCGATGGGATAACTATGTGACTAAGTTTGGTGTCTCTCCTTGCAATAGGTCAATGTGGGCTGTCATAGAGAAAGATAACCATAAGTTTAGTTTATGATCTATCTATGCTTCCAATGATTACATGGAAATAATTAACGTTTGGAAATGGCTCAATTATTTACCTAATGTTCCCTAGCTTATACATGGATATTTCAACATGATAGAAAATGACCTAGACAAAATTGGAGCTTTGGACATAGATTGGAAGGGAAATGAGAAGCATTTTTGGGAAGAAAAAAATCAAAGTTAAAGCTTTATGACCCCCTAGAAGGGGGAAAATGAAATCTAAATCAATTTGGTTTACATGGTGCAATGCACAAAAAGGAAATAAAAGGATCTACTATCAACTAGACAAGTTCTATGCAAATAGGGAATTATTCTTTGAAAAAATAGAGGAAGAAACAAAAGTAAAGGTTTGTTCGTGCACACTCTCAAATCATCATTTGATTAGTTCAAAAATTCTAATAGCTAAGCAAAATAGTGAGGAAAACAATGGGGAACGAAAATTCATCTTGAACTCCAACCTTTTGAAAGATGAAGGTTGTAATAATGTTATCTTTACTTTAAAAGAAATTAATAAATAGTTGCTTAAAAATTAATCAAATAAAATAATAGAACAAAAATAATAAAACCTAAGCTAACTTCTTTCAAACTATCATGGGTTAAAAAAGAAAAGGATCTCAGAAAAGAGGAAAAAGTCATCTAAGAAAATACAATCAACTTGGAAAATAACCTTCATGACAATCCTGAGAAAACAAAGTTGAATGAGGAATTAACTCTCTCCAAGAATTCCTTAAGAAGTCTATAAACTAGGAAAATTTAGGGTCAAAAAGGAAGGGCAAAAATAAACTGGCGAAGTAAGGGGGATAAAAGCTTGAGATTTTTCTTTAATTACATTAAAGAAAAAGTATAAAGGATAAAATTGAATGTGTATGGGATGGAGATAGCCTAATCTCTAACCCTGAAGATGTGCTAAATCATTTAGCCTCTTTTATAAAAATCTTTTTACCTTATAAGACCAAGTTGACCACTCACTTAAAGCTAGGAGTTATTGTAAATGATTGATTCCTAAGTTAATTAAAGAAGAAATGGTCCTCATGAATTTGAGAAAATAAATAACAAAAGATGAAATTGAACCCACAATTCAAATTTATAGCAATGATAAATCTTTAAGTCTTGCTGGACTCGCTATTGAATTTTATAAAAAGAATATAAATTGGATATCTAGAGTTATTGTTTATATATAATGAAGCTATAGCTAAAGGCTCTTTTGGCAAAGAGATAAACAAGGGTATAATAAAACTAATTCCAAAATATGGGGATGCAAAATTAATCGCAAACTAGAGGCCAATAACTCTCCTCAATGTGTCTTACACGATCCTTGCAAAAAACAATAGCATTAAGATTGAGAGATATTCTCCCTGTAATAATACAATACACACAAATTGGCTTCATTAAAGGGAGGTTATCCTTGAAAACCTTATCATAATTTGGGAAGCACTGGATTGGGCGAGAACCACAAATCAAAATGATGGCATGCTTCTCTTGGACTTTGAAAAGGCCCTTGATGCCTTTGGGTTCCCCAAGGAATTTTGTAAAATGGTGAATGCTCTACTATAGTATGCAAATGCAAAAAATTATGTGAATGGGAACTTGTCCCAACCCATTTCTCTCCAAAGGTCAATAAGACAAGGATACCCTCTAGCTATTGCTTTATTTGTGATTACTTCTGGGGCCATTTACTACATCCTTAGAGATGACTTAGGTGGTCCCAAAGTTAAAGGTTTAAATCTCCCTAACAATCAAGATTTAATTAACATCCACTTTGTGGATGATACCGTTATGTTTCTAGACTTAGATAAAGAAAACATAGATTGACTAATTTGTAGAAATTGAACCTCTTATATGAGGCTTCTGATACAAAGATATCTAAAAACAAGTCAACAATGTTGAGTTGGAATGAAACCCCACCAAACTAGTTTACCAAATATAAAATTCAATTGGGGACCCAAATAAGAAAATAAAATACCTTGGTATCCCATTTGCAATTAGCCCTAATCTTTAAAATAAGTGTGGAATTTGATCAAGACTAAAATTAAAAAGAAAATTGAGAAATTGGAATAAACTATACTTATCCTTGGCTAGGAGAATCCAAATGTGCCAACAAATTCTCTCAGCATATACAATTTACTATTCCCTAGCCTGGTTATTTCATATTTATCAACTAGAAGAAATTCAAAAAGAATCATAAAATTTCTCTGGTCACATGGGAAGGGCACAAATAAGAAACATGTTATCAAGTGGGATTGGTGTTGTGGGGCTAAAGAAATGGAGGGATTGGGTTTAAAGGACCTAAAAAGGTAAGGGATTGCTCTTGTATCAAAGTGGATAGTATATTCTTTATAAGGAGAAGAGCCATAGAAAGTGCTTATTAGAAACAACATCCTTAAGGTAGTGCCAAAAAAACAAAGAAATATAGGAACAATCCATTTAGTGACTCCTTAATAGGATTGTTCCATACTCAACCAAATGGTTACATTTTCTGTAAAACCATTTGGAAGGTTTGTGAACAAGTAAGAAACCTGATAATAAGCAATGATAACAAGACTTAAACTAACAAACCAGTTTGGTGGAATAATTTTCACAAAATAAGCCTATTGCCTTATTACAAGGCTACTCAGCCAAATCTTGGGTGAAAAAAGGAATCATTGATTTCAAAGAAATTTTGTGTGATGGGGATCTTAAACCATGGTCCACTCTAAGGAAGGGGTATGGTCTACCAAAAACGCAATGGAGAACATACTCTTCATTAAGAGAATTGTGTAAAGGGCTATTATTTGAAAATAATATCTCAAAATGTTACAGTTCTAATTTGATGCAGGGGCATCAAGAGCATCATAAGCATGTTTTATTATTTTTGAGTTTTAGGCTTTTTAGTGTGTTTTGAAGTGTCCTAAGGTCATTTATGACCATTTATATCATGTGGGTTCATTTTGTAGTGCTAATTAGGTTTTTGTTTAAAAAGTGTAAAAATTGCTAAATGTTGCAAAAAAGTGTCATGCAACTTTGACAAGTTGTCAAAAAAAGCAAGAAATAGTTACATGCAAGCAAGAAAACATTACAAAAGTAGTTAGAATTGGTTTTAAATGAAGGAACACACTCTCAAAAGTTGAATGGTGGGCTGGAAAAAAATGATTTTGTAGTTTTTTTGGAATGAAAGCAAGATTTTTGTGTGTTTTCCCAATGTTTCCACTATGTTCTTCTTTCTTGTACGAAATGGTATGGCCTCATATCAAGGAATCTAATATATGGATGAAAGTATATTTGTTTCTAGTTTACAATGATTTTTATCTCCTTGAATTTCATTGAGTATTGTAGAAGTTGTGGGCCAAATACCCTCACTAGCTTGTTCAAAAATTAATGTTTGCAGGCATAAAATAATGTTGTACGGATCTGTACAAATTGGTACACCCATAAAATTGGATGAATAGAAAGAGGTTGATGTTACAACAAAACTTTCTTTTTACCAGTATTTTTGGAAATACATTTTGAAGGGTTAAACAAGCCTATTTCTCAAAACTCCCTGTAGCAGACCTAGGGTTTCAAGGAAGCTTAAAAAATTCATCTTTTTATTCTACTACTGAAAATTATAAAACTTTGTGAAAACCTTCATTTGGATGTGTTCTATATGTCCACAAAAGGAAAAATCCTAATTTTATCATTTGAGTGGTTTATGAAGGTCTGTATGTTTTCACTAGCTCCAAGATTATTAAATAGGCCTAATTGCAACTATAACAACCTTGTTTTTTCCTGTTCTATACAAAACAACCCTACTTAATTTTAACATATATTTAGTAAGAGAAAAAGGGTATCCAAATCAGGTTTTACATCTTTGTTAGCAGTTGCATGGAAAAGGTTATGACAAAAAAGGTCTTTAAGGAGGGCTACTAGGCAGTTGAAGGTCTAGGTTGTAAGATATAAGTTGAAATATCCAAGTAAGGTGTGAGATTTTCTTTGAGGATTTTTTTTTTTTTGCAAATTGTGTAACCTCTACATCATTTTGGTATTAGATCTAGAAGACCCCGAGAGGGCAAAGTATGTACCAAGACAAGAGAGTTGTGAGAAAAAGTTTGTTGTAGGTATGAAAGAGAGCTGGTGACTTATATCCTCCAATAATGATGATGTAGAAGTTGTCAAAACCAACTTCAAACTCCAAGAACACCTACATGCAAATGGATACCTGTCAAAAGGAAGATAATGGATGGAAAAACAAACAAGGGTTTGAAGCTCTGAAAAATGAAGAAATTATTTTATTAGAACAAAAAGGAATTAATGAATATACAATGGATCAATCCTTAAGAAGGAGATCATGCAAACCCTAAAAGAGAACCTAATAGGAAAACATTTAATAATTAATATAGTTATTAAATGTCACTTAATGCAAACTAAAGTGAAATCTTAAGAGAGGAATAAAGGTAACTTAATTAACACAATTAAGTTAAAACCTTTACTCTAACACCCCCCTTAAGATGAGCAACAATGCAGCTACAACATGTGCAAGAAAGCAAAGGTAACTACAATACAAAAAGGTAAACATGGGTCCCAACAACTAGGCCTGATCAGGTACCCAAATGCAACCAAATCTTTGTAAAGTGGAGAAATAGAGAAAACCTCATGGGAAAAACTCTACTCCGAAAAGAGATGATGAAAACCATGAAGAACATCATTGAAGTAGAAGAAGCTACAAACAACTGTCAAAAGATAACTGCTATGGTGTTGAATAACCTCCTCTAAAGATAGGATGATCAGGATCAAGAAGACAACAATCTACATGAGTGCCCCAAATGACACTACTCGAATCAGATGGAAAACAAAGGCAAACACCTGGAACGAAGATACAAATGGCACAAGTACCAATAGTCTGAAAAACATTGATCAACTGAGAATGGAAGATTCCTTCCAAGGCGAAGCCAAGGAAGCATTAGCACAAACATTATAACACCCCCCCATAATGTTGAACTAGGAGAGCTTGACAGATCCACTGAAATGGTGTGAAACACCCTGTAGTGTAGGCCCTTAAGTACATCGGACGGTGGCTTTACTGTCGACCGACGGTCTGATAGTATCGTCGACGATGGTACATAGGCCGCTGGCCTAGGCCTGTTTTTCCATGGTCGCCCTTTTTTTATGATTTTTTAAAATAAAAATAAAATCAAAGTCTTTTTTTATTTGTTGTTTTTATATAAAAAAAAAACAATTTTTTTTGTAATAAGTCCAATCAAAGAAATGCGGTGATGACTATTTGACCGTCAATTTTAGGTTCTAATTTTTGCTGCGACGACCGTATGACAAGAGATGAGAAGAGAAAGGAGTGAGATGAAGAAGAAAGACGAGAAGGAAAAACAAGCAAGTATTCAACAAGATATAATAGGGCTGCGACAAGATTTGGAACAAATGCAAAAAACATTTGAAGAAAGAATATCGAGTATAGTAACAAGTGTGTGGAGTTGGAACATCACAATTTACAAAGTTGTCAAGTGTTCGATAAAAGAAATTGCAGAAAGAAGAAAGAGGAAACAGTTGAGAAGAAAGATAAAAAATAATAATCAAGATGATGGTAGAGCCAAAGCCATCCAAGGAAGAGGAAAAAGATGAAGAAAATGAGTCCATTGAAACTCAAATATTTGTTTCTAACAATATTTGTGAGTATGTGTTTACAGGTGTAGCAGATGAAGATGAAGATGGAAAAGAGTATAAAGAAGGAGAAGTGAATGCAGTGTATGAATATTGTTATAAAAATGTAGCACAATATGGTGAAGAAGATGTTGCAAAAACAATAGAGGTACTGGTTATATTTTTTGATTTTTTGGATGATGAATATGCTGAAAAATAGTATTCAAATGATGAAGATGAAGACATGGACAGTGGTAATGTGGCATATGAACAAAAACTAGAGTTTTTGAACCTTGAAGCTGAGAAGATGCTAAGTAAGAGATGGTGCAAGAAGAATAAATATCCGAGGAAAGTTAGGAATGTAGAACATACAACAGGGTGTAAGGAGCATCAAATTTTGGAAACGAATTCCCAATTGAATGACAAGTGGCAGACAAGTGGAAGACCTAAGGTAAAAATGAAACATGCATTTGAACTTTTGCAAGAACAAAAATATTTCCACATATCAGATTTGTAGGTTGAAGAAGTCCATGATGGAGGACATTGACAAATTTGCAGATCACATCTCAGATGGAATTGAGATTTTTCTTTCATTGGGAGTATGGTGTAGGGTCATTAGGAGCCTCATTAGCATATTTTGTTATTTTTGAGTTTTAGGTTTTTTAGTTTGTTTTGAAGTGTCCTACGGTCATTTATGACCATTTAGAATCACGTGGGTTCATTTTGGAGTGCTAATTAGGTTTTTATTTAAAATGTGTAAAAATTGCCAAATGTTGCAAAAAAGTGTCATGCAACTTTGACAAGTTGTCAAAAAAGCAAGAAATAGTTACATGCAAGCAATAAATCATTACAAAAGTAGTTATAATTGGTTGTAGATGAAGGAATACACACTCAAAAGTTGAATGGTGGGCTAGAAAAATTGATTTTGAAGTTTTTTGGAATGAAAGCAAGTTTTTTGTGTGTTTTCCAACATTTCTAGTTTGTTCTTCTTTCTTGTAGGGCCTGGTATGACCTCATATCAAGGAATATAATATATGGATGGAAGTATATTTTCTTATAGTTTACAATTATTTTTTTCTTGTTAAATTTCATTGAGTAATGTAGAAGTTATGGGCCAAATACCCTCACTAGCTTCTTCAAAAATTACTATTTGCAAGCATAAAATAGTGTTGTACGGATCTATAGGGACTGGTACGACCCATAAAAATGGATGAATGGAAAGAGGTTGATGTTACAAAAAAACTTTCTTTTTACCAATAGTTTTTGAAATGCATTTTGAAGGGTCAAACAAGCCTATTTCTCAAAACTGCCTGTAGTAGACCTAGGGTTTCTAGGAAGCTTAAAAAATTCATATCTTTTTATTCCACCATTAAAAAATTCTAAATATTTGTGAAAACCTTCAGTTGGATGTGTTCTATGTGTCCACAAAAGGAAAATTCATAATTCTATCATTTGAGTGTTTTATGAAGGTCTGTATGTTTTCACTAGCCCTAGGATTGTTAAATAGGCCTAATTGGAATTGTAACAACCTTGTTTTTCCCTATTTTGTACAAAACAACCCTACTTAAATTTAACATATGTTTAGTAAGGGCCAAAAGGGTACCTAAATCAGGTTTTACATCTCTATTAGTAGTTGCATGGAAAAAGTTATGCCAAGAAAGGTCATTTATGAGGGCTACTAGACAGTTGAAGGTCTAGGTTGTAAGGTATAAGTTGAAAATCCAAGTAAGGTGTGAAATATTTTCTTTGAGGAGTTTTTTGTTGTTTGAAAATTGTTTAACCTCTACATAATAATTTATGTGGAAAACTAATCAATTGCAAATGGAAAGATCACAGGGTATTTTATAAAGGGAATGCTAAAAATTTATATAACATATGTAATTCAGAAGATATTTTAAAATCTATAAACAGTTGTTGGTATATGAATGAAACTCAAACAACTCAGCAAAAAATTAAATTAATTAGATATGGAACAATGTCTTGGAACCCAAAAAAGCTTTATTTAGATGGCTACTACTCTTAAAAAATCTATCATGGTCATCATATAAATTTATAATGTAAGTACAAATTTATGTGGCTTATGTAGAAATACTGACAATATTGAGCATATATTTTTTATTTATTTATTTGCTAAAGAGATATGGCTAATGTTTTATGGTGAGTTATGTAACGCCTCGCCACACAACCCTAGAGGAAGTTGCAAACAACTACATAAACAAGCTAATTTTTTTTTGTTTAAGTACAAAAAATAAGCAAGTTCACTACCCATTGCCAACAACCTCTAAGGTTATGAGACAGGTTATATAGAACCTCAACAAAAAACATGAATATAAACCATATCATTTATTTACTTATGAAATTAAACACATACATTCCAAATAAGATAATTACATCAAGCATAATAGATAACTTTCAATTGCATTTTTCCAAATTAAACAATAAGGTTACAACACTCATTCCCTGAATGAGGCAAGTCCAATAAATAAGATTAAATTTATAACTTCCTCCTTGATAAAAAATAAGGGGTAAAATAATACAAGATCAACTGAAATGAGACAAAGCAAGAACTGAATTTGAATCCCACGAGCTCTCCAACTAGAAGTCTCATCCACATGAACATGAAGAAAGCCCAATGAATTAAGGTGCACGCCACCCAACCAAGTGGAACCCAAAGGCCCACCCCCTATGCTAGGAGATAGTAGCAAAGAATCCTATCCAAGACCATCTACCTCTAGACACAGGCTAAAACATAACTGAACCAACTGACACAACCAAACACATGTACAACACAAGTCAAACTCATATACCACACAAGTACAACTCATATACCATGCATGTACAACACAAGTACAACTCTACATGGTCACATTGCTTCTAGATAAAAAGCAAATCAAGTATGTTATGAGAACCATACACATAATAATCAAATACCAACTATGGTCACATTAGGTATGTTACGGAAACCATACCCACAATAAACAAGTACCAACTGTTGTCCTAAACAGAGTGTCATCACACAGTTCAGCATGAGTTACCCACTACGGATCTTCATAGGCTCCGACCAACATAAAAGGGTTGTCCTGGTGGCCTCTACTGATCCTTGGCCCTCAAACTTAGTAATGCGGGATCAAATACCTTACGTACAAACAGGATAGATGACCTTGCCATTCCAGGCCTTCACACCCATCCCAAGTCTAAACGAGCCCTTGTGTCTATGAGTGAGGCCAACTTATCTTGATTAGTGAGAAGTTAGTCCTAATCTTCTAAGTATTGATTTAGTTTCACTTAATTAAACAACTTCCAAAGGTTACCCAATCTTACCTCTTCCGGGCTCTGGCCCCTATGGAAGCCACTCTTCTACTTGACAACACACATACCATCCAATCACCAAAGGTACAAAGTGCAACAAACAAGATAATATGACCACTCCTTTCTCAGGAGGTGACATAAAATGAAACTCACTCCAACACTGAAGGCAACAAATCACATAACAAGGTCACTCCTTACAAGGAGATGCGGATCCCATAATCCACTCCTTTCATAGGAAACACAAGACATCCCCGTTCGTGGAAACCCGGGTAAATACCAATGACATAACTTCATGCACTACCCAAGGAAATAACAAACGGCCATCATTACAAAACGACAACCCCCAACCTCTAGGGTCCTCTGGAAGACTTACAGATTAAAGACACTCAACCCATTTCCCTAAACATGAACACAGAGGAAATAATCACATAAGGCATTTGTGAGGAAATAAACTAATTTTGGATATATTAAATCCATTTTCCTTAATAACCTTCAGTAAATTATTGCATCAAAAGACTGATTTAAGTTACGCCTCTTCCCGACAAAGGCTGAAATTTTAACCAAACATTTAATTCCTCAATTACTTGTAAATAAATAAAATAAACATTTATTTGGCCAATTTAAACATACCATTTTCAAATCATCTACTTCTTCTTTTCAAAATATATCACTTAAAATAAAAACAATTAATTTCTCTATTAAACATCATATCAGAAATTCAATTATTTGTTCCTTCCAAATATTTTATTTTAAAATGAACCAATTTCATCCACTATAGCATATGATTTAAAAATTTCCTCAATTCCATTAAAAAAAAGCATGTTATTAATCAAATACATCATAACATCATTTAAATCACCATTATAATATATGTACATATCTATTATTTATTTTATTTCCAAAAAGAAACCCCAACACGCCTTGGGCCGCGTGCCAACCCTAAAGGTTGGGGTGACGATTTCTTTTGGGGCCGCGTGCCTAAGGTCATGACATCATTGTGCCGACCGCGAACAAGGGAGGAGCCAATGGTTTAAAGGGGCGGCAGCGGCACTGTGTGCACAACCAACTGTCATTATTGGTGGCATTGTGCTATGCACAGCCGCCCACCAATAATGGTGGTGACGGTTGTGTAACACAGCCAGCCGCGGGGTCTATGGGGTTCGCGCTGGGCGCAGTTCCCCCACAATGCCTCCCCCATGAATTTTTAATTTTTTTAAAAAAAAAATTAAAATTTTTTATCTTAAAATACCCTGCGGATTTTTGGAAATCCGCACCCTAAATAGGGGCAGTTTTAAATTTTTAAATTTTTAAATTTTTATTCTTAAACAGCATAACCTCCCACCAAAAAAAATCAAAATGTAAATAATATATGTGTATATATACTTATATTACTATATATACACATATATATGCATAGATTTAATTGATTCCACTTCAGATTTGTAAATGAAATTGAGCAAATAATTTTCAAACACAATAACTTGCAGCCAAGAACATTTTTTTGAAGAAATTTATTTCCAAACAGAGGTTTCCTTAATTTGAGGCAAGATTTAACATGGGTTTTTCTTGCAATCAACAATTAGAATTTAAACTTTTCAAACAACAACATCTAATTTGAGAAATCTTTCAAAAGATACAATTTAACTAAAGAAAACTTGGTTCTTCCAAGAAGCTTGAATGGTTGGCAATGGTGTAAAGATTCCTTCCTCAGGTTCCAGCTTCTTCCCAACAAATCAACAGACTTCTCCATAATTCCAATTCAAAACCCCCAAAATGCAAAAATTCCCCCCTCCCTCCATTTTCACTTTTTCCAACTTCTTTTAAAAAAAACTCATTAAAAAATAACCAGATAATAATAAAAAATCTCCAAAATATCCATGCAACAACCATAATCAATTTTCCAAAACAAAACAACAAATATCTCAAAATATCTCTATTTTCCATTTTTGCATTGAAAACTTTCAAAAAAAACAATTTGAAATCATTTTTCAATTTCCAAATTTAATTTCAATTTTCAATTAAAATATTTATCAGTTCTAACAAGTAACTTAATTCAATTTAATTAATTTAATTAATTCAATAAAATGAATCTAATCCAAGATTAAATTATTTTATTAATTAAATTAAATTAATTAATGAATTAAATAACACCTTTCAACATAATAACCAGATCAAATTAATCAGCAACTTATGTACATAAAACCATTCAATTACCTTTTTAACTTGAAATTAAATAATCAAAGAGAGGGAAGAATATTCAAAGCAACACAATCCGACTAACACTTGATGATACACTAGGACTAGGGTGACGACTTGGCACGGAAAACCTAGCTACTATCTTCGAATCGAATACCATTGGGCAATGAACACGCTCAAACCTGTGAGACCAGGTTGAGTTGATATCTTATACCTGTCAACCTGCGAACACAGATTATATCCACATGCATATATATATCAAAATTAAAACACACCGTGAAGAGGAAATCTTGAAAACGTAGGGCGCTCGCAAGCGAGTGATGCAATCTCGTCCCCTTTACCAATACAATATTGCTAACTGACGAATCTAACATCATTAATATGATCAAAAGCATAAACATCATTAATTCAATTATCCACTATGCTAATCCAAAGCATGCCATAACGATAACATCAAGATCAAATACCATCACATCAAAATATCACATTCACATCGCTTTACAAATAGCGATCAAACAACAACCAAGTATCAAGTCAAGGTACTAACTGAAAACAAGATATAACCAAACAGAACACTGATCGATCCAAAGAGCAAAACGGAGGGGTCTTACAAGTTATGTGATTGGGGAAACATAGGACAACTTTAAAAACATGAAATCATTACTGGTAAAATTGAAGGTCTGGATAAATATTCTAGTTTATTTTGGCTTATTATTTCTATTGAAATCCTTTGAATGATTTGGAAAAGTAGGAATGAGGAAAAATTTTAAGATAGGGTGAGGGTACTTACCGAGTCTAATGAAAAAATTCATCCTTCACAATCTCTCTTTGTAGGTTACTTTGGCATTAGAGGTGTCCAAGGACAAATTTAAAAAGATGGCCAAAGGTGAAAAGATACAGATAAAAGAGGATGAAGTTAAATATGTAAGGACCTGACAACACAATACAATCTTTCATTCAAAAATGAGTTCAAGGCATTTTAATAATTTTATAACAAAAAATCAAAGTAAATTGATATATGTAGTGTAATCTACTTTCATGCCTCTTTTTGAGATGTAAAATTCTTACTATATGTAGTTGTAGTTGTATAGTATACTAAGATAGCATAACTTGATACTTTATCAGATAAACAACCATAATGTTGTTTTTATTATGTAATAGTTCATTTTTGATATATATAAATTATTTTTAATCTAAAAAAATAAAAATTCCATCTATATGAACTTATCCTACTACCTAGTCGAGACAGTAATGAAGATATCTAGAGAAGGCTTCTTTTATGTGGTTCCAAGAGCTCATTTGGTGGAGTAGAAGGTATATACAAACACATAATAGTAAGGACCTAATTTGGAGAGTATGGAAAGAACTATTTGATCCTCTTTTCTCTATATTCCACATTAATTTAACTATAACCTTAGTTATTTAAATTTAGTGAAGAAGTCCTATAAGGTGTCAAAGGAATTGCGGCTTAAACTTATGAGCTCATTCTCTATCTCATGACCTTTCATTTCATTTATTTTCCCAAAAAAATTATGTAATGTATGCCAAACTTCATTGGGTGTATTCAAGAATTCTACATGAAAGAGGAGTTTCGAGATACATTAAGACACAAAAATCCAAAGTCTTGATCACATTTGTTAAACCACTTTTCTTTAGCTTCCTCAATATCAAATTCTCTCTCATTTCTCATTGTTACCCTATACAAGCCTTTATTTTCTAGTATAAGTTGTACTTTTAGTTTCCAATCATGATAGTTAAAGAATGTTAATGGTGTGACAATATGATCTGAATCCATTCTTCAGAATAAATTATTGTAGAAATGAATTACAAAAGGAAAGTAGGAAGTGCACATGACATACTAGAAAACATCCCTTTTACTTTGTATTAGATTCCCTAATATTTGTTCACTTTATATGTTTAGTACATAGACAAGTCCAATGGAATAAAAAAGGAACTTTATAATTTTAGTGTGATAATATTTCTAATGGATCAAACGTTAAAAAAGTTCACTTTAAAAAATAGCACTCAATTTTGAGTTTCCAATCAAAAGTTACAATAATTTCAATATTCCTTTATGTTGCCTATTTCAATTACACTTCAAAAAAATTTAAAAAAATGTTTATCCAAGTGATAAATTGAGAGGGGGATAAATTTAAACCATCACTATTAGGAATCATAGTTTTAGCCCTCATATGACCATACTATGTGACTAGGTGCTCTTGGTGATTTCTCCTCCCCATTTTTTGCTAATGGAACACAAGGGTAAATGTTGACCTCAATGAATTTCAAGCTGCTATGAATAGTGATTCTTGTTGCCGATTTAATTTGATGGGTTTGTGGCCACCGATAGTCTACCCATAAAGAATAATAGGCATAGGTAAAGACTATGATGTATATTGTGTTTCCTTTGTAGTCAATTTTGTGGCCTCTTCAAACTAAACTACCCCCTCAAACATAAATTTATGTTGAATTATAGCCTAGAAAAAATGAAATTGTAGGTTTGTGTTGGATTGTGGTCTATAAATTGGCCTATCACATCCTCCATATCGATAATTAAATCACTGCTTTATTATGATCTCCACAAAAGCTACTGAGAGATCACACCTGACATCCACATCAAATCCAAATTGAGATCATATGGAATGAAATAGAGCCCATAGACCAACCTTTTTCCATGACCTTTGTAAATATTTAAATAAGAACCAAATAGACACAACAAGCCAAAAAATTGCATGCACTATTGTTTTTCAAAAAAATATCTCAATAAAAAATATCGAACTAGCAAACAAAAACTAGAACGACTCCAATAGCATGATGTTTTTTTTCAAGATATCTAGATAGAATACTAGTATTGAAATAAGCTACAAATGTAGAGCAATCACACACTCCTACCTACGAGATTAAAAACCATTGAATGCAAAAAAACCAATATACATGAAAAATGGATAAATCAACATGAAGATTAGCCATGGGTGAGATGTAAAATTAAGAGAGGCGGGATAAAAGTTTAATCCGAGCAGTGAAGCTAGTTGGGTATTTAACTCCCACTAACTAATATAGGTGGTGAGTTAACTCCCAAAATACTCACAAGAGGTGGTGAGATACTTTCATTAATATGGACATCTAAGTAGGCTTAATGCCCTGTCTATATATCCATGTACATAGTACATGAAATAATATATACATTAAAATTTCTTTATATTTTATATATTAGATATTATTCATTTATTTATTTAAATTTATATATAATATGAATATATAATTAAAAAATTATTAACATTAAAGAGTAAAATATAAAAAAATGTAAAGATTACAATTGCAAAGAAAATAAAAATATCCTCCCTCCCGTTGCAGAAAAAATTCATCTCTGGTCGACATCATATATTTGCAGGCTAAAATTTTTCATCTCGGGCTATAGTATTTTTCTATAGTTGGCAAAAAAAATTATTCAAGGCATTATCGATTTAATTGGTGGTCGAATATTTATTTAAAGGGCACAATATTTTTGGTGGATTTATTATTGGGCATCCATATTTAATTGGTGGCAATATTTCATTTTTTGCATATTTGAATAGGTGGTCGAAATTATTTTACAAATCTAAATTTCTACTGGCAATATTTAAATCTACAGTTAAAAATTGTTGCAAAGGGCTTTGATTTTTGCAAGTTTGAAAAGATTGTTTGTTGGCCTCGCAGACTCGCCATTAACACCTGCTGACTGTGTAAGTTGGATGGAGCTTTAATTGCAGCTGTTGACTATCCTCCTGTTGGCCGCCAACCTCTATCAACCTCTCGTCGACTTCCTTTCATCTACCATTCATTAACCATCGAAGATTAAGCTCCCACCAAGGTAATATCAGGGAACCTAGAGCTTTCTCTCAGAGCGATGCCACCAAGCGGTGCCGCTTCATCGCCGCTCTCCCGCCACCCCATCGTCACTGGCCTTGGCGGCATAATATTTTTTTTACGAGCACCCAACCCGTGGTCCTATTGCAGACTAGGGGCTTATTTTTTGCCCCTAGGTTCTTGTTTTTTGCACCTGTTTAGCTTGCACACCCTAATAGGGCAGTTTTTTCAATGGAGCATAATTTTTCGCCAGGATATCAGATTTTCACAAACAAGATATCGCCAAAAAGTTGGTTTTGTGTACTTTCGAACGGTGTAGAGTATTTTTCCAGATTTTGTTGTAGGTACAAATTATAGCCAACTGAAGTCAGTGCTTCCTTTTGGACTTCCGAGTTCATATATTTTCACTAGTTTGTTAGATTTTGGAGATTCCAGTAGCATTGCAAAGGTGATTTAAAGTTCTATCATTCTGTCCATCCATTTTTTTTAGATTAAACTCTACGTACATTCTATTAAGTTTTTGCAATTTGAGGCATTTGCTTGATATCTTAGACATACTGCAATTTGGAGAAGGTTTGTTTGCATTAGGAGGCTTCATTTTTAGTGGTACATCATATAATGGGGGTTTCACAAAATTTCTATCAGATATATTTGCCTCTTGGTAGTTTTTTTTGGAACACATGGTAGAATCAAGATTTGAGCTTCTTACTCCTCACAATTATCACACATGGAAGGTGAAGATGCAAAGGCTGAGGAACAACCAAAATTCATTAGAGAATATGAGAAGTTTACACACTGGAACAAATATGATGAGGCGATGGGCTTAATTGCATTGCATGTTTTTGACTCTTTGTTCTTCCACATTGAGGAGTGTACTACACCTAAATAGGTATGGGACAAATATAAGGATCTCTTTGGTTCTTTTAGTGATGTTAGAGCATTGCAATTAGAAGCTGAGTTGGCATCTTTTTCCACTGATATATTCCCTACAATTGAGGAATATTTTATGAATTTTAAGTCTTTACATACTCAGTTAGCAAGGTGTGGGAAGGATAAAACTGATAAGGGATGCATATTCTTGATCTTGTCTAAGTTGAAGGGTGCATTTGCCTCTTTTTCCACTTCTTTCTATTCCACTATGGATGGATTAAGTGATAAAATTTTTATGCCATCATTTGAGGTCTTTTGTGAGATTGAACAAGGAGTAATCTAAGCTATCAACATGATGTCACTTCCAAGTTTCATGCATTACTCACCACACCACCTAAGGGGAAAGGGAAGAACAAGGGTAAAGCTAAGTCAGGATCTATTGAGAATTCCTCCAGCTCTTCAAAAGAGGATAAACATAAGAAGGAGAAACCCACATCTACCTTTTACAAGGGGATAGGGCATAGTGAATAGGTATGCTTTAAGAAGGAGATTCATGAGTTAAAAAATCTTCTCAAGGATCACAATATTTCAATTTCTTCATCTAGTTCACCTTCTTCTTCTACCACACAAGAGGAGACTCCACATAAAGAGGATAAAGGAACCACCTCTAGAGATTCCAGAGGCAAGGGTCGTGCATTGATTACTACATTTGTTGATAGAAATGAAGGATGGATTATTGATTTAGGTGCATCAAGGCACATTGCTAGCTCTTTTGATCACATTATTATAGGTCCACTTAGAGCACCTGAGTTTAACAAAATGCTAAGTGCTAATGCTAATATGGTTCATGTAGCTAGTATGTGTGATGTAGATTTGGGTACAGGTCATGTCCATGATGCAACTTATATTCCTGAAATGGCCCATAACCTTCTCTCAGTTTATCAAATTGTATAGGGAGGAAATACATTTGAGTTCACATTTGAGTCTGTTCTCATTCAGAATGATCTAGGAAGGCTCATTGTTGTAGGGTTGGTTGATCATCAGTCAAGGGTATATACCTTCACCCACTTCTATCATGATGATGATCCTTATGTTCTTGATTCCCCAGATTCTAGAGTGGGTAGTAATTCACATGATGAAAATGGTGGCTAGTTGAATTTAACTCTTCTTTGTGTGGCTTCGTCATCTCATTCTGTACAGTAGGATATATTTAGTTTTCCAGACTTGGGATTACATGATGGCTTTGTTTTAGGTATTGTAGACTTAGCTACTTCTAAAGGTTTGGAGGAAATTCTTGAGAGGATAACTCTCCTCTATGGAGATTCTACTTTGGAGGGTATTCTTGAGTCTCCACAGTCTATTATTTCGACCTTGATGGGGGATCCTAATTTTGGTGAGACTTCCTTGGAGGCACTTGGTTCATTTTCAGATATTTCATATATGAGGCTTCTTCCCTCACATTTCATTATGGAGTTGGAGTTTCTTCCTCATCTACCATTGGATTTGTTTCTTCCTAGAGGGAGACATGTGGTTTGTCATCATTGGATACTCTTTTGGCTTCAGACTCTCTTCAGTGGTCTTGGTGATGCTTCATTCAAGGAGGGTAAATCTAGTATCCATCTTTTCCATCATTGGAGGTATCATTATATTGTATTCTTGTGATGGATGTAGCTCTTGGGGGGTATTGATGTTGAGACCTCCATCATCACTTCCATTGCTTGTACATGATTTGCATTAGATTTTGCATTATATCTCTTTTTTGGAGAGGATTTTTGTCCCATGAGGTTTTCTCTTTTTCTCTATTTGTAGGAGATTGCATTTTCATTTGTACATGGGTACCTAACATGGCCTAGTATCTAGAGACATCTTTGTGTTTGCATCATTTGCATAATAACTACACTCCCAAGTTGCACTTATGGGGGGTGTTAGTGTGAATGGGGTTATTTCCTAACTATTTCCTAGTGAGGACCTATTCACATCATTAATAAGTTTACTTAAGAGTTACTTTCTTAGGTGGAATTCTAGAAACTAGTATTAATACAAGGTCATGTATCATTAATTAGCTTGTGGTTATCTAGGCATTTAATATTTCACTCATGCATTTAAAATTATGCATTAGGAATTTTATGTTTGCATCTAAGGAGGTTATCCAACCTCCTCTTACCTTGACTATATAAACAAGGTGCTTGTACATTTATAAATAATTCTAGATCAATTCATCATAGATCATCATTTGATCATATTGTCTTCTTGCTCATGATGCATCAATTTCTTGTTCATGTGGATGGTGTTCTTGGTTGATCCATTAAAGGTTGCAACTTCAAGTGGGTTATTGTTTATTCATATTTCCAACAATTACTATTTTTATTTCTCACATGGGTCATGGCCCCCAATGAGGTTGTAGCCTCTTAAGACTCGTGGCCCCCAAAAGGGTGTAGTCTCAAGGCATGTGACTTTCTTTGCACAAGCCACAACCTCTAAAGGCCTACGACTTGTGCAAGACAAGTCGCATAGGCTTGTATCTTTTTTGAATTTATTTTTTAAATAAAATTTTAAAATAATAGAAATAAAATTTAATGCATTTTATGGTGTACATATTTTTATGATATTTTTTTGTATACTAATCTATTTAGTAAAAAATCAAAATAAATGGGGTTACAGTCCCTCTACCAAACTATGGCATAGTAGTTCTCAAAGTTAGTGGAACCTAAAAATATTCTATCTAGACCTTAGTTAGATATGGGGTCCATCCATATTAAATTCTCTTAGTTTTAGTTATTTCAACATCGTTTGACTATTCCAAGAATGAACGCATTCTTGAAAAGGAGTGATTTGAGAGTAGTGTAATAGTGGCAACAAGAATATTTTATTTTTTGTGCATCATGGGGTAAATATATCGTACCAACATGTCAAGGTAGGTAGGTGAATGATATTGGAGGCCTTAGTTTGTTTCTTGGTCTCTTGATCCTTCCAAGCTACATTATTCTAGTGTAATCTTTGAAGAATCGTGAGAGCGAAAAACTACCAAACTATGACAAAATAGTTCTAAGATTTTTTGGCACCTATGAATATATTTTTCTAAACCTATAGGTGGATATGGAGTCCCTCCACATTGAACTCTCTAATTTTTTTTCAACTCAAAACCATTTGACCATGCCAAGAACAAATGTGTTCTTTCAAAAAGCATAATTTGAGAGAAGTGTAACCATAGTAACAATAATATTTTGTGATTTGTGCATCATCAAGTCAAATCAACTATGAAAAGAAATTAGTGTGGTTAGGTGAATGATATAAAAGGCCTCAATTTTTCCCCATGATGTCTCTCAATCCTTCCAAGCTATAGTATTATATTGGTCTCTTAAGAGCCCTAAGAGTAAAAATTGCCAAATTATGATAGATAATTTCTTAGAGCTTTTGACACCTACAAATGTTTTTCTAGATATGCAATTAGATATAGGGTCTATCCACATTAAATTATATTATTTTTGGTCAACACAACATTGTTTGACATGTCAAGATTGAATGCATTCTTGGAAAAAAAATCATTTTGAGAGCAATGTAATTGTGGCAACAAGAATATTTTGTATTATGTGTGTCATGGTGCCAAACTAACTATGCCAACACATTAGGGTGGGTAGGTGATTGCTATTTAAGGCCTTGGTTTTTTTCCTGGGACTCTTGATCATTCTAGATTTTTTTTGGTGTAGTCTCTTAAGAGTCCTAAGAGTAAAACACTACAAACTATGATTGAGTAGTCCCAAAGTTCATGACACCTACAAATGTTGTCTAGACCTATAGGTGGATGGCAAGTCCCTCTATAATACCCTATCTCAATTTTTGTCAACTTAACAATATTTGACAATACCAATACTAAATGAATTTTAAAAAGTTTATCTTTTTGAGAGGAATGTAAGCATGCCAATATGCATATTTTGCATTTTGTGCATTGTGGGGCCAAATTGACAATGCCAACACATCAAGATGGGTAGGTGAATTCTATTAGAGGCCTTGGTTTTTTTTACTAGTACATTGATCCTTCTAGGCTATATTATTCTAATGCAATATCTTAAGATCCCTAAGAGAAAAAAGAATTCCAAACTATAATAGAGTAGTTCTCAAAGTTGGTGACACCTACAAATGTTTTCTATAGATCTAAAAATGGATGTTAGATCCCTCTTTAGTACCCTACCTTGGTTTTGTCAACTCAATACCATTTGACCATGATAATAATGAATGTATTGTTTTAAAATGCATCATTTGAGAGTAGTGTAAGCCCGTTGATAGGTATATTTTATGTTTCATGCATCATGGGGTTGAACCAATTATGCCAACAGATCAGCATGGGTAAGTGAATACTATTGGAGGCCCCATTTTATTCATTGGTTATCCTAATCCTTGAAGGATATGTTATTTTAGGGTAGTCTCTTAAGAGTCTTGAGAGAAAAAATTCCCAAATTTGATATAGTAGATCTTGGAGTTTGTTGCACCTATGAATGTTTCATTTGGACCTACAAGTCAACTTCTAGTCCATGTATAGTAAATGGAAACCTTATGAATTTAATTATTGTTCATTATAAAAATATTTTGACTATATTATATCAATGTCCATGACCTATCAATGCAATTTTATGGCATGATTTCTATAATGCCCAAAACACTCTACCAAAACTTAACCAAGGACAAGACACAAATTCCAAATTTTGACCACATACACTTGACAAACTCACAAAATCTTATTTCCAATATATGAACTTCATGAAAACCATAGAAACATTTGACCAATAAATTATAGTCTTTAGTTAAATAAATAATATTTTTGACAATTATGGTTGGATTTCAAAAGGAGACATATAATCACAACATCAAGATAGACTAATTAGTTCTACTAACATATTGAAAACATAATCAAGTCACATGTTATTCAAATTAAGTATCTCACAAGAGATTGATAGAATCTAATGAAAAATTCACCTAACATACAAAAGTGTATCAATTTTTCATTACACTGAGTGATTCAACAAGTACTATTCTTATTTTTATTTATAAGCTATCATTGTGGAATTTATAGTAAATAAATCAAATGGTTTGGATGACCATCTCTTACCATATTTATCTTTCGCTTCGTCCTAGAACGTGATTAGCAACCCACTGGGCTCCCATAACCTGTACAAACAAGAAACCTACAAAACTGGATATTCCATTAGTTTCACCATCAAGGGAAGATAATCACTTTAAATAATTTTAAAGTAGTTATAGAAGGACATGAATTAAGGGTCAAACCTATGCCTCGAGGGTTCATCCATGATGGCCTTTCCTACGCAGAGAAATAAGAAGCTTCATAGTTCACATTCTTGAATTTACCAATGCACACTTTGTCAAAAATAGGTTGCATCCTCTTGGTATAATACTTGCATAAGGAAAATTACTTTAAAACCTCTCAATCTAAGAAAAGACCTCTTTGTCACTAAAATCAAAATCTAATTATCTAACCTTAAAATCCTATTACAATTATAATTAATCCTCTCAATTCTTCAAAATATAAAGGTATAAATTTCACAAAGACTACAAGTTAACCTCATTCCAATATTACAAAAAGAACACCTAAACATGATCTTAAGGGAATGATAACTATGAGACTTATTTGAGCAAGTTTAACATACAACCTTAATAATTCTTATTCATGAAACTCATTTTGAATCAAAGTGAAAACCAAAGTATTCTCAAAACTTAAAAATATACTCCTCCAACTTGAGAGTTTCAGATATATTTATTGTTCTATATACTAGATAAGACTTACTGGTGCATTTAAAACCTATTGTCAACTACCAAGAAATGTATGAAAATTAACCTTAACGAATACTAAAAACAAGTTGTACTGAAGGTTTAATAATTCCTAAGCGATCTACCTAAGACACCCTAAGTTCTATATTCTAAAAAGGAATGGGCCAAGATTATACTCACTAATTAGAAAATCAATAGACATGAATTCATAGTTACTCTATATCATTTCTCTACTAGCTTGATTTACATTTATTAAGATTATTCCCAAATCATAGCAATATAGTTATTCAATCATAACCTCATTGAAGCTTTAATAAATAAAATAATTAACTTTGCAATTTGTGATACTCTAATACCAGTCAAATAAATCTTAAATATAACATGCATGGTCAAAGGAGGTAGAAAAATAGTGTAATCTTCCTTACAGACATTGAGAAGATCAAGACCTCAAGAGTATAAAGCAAACAAAGTTGACATAATATGTTCTTTGTTAGAATTATGGGTAAGTTGTGAGTATGTCTCTTGAGTATGGAAAAAGCCTCAGTCCAAATGAGGGAAACATATAAAAAGGCTTCTAAGGTTGTAGAAGTGTAATTTTCTGCTAAACTAAAAAAACTATAGACATCATTAGCCCTATAAAGATTCAAGATTTGGATTCCTATTGATTCTATAAGCAAAAGATAAACAACAATAAAATATATTATTGGTAGCCAGACTAGATAAGAAACCACCTTTTATGCCTCTAGATCAAAGCAAGTTACAAAATTTGATGAATCTCTCTTACCCCTCACAAATTTCTTTTCATCTATTAATTATTCATAAAAATGTCACTTGGGGAACAAAACTCTGATGAGAAAGTGTGAGTGGAATAGGAGAAGAAAGTATCTCATAGCAACAAATACAATTGTTGAATAAAAATCTCATTATGAACACAAAATGTAGGAATAAATCAAAGACTTTGAAAGTAAATAAAGTTTATTAGACATAAATATTTTAACAGTAAGTCAAATTTATTTTGATTTTCAAACATGCATATTGTTTACTATTTTCTTTCACCAATCTTGGTTTTGAACTCTAGAGACTACTAACAAAACCAATGTACATGAATTCAACTGCTAGCTTCCAAACATTCAAATCTCATCTAAGTCCATGAATTCACTTGGTGAGTTCCAAGAAATAAGTTATAGTATTCTCATGCCTCAAACCTCCATTCAACATCACATGCATGCCATAGGTACAAACTCTTTCTATAATCCATTTATAGCATTGCAAAGCATCCCATTTCACCAATTTGTGAATGCCATTAATGAGATCCATAAGCATAATCCACTCCCATCTTTCGCAAGTTGGATCAGATTAAAAGCAACATTATGGATTTTCTCCTCTTCAGATAATATATTAATGTTCGGATTTTCTCCTCTTCAGATAATTTATTAATGTTTCTAATTAGGGCATCCATGCCCACTTTTAAAAGCTTCTTCCTTTTTTTTCTGTTAGCATTGAGTTGCAATGCTAACACGGTTTGGTTGCTCAGTAGAAGTTTGGTTCGAATCTTGGTTCTAGTTTTGAGAAAATACAAGCCAGGAATCATGTAGATTACCAAAAATCCCTAAAAGAAGTCCCCATCTTCTTCAGTAAAACCACTACTCCTCCATATGACTCCTGACCCCTTGGCGCATGGTATTAAATTCTTCCTTCCACTCCATGAATTAGAGTATGCTTAGATAATCTCCCTGAAACTAATTCGCTTCTACCATTTGAAGTAGATAATCACATTAAAATATATTTATTGTTCTCTATTTACATATACCTAAATAGTTAAATCAACATATATAATACTTAAATATTATCCAAGAACTAAAATATCCTCAAGACTTATATGAAGTGTGTCAAAACAAGGTAGATTATATTTAAAGAGGAAACTAATTTATATTTCTCTATTTTCAAATAGATTATTATTGTAAACAAATAAGTAATCAAAGTTCATAAATTATGGACTAGAAATAGTACTACCTCTTCTCTTGACTAGGAATGATAACAATAATTTTATAATATAATAAAAAAATATTTTAAGTCATTGTGATAATCATAACCAAGTTTTATTATTATTGAAATAAGATATTACACCCTAAATGAATTAGATCAAAGCAATAATTCTTAACATTTTCTACACTTATAGCTATGATAAGATAGCGATCATTCAAACTTTTAACTATTAGTAGTTGTACAATAATGGTGTATCTAGCATGAAAGTAATAAAAACAAATTTGAATAGCTTTTACACATATTTATCGTCCAAGATTGTGATATTTTAATCTATTTGAAACCCCCCAAAAAAATTATAACTGTGACCTATATTAGCAATGGAGTTCACAAAAACATCTACTTAAATAATTAAAACTGAAATTTAATAGCTAAACTATTATATGTCAACCTATCAACCTATTCAAGAATTTACTAATAGTGACTATTACATATCAATCTATTAAATATTCACAAAACACACAATCATACGTTGCTCACTAACATAAAATATTATTGAACAACTTATAAAATAAATTCCATCTTATAGACATACGGATAATTATTGAACAACTTTTAAAATAAATTTTCTTATAGAAATTGAAGAACAATAATTATCTAGCTCATGAAAGGTGCAACTAGTTAATAAATTATCTCAAATAATGTTATTACCAATCTAAGTTAAATATTGTACTAAACTTTGGTGAGTAAGAAATACCCTCTTAAAATGGCATTTTAGTGAATTTCCACGCTTGTTGCATGATACTATAAAACTCAACTCAGCACATTCTCTTTTACATGAAGCTTTCTTCCACCCTTCTGACTCCTTCGAGTCGAAGCCTGGTTCACAAGCAATTAGAATCTTGGTTGACCCTCTATTAGAATCATTAGTAAAACATAGTTAATATAGCCGAAGCAATGTGAAATCACTCACAACACATCATAAAACAACTAGGTCACCTTAATCATAGTTCATATAGGGTACACTTTTGTAATACCCCGCTCCACATGTGATTAATAAAACCCTAATTTGTTTCATGTTTCCCTAAATATTTGGTGAGATGTATTACAAATGATAAATAGTGTGATTTTGTAACAATATTCTTGCATTTCATTCTAACATTTTGTTTAATTTTCATTGTCATGAAGGTGTTAGGAATTCATAAATTATGGAATATGAATTGAAATTTTAAATGGAATTGTTGCATAGATAAATATTAGGATATTAAGCTTGCAAATTAATGTTGTACTTGATTGTTTCTTACTATTGCATTGACAATGTGTAGGAAAATAAGGTGTGAGTACGAGAAGAGAAAACCATTGAGAGCAAATCAAAAGACATCTTATTGTGGAATGAATTTGAACCTTTTGGGGCTTATAAATAAATAAAGTTAATATGTGGTAAATTAATATGGTAAGAGTTGATATTAGAAGGATATTAGATTATGTGTCATGTGGGTGTAAGTGAGGTTAGGGGTTAGGAACCCTTATCCAAGTGTGAAACTCGGATGGATCCTTAAGTGGGCCTTTAAAGAGGGTTGTTGGTCAATATCCTTTGTTGGGATGCAAAAATAAACTCCCTAGGGTCTATACCATAGTAATAGGGGTCAAATGGGCATACAATAGGGTCTCAAGGACATGATTTGACTCTTGAAAATTCCTCATAATGAGGAGTGACGAATTTTGAAGGATGGAGATGGAGTGATAGAGAGGTTGTTCAAGTACATGTTTCATCTTTAATAAGGAAAGGACCCTTATTGATGGAGGTAGGTGCACTCCACACCTCCTCATCCAAAAATGTTGCAAGTTGAAACTCCTATATATCTTGGAGAGGAAGGATGAGTGGAGTGTTACTCACTTCTCCTTATGGAGAATCCATTTGAGATGAGAGAAAAGTGGAGATATGTTTCTTAGGAGATGGTGTTCAATGAAGTGAAGAGGAAAGGATGGTAGAAGAGTGTAATCCCATCATCTAAGAGAAAAGATAAGTATCCCTCCTTTCTTCCTCCTTTGTTTTGTGTTGAAATTGGAGTCATTTTTGTTTTGTTCATTGTTGAAAATGGTGAGTGGTGAGCCTCTATGAATGTAATTTTATGTTAGACTATTTCTATCCCTTTTGAAAAATTTGAGAAGACTCCATTCATCATCTTGGAGTTAAAGAATTTACTTGCTCGGGGGTATGGCTAGAGCCCATGAGGCTCCATGACGCCATTACGGTAGGGTGGAGAGCAAGCCTGAAGCAGTTGTGTGCCCTTCAATGCATTTTTCTTTAAACTTGGTTGTAGTAGGGAAAGCTAGTGTTTCAATGTAACATGAAAAGGAATAGAAAATAAATAAATAAGTTCATTGGTATGCAACAATAAATGATTCTGAAAATTATTTGTAACCATGCATGTTAAAGGATGAGTGGTGTATTCTATTTTAATAAGAAAATGGGAAAAAAAGAAGAGCAAGTCCCATTGATGTGTTGTTTCCCATTGAGAAATTTTTACTTGGTTTTAGAAGAGTTGCAAATAGTAAGACAGTCTTCTCATGCAAAGGTGCAATGATATTCCCTCCTAGTGTAAGCTTCGCTTATTTGTAACTATGGAAGAATGGTGTTTATCTGCTACTATGTGTTGTTGGTGGAAAATTAAAGAAAAAAAATAAGCATGTGTAGTTCTGTGTGCATCTGAGTATTCGTTCTCTTCCATGTGTGGGGATGTGTAAAGCCATTCCTGTTGAATTTCAAAAAAAACAAAACTGGTTAGTCATGATGCAGATTTTAAAGTGGTAAATTAAAAAAAAAAATAGTATGCATAAATGTATGATTTCATTTTGCTCAAGTATTTTTTTAATCAACTTACTGCACATAACCAGTAATACCCATGTCCAACATATCTTGTAACACTCTATCATCTTCCTGTTTTAATGACTGTTAAGTAGAGAATATAAAACTTAAACTACCGATTCTCCATTAGTCCATGTGAAAATAAAAAATGTTAGTAGAAGTGGTTAAATCAAGACATTTTGAGTGGGTATGAGGAAAAGAAATCCGACAGTAGCCATTTCAGGCATTCCCTGTTCTCACAAAGTCAAATGTCTTGAATCAGAGGCATTCATTAGTGCACAAAAGCTAGGAAAAGTAAAAGTGGATAGTCGATCACACAGATGCTTCACCCTGCTGGGTCCATCAATGAACATTCAACCCCAACACACCACTCTTCTTCGTCCCAAGTCGAGGTAGTGGGTCAGATAGACAATTGTTAGACAGTAGTTGTTGAATAAAGTTGTTGCCATTGAATCTGGATTGGTGGTGAAATCATATTACGTATCAAAAACCACTTGCCACCCAAATCAAGAGGCAAGGTCACTCAATCCAAACCTTTGCTTAGGATCTCTTGAACCTCTCTATTTCTAATCCAAACTGTTCTGTGCAATGTAAGGACCGAAGTAAGAGCAGTATGGAAAAATAATAATTAAAATGAAAGAAAAAAAAGAGAAAAAAAACAGTCATTGCCTAAACATAAAACTCTGCAGTGGTGCTTCTAAGTTGCATTAACATAAATAGAAAACCTATTTCCAATCTGCACTAAACCCTGCCATTATCAGAAGCTAGTTAATAAAAGAAAACAAGGGAGAGAGAACTCTTACGTTTTTTTTTTTCTTAATGGTGAATTCAACATTGAAACTGTGTATGTCCGGTTAATAGTAATGGATCAAATGTAGATGATATTATTATCATAAGAATATTATTATATTGCTCCAATGATCCTATTATTAATGGCAACTGTGAGGATTAAGTGCAATATGATATCAATTCAATGAATGACATCCAAAAATGAAAATAAAAATATATAAAATTGTATGGACAGAAATCGGCATGCCCATACCTGTAATCAACCCTTCACGTAAACAACCTCCATGTGAAGAATGGGTAGCCTGTAAATCCCCTCTCACACCTCCACCTAACCATTAAATGGCTGTCATTCCTTGCCAGTAAAATCCAGTGCAACTTTCATGGGAAGCTCATAACTGGCAGTGTACCATTAAGCGCCATAAATGCTAGGTTAATGGTTACCTCCAGTCACACTGAATGAATAAACTTTTATCATCGCTGCCATTTAAAAGAACTTGTTTAGTTTAGAGCAGCGAAGACTTCACGAATATTTAGCAAAGTGAAGAATAATACTAATAACAAATGGTGGGGAGTCATACGTAATAAAATAAATTTAATTGTCTGAAAGCTATGGTCAAGTCGTGGGATGTGATGGCAGCCAATCGAACACTTTTTTTCTAGGGTGGCAGAATGGGGTAGCGTGGGGAACACTAAAGGTTACTATTTCTTTGGCCGCATAAAATGGGATTTCAAAATTGACATGACCGAAGTGTTAAATCCACTTCATAAGCTGTCATTTCAAAGGGTATTGCTGGGGATACGGAATAAAATAAATTTAATTGTCTGAAAGCTATGGTCAAGTCGTGGGATGTGATGGCAGCCAATCGAACACTCTTTTTCTAGGGTGGCAAAATGGGGTAGCGTGGGGAACACTAAAGGTTACTATTTCTTTGGCCGCATAAAATGGGATTTCAAAATTGACATGACCGAAGTGTTAAATGCACTTCATAAGCTGTCATTTCAAAGGGTATTGCTGGCATTGCTGGTGTCGAAGTACGAATGATCATTAGTCTAGCAAAGGAATTATTAAAAGTATATAATCTTTTTTTTTATATTAGAAAAAGATACATAAAATTATATAGATAATGTACACAACTGTAACAAAACAGTCATATAGAAGACTTACAAACAAAGCCTGTAGCAACAAGAAATCAGCTACAGAGCCTTAACAAGATTACAAACCAGCAACATAAGAAGTAGAAAAATTGTTTCCCACCAACAGCAATTTCGAAAAGAGACGTAAAGAGCAGCCAAGAAAGGAAAGAACAGTGCTCTTTGCCAGCAGAAATTACATAAGAAAAATAGTAAAGAAAAATAGTAAAATGAGTATAGGTATTCGTTTTATAAATAATTTCTGGTAGAAATAATTTCACCAATAATTTAATGTTGTGGAAATTGAAATATTCAACGTCAATATTAAAGTGCAAATAGTGGAAAAAAGAAAATAAAGAAACAAAAAAAATTAGCATTTAATAATAATGTAAAGATTTTCTGCAAAAATATCCATATTAATAATACTATTAGTATGTCATGCATTTTGATCATTTAAATAATAGAATATGCCATAATAATAATGATGCAAGCAAATACCTCTATAAATAAATAATAAACAGCCAAATACATTTATGTTAATACTAAATGATTATATATATAGACATTATAATTCATATATAAAAATTGACAGATGAACATTATATAATATAAGACTTTAAGCAGCCAATATAAGGGCAAATTACCATACATTGAAAAAGAGTATTATGGCAGAGTTAAATGAATATTAGAATCATATAAGCTGCAGTTTAATCTATGTAACTGTATTGATTTAAAAGGTTCAAAAGCATCTCAATTAGAAGGAAAATCTGCCACGCTCGAAGAGGAATTGTAAGAGCTTTTGAGCAGCCATATTAATGGCTAAATAGCTACGCTTAGAGGAGAGGAGTATAGTCTTAAGGGGCTGTAATTAATATATATGAAAAATAAAATCATGATTAATGTTAAGATTTGGTAAGCAGATAGTATTTTAGCTGGTAATTAATGTCAAACAATATTTATCATATTTGTGTTAGCAATCAAAAATAATAAAAGTGAAAAGAAAAATATATATATACACATATATATACAATACATTAATATCAAGGTTACATTGATATTAACTTGACATTATTATAACATTTTATAAATAATAGTAGATACTAAATATATTGGTATGAAGACTTGTAAGGTATGGACAAATTTTTGATAGTAACATTGTCATTAATGTTCCAGTTAATGATAGTCATGGATTATAATAGAATTAGAAATGAAGCTTCAGAGTGAAGATCAAGGTGCCTTCACATATGAGTTACTCTAATGTAACTATTAATTACGATACTTGTAAGTTTAATACTTATATTAAGGTTTAATAGTGAGATTACCATTAACATTAGTAACACATTAACAATAATAAACTAATATTAATTTTGAGGAAGATTATTAATAGTGACCTAAATACTATTTTCTTCTAATTACTTGAAAGCTATTGATGACAATACTAGGTTGATCGTTGGGTGTTCCAATGTTACAAGGTTTCACCCTTCATGAATTAATTAGGCCAAGTTCTTCATAAATAGGTTTTCTCATTTCTTCTTTGATAATAGTTTTGCTAAATTTATTTAACTAATCCATTAAATATTTCAATTTGACCAAGTCAAGTTAGTATGTCATCTTAATAAAATGTGAGGACAAAGATACAAACTTAATGATAATTTTATTGATAGTAACACTAGTAATCATGTTATCTCATCATGGCAGTTTTAGTGTCAATTAGATTAAAGCTTGTTTAATAATTTTTAAAAAAAATTGTGGTGTTTTTCTAATGGTAAATTTTCAGGCATGACAGCTTCTCACATTGTATAATTTTCAACTTCCACTTAAAATTTATTATTCACTTATAATTTGATTTCGCCATATAAACATTCCTAAGGTCAAGTTATTTACTTAAATCCATTGATAATAGACCATAAGGATTTATCATCCTTTCATTAAATATTTATGGTATTAGAGTAATTCACATTATAATCATTGTCACATTATTTAGAATTAACATCTACATGTTTAATATGACGTCAAACAACTAAAATTACCATTAAGCTTAATCACAACTTGATCAAACATCGTTTATTTATATTATCTAATACCTTTTAGAAATATTACTTTGTGTAGACATGAAAATAATCCTAACTACCATCATGCATCTAATCCCGCTCTAATTAACATCCAATTCCTCTATTAATCAAATAAAGCCATTTATTGATTAAATCACTAATATTCATCACACTTGATTAAATAAATCAAATTATTTAATTAAGTCCTAAAGGTCTTCTTATTTGATTCAATAAATCAAAATGATTTAAGTCAAATATTAAAACCCTCAAAAATCTTCCAAGTTAATTAATTTGAATTAATTAACTCATAATCATAATTATCATTCTCTAGCTTTTGACTCAACCTGAGTCAAACTTAAACCCTTAACTAACCCACCCACTTGCACATGAAATTCATTTTAATTCATTATCTAATTATCTCTATTTTCCCTCAAAAGGCATATTCCCGAGGAATATTCCCTCATTAACTCCATTTGTGGAATTTCTTGTCCAAACAAATTCCACCTCCCCCCCTCCCCTCCCAAATCTCTCAACCATATGCATTTAAAGTCATTTTTCAAATTTCAAACCCACCTAACTTCATTTACTTGCACAATCTCCAAAATGTGCTCATTCCTCCTCCAATCATGTGGACAAGTGGCCTTCTCTCATTAGTTGGTCTTTTGTCCCACATTCATCCAAATCCTTCAATCTTCCAACTTTGAATCTATAAATTCATGGCTCTTCTTCCTTCATTTTCATCCACAGTTTGAGTATTCTTATTATAGGAATTTTGAGTTCATCATCTTGCATCTCTCTTTCATTGTCATCTTGAAGCTTATCAAGGATTGGGAAATGGCTCCTTTTCATACCAAAGGTGCACCAATCCACTATGGGATAGGTATGCACTATGCTTCTTCTCATGCTTTCATTTGGTTTACTTGGTCTTTTGATTGCTTTGATTACATTATGAGGCATGTTGTAGTATTTCATAGGAGCAGTTTATTTGCATGGTTTTTAAACTCACCATACTTTTGTGTGTATAAGTTTTTATCTATCTTGCAGATTTACATGCTCATAAAATGGCGCTAGAAGAAGGTCCCAACAATGGCTCTATCGTAATATCGAATTTACTTGCAAATTGTTTTGTAGAATTTTTTTTCTTTATTTATACGCTATTGTGTTAATACCATTGTCTCTATCCATTAAGACTAGTTATATCATGTCTGAGTATAAAGTCATGTTTAAATTGGAGCCTTCTTTAGTCATCATAGAGCCATGTTATTTAGTCATCATGATAGCTCCATTTACACCAACTCAAGAGTCTTATTGAATGATTTATTTGAATAACACAGGTTTTATCGACTGTCTTGTTGCAATTATTTGTTTCAATCTCTAGCTGACATTAAAATTTGGATTTGCATTTTGCATCTGTGTCTATAAGAGTTTTCCTTACTATGGAAATATTTTGCTGGTAGCCTACTATCTTGTCTATTACATTTTCTTCTTATTAAATCCATTGGTTGTCTTATCATCATACACTACTATTATTCATTGATTCACTAATAGTGATGTATCAGCCTCGCTCCAGCTATGTCAATGTGATGGCAATCTCCTTTCTCCCGCACAACCCGAGACTTTAGGCGTATAGTATAAAAATTAAATGATATTCTAATGTCAGGTCTTTCCACTATGTGTTTCCGGGAATGTACCAATCTTCGGCTCTTTTTTACTCTATGTAGTTTCAGGTCTTTCTAGATGTTTTCCAAGAATATGCATGTGACATTGGAAGGAAAGTTTGACATGTTTTAGTACCTACGTTATTTTGCACATATCGTGTAATCGTTGCTTTAACTAGTTCATGCGGCTTATCTATCTTGATCTGGAATACCCGTTGATCGCATTAACTTGAAAGTTTTTAACACTTTTTGCATTGGTAAAAAATCACAAAATTCAGCTTTAAGCTTGAAAGTTTCTAAAGTTTTTTAATTAAATTCATGTTGCATGTATGCTGCAATCATTGCAGTCCATGAAACCATGTCTTTGAGGCCTTCTGCCAATTAGTTCATGTGCCTTGTGTATGCTGCCATATTTGTATATAGGTTAAAAAGATATTTTTTAGAAGACACGCGATTTGCTCAATTCACAGAATTCAAAATTTCCCTATAGGCCATTCCAACAAAAGTAAAATGAGTGTTTCCAAATCCTAGACGGTGCATTTAAATTATTGGAAATGGAGCTGGTGTTTATGGTAATTATGTTGACTTGTAGTAGCGGCGGTGGTACAACAAGAAGAAGTGCTTAAATATTAAATGTCGCTATATCTTGTGCTAAGATTTTTCAAATCTTCCAAATTCAACCATTTGCTGATTGAAATGTCCACTTGTTGATTGTGCCCATAAATACCAACATTGAAATATTAAATGCATGTGTATCGATTTGAGAAGTCATTTAAAGCATTTGGGTGCGTATTGAATACAAGCCATTTAAGGCATAAAAGAGGTATTGATTTTTGATAAAAAGGCATTGAAATGAAACATAGCATCTAGATTACAAGTTTAGTGTTCCACTTTTTGATATTGCAGTCCATACAAAGGTGTTGAAGGAGGTAGATATTAAATCAGGCAAACATGTCTCACTCTCTGTAAGGAGGCAATAAACATATACAATTTGCAAATATTTGGAATCATTATTAGAAATTTGCAATCATTGTTTGCACTAATTTAGAGTCAAAGCCTAAAATTTTGATATTTTAATCTTTAGCTATGTGTACAAACATTCAAAAGGCGAAAGTTATGGGTTGTCTTCTTGTTTTAATTGTTCTTTACTGTTAATTTTCAGTTTATGTTTAACGTGTTGGTGAATAAAAGATTTGGTGGGTTATCTTATTTCTAATAAATTTGCACTCTTTGTAGGTTGGTGTTGCAGTTGAACATCGAAATTGAACAAAAGCAAGTGGATTGAAGAAAATTAATCCTGGAACTTTGAAACTAAGACTTGAAAAAGCATTTTTTAATGCTTGGGCTTCCATTTTATGCTCTTGTTTTTTTGTTTTAAGCCAACTCACTTCTTTTTGGGGTTTAAAATTAATCATTGATTTCATTTCATTTTCAAATTGGTTAAAATTGAACCTTAGAAACACTTACTAGAATTTCAATTTGGTCTAAATCTGAACAATCAACTTCACACTTGGATTTTGGTGCTTAAAATGAACTCACCATTGCTTTGGGGATTAAAACGAACTTGTGCATTCATTGTTTTGTAATCTTTTTCTCAATCCATGTCATTCGAATGCATATGAACTTCTCTCATGCTTCACGGCAATATTGAGAACCAAAAGCATCCTAGTTACATTGATTGCCTAAAACATTACCTACACACTTCAAGTTTGGGTTTAAAATTGAACAAATCTTGTGAGTGTGATTGGAGTACATCGTGAGTGTTCTCTCTTTGTTTCTCAACAAAGATCGATCAAACTACGGATATACTTGCTCTCTTTTGTTTATCCATAGAGGGTTTTTCCTAGTGGGGAAAAGTAATCACCCCAAGGAATGATCCAACCAGTAACACGCTAAAGGCAAGCGACTTCCAACTAGTATATAAGTGTGGGTACTCGAGGAAAGTTTGAGTATCACAAGGATCATTCTGATAAGAAGGGAAACAATGGTCTCTTGCCACATGGATGGTCCCCCACAAATGAAATGCTCGCACTAAAACCCCTTGTTTAGAAAAGCCAAACACCTTAACTATTTGTTGGTGCAAAAACGGTCATTCTAAAGCCATCCCACATTCTTATGGTTTTTAGTAGAGATGAGAAGTATGCCATGGGAGATTCATGGGTACTGATGCTTGGTTGACCCGAGAAGCGAGTGCACTGTAAGGGGGAACCTGTGTGGTCAAGAATTTAATCATCCACTAAGAGTAAGCGTAGCTAGATTCGTCCAAGTGGGAACTCAATAAATATTGTATTTTCATCCTAGGATTGTGTATATTCTTGGAATCAAAACACTTTGCTTGGATTCAAAATGCTTGAAAACAAACTTCACAAAATCCTCAAAATTTCAAACACTTTACAGGAGGCAAATACCTTTGATGAATCCAAGTGCTCTTGCTTGCCCTATGAATTTCATCCTTAGAGGCATCTAATTATTTGGGTTTAATCATAATTTGTTCTCATTAAATTCAACATTAGTAAACTTTTGCCTTAATTTCCTCGATTCTCCACATAAGGGATTTTGTGGGATGAGAAGAAGTTAGGACATTAGAAATCTAGTTTGAAAACCTAATCAAGAATTGTTTGCGGTAAAAAGAAGTCATTAAGCAAAGCTAAAGAAACAATTGATCCACACACATGTGCTCTTTCAAATGATTTCTCGAAGATAAAAATCTGAAACCAAAGTTCAAAAGTCTTAGTCCAAAAGCTCGTGAAGAACATCATTCAAGGCTTCACGAGGTTAGAGAAAGGTTGGTTTCCAATTTTTACAAGAAATTTTTAAGGAACAATCCTAACTTGTATGAATTTTATTCTCAGCAAAATCCCAATCTCTTTCAAAGGTTTTCTTATCTCACATAGGAAGTACCAAGTGTGTTCGTCAATACCGAGGTCTTGTAAAAGGGAGTCTTATCTAGATCTAGTCTAGGATCAAAATCATCATTATCACCCATCCCTCAACCATCAAAATCAAAAATCATCTCATCAACAACTCTTGAAAATCTTGAAAATAGCATTCATGCTAGAATTTTGGAAAATCAAAATCATTTTGTTTGGTTAGATATGTGTAGATGAATCCTTCTCCACATATTTGATCAAATTATCAATCCTTGTGAACAAGGTTATCTCTTGATAAAATCCAACATCTTCAGATCTATAAGTTCATTATCCAAAATCATCTTGTTTGACTAGGGGTGTTTTGATGAATCCTTCTTTACACCTTTAGTCAAACTATCATCTTGTGTACAAGTCTATTGTAGGACAAAATCCAACCTCTTAGAGTTTACAAGTTCACTATCCAAATCAAATCCAATCAAAGTCCCAAAGTCTAGTATCTCCGTAAAGATTCTCAAAAATTTCAATCATGCACACCATCCATCCTCTGTTTATCTCATCCCCATTCTTTGATCCTTAAAGAAAACTTGGATTCTCTTCTTTATGCCTAAAGTTTAGATCAATCTAAGGTGTTAGAGGTTCATCTCTTACATTCCTGAAAATTGATCCCTATTTTATGGTTCAAACTCGATCTCAATAAAAGAAGAACATGGAGCAAAACAAAGAGACATCCACTTCAAGTGATTTGAGTCAAACTGAAACAAAATTAAACCTTACGATATCCATTGACCTCCCAATCAATCCTCCTCCAATACCTCAAAATCCTCAAGAGGAAGGTCAAGTGGAAGACATCACTAACAATATCTTGGGGATGACACAAGATGAAATCCTTGAGATGGTGCAAAATCCCAAAAATCATAGAATTGTTAATGCCATGATGAGGTTATACCCCTCCCAATACATGCTTGAATTGGAAAAAGAAGGGTCTAAAATCCCTTCCAACTATGACATAAGCACTCTTGTGGAGAAATCTGTTGAGATAATGCATCCAATCCCACCCATACATTCATATCAAATCATCACTCAAAGCATCCCGCAAATCACATCATCTATTACTCAAACTCAGCCAATTGTTGGCAATGGAATCTCATTGCTTTATGCCCTTCAAGAACATCCCCTTGTGAATAACCAAGAGCTGGATGCAAACACCATATTAGGCCAGTGCGTCATAGTAAATCCATTACAACCATACATGCCACTCACCCTTCATAATCATAACAATTCATCCTCCTTTCATGCAACACCACTTTATCCTCTTGACACAAAAACCTCTCTCCCTATGATCTCACAGGGAGAAGGTGATTTGTTTGGAGCAAGGGGAGTCTTTGATCCCTCATCATCATCTCTTCAAGGGAATACACCACCCATATTTCCACCATTTCTACCTCTACCATTTACATCCACATAACCCTTGGGGTCGGGTCTTTCCCCTTTCCCCGCCATCAATCAAAAAAATCCAAGCAACCCCCTCGTCTTGCCACCGATATCGCAATAATAGGTGACAACCATTCAAACGACCCCAACAATCAATACATCTACCATTCCCAAAATATCTCAAAAAATGATCTCCCAAGGACCAAGCATCTCAATCACGCCATCCACCACTCAAACCCCAATCATCAATATGACTGTTCCTCTCATAACAACGGTCAATGCTATTCCTAATCCACCACCACCGCCAAAACCCAACATGGAAAATTCATTCAGCATCACATTGCAAGCAACTCAACAAGTCGCCTATCAAAAGGCACTTCAACAAATCCAAAATCAACAAGTTGCACATCTAGTTGCTCAACAAGCACAAGCATAGTTACTGGCACAACAGGCACAATAGGCTGCTTAAGCCAAACTTTACTACAACAACAACAAGCCGCCCAAGCTATGTAAGCAGCTCAAGTTGCACAAGCCACACAATCTGCCTAGGCTACACAAGCAGCCCAACAAGCATAGGCTCAAGCTCAAGCTTAATATCAAGCTCAGCAAGCACAAGTGCAAGCTTAATACCAGGCACAATTGCAAGCATATCAACAAACCCTGCAAGAGTATCAAGCACAACAACTAGCGGTTCAACAACAAGCTTTGTTGGCACAACAACAACAACATGACCAACAACAAGCATTGTTGGCTCAACAACAAATGAAAGCATTAATCACACAACAAATCTTGCAGCAAACTCCCACCAATGCTCCACCTATCAATCAAACACCTCCACTCCCTCAAAACACGTTCACTCCACCTCCTTATCCGTAGGAAGATGTGACAACACAAATCAAGTTGCTCTCGCATCAAGTGCTTGATATTCAATCAGAAAAAACAATAAGGACACCCGACAATCTGTGTCCCTATCCTTTTGATAAGAGCCTTGCAATGGTACCATTCCCAAAAGGATTCAAAATCCCCAAATTTGACAAATATCATGGGTTGGGAAAACTTCAAGATCACATCAAGGAATTCCAAGTACATTACATGGAAGTCAAGTACAATGATACATATCTGATGTGAGTGTTTCCTCAGAGCATGGCTAGTCCCGCCATGGATTGGTTCTCTCGTCTGCTTGCGGGCATCAAAACATTCCAAGAAATTGTAGATGTATTCCTCAAGAATTATGGATTCAACATCGACACGGATGTTAGTCTAGAGGAATTATCGGTGCTCAAACAAGGAAAGGGGGAATCATTCACCTCCTTTCTACAATAATGGCGATCCAAGGCCAATCGAAGCAAGTGGGTCATGCCAAAAGAACAACAAATTTTCACTATTATTGCCAATCTAGAGAAGACCTTGGAATTTTATCTAAAGATGCAGAGCATCACCACATAAGACCAATTGATCCCCAAGGCGCTCAACATTGAAAGGGCCCTTATTGCACAAGGGGGCATACCTACATATCCTAAACATCAAGATAGTTGCCCATCCGCCAACTATAATGAGAAACCTTGCACTTGGGTGAAAAACAAGAATGTCACCAATGATGGAGTTGTCGATGCCAAGGTCGTCATCAGTGCTCCAAAGTAGAATGCCAAACATATCATCAACCGCAGAACAAAAATCACGACAATACACAAATCAATGAAGTATCCCAACAACCACCCACCTAATCAATTCAACAACCTAAATAATCAAGGAGGACCACCTCCGCGAAATAGATATCCCCCCAAGAGGAAATTCACAGTCCTTGGGGAATCAATCGAATCCATAATGAAGAAGTTCGTCAATGAGAACCTCATCAAAATCCCCACTTATGATAATTACTAAGAGCCTCAGGTGAAGCCACCTTGGTACAATGAAAATTTTCTTTGCGATTATCATAAGCTCAAGGGGCATACAATTTCCAACTGCATGAAACTAAAAAATGTCATCCAAGACCTCATCGATGACAAGATCATAAATATTGAGCAACCAACTAGCAATCAAGATCTGAAAATCTACACAAATTTGATGCCCGATCATAACCAAGGAAACAACAAAGGGAAGCAAAAATATGGCAATGTGAGCCATGTGTATGAAGGAGTTGTTGCATGCCTTGAAAAAATGGTCACTGTTGTTAGCATCAAGGGAGCCAAAGTTGATTGTGGAGTCACCACATGTGGCAAAAAGGTCGCCATTATCAGAGCATCGCAGCCACCTAGGACATCCACCTCAAATTAGAAATCCATTCCTGATGGCTACAATGTCCTAGACCAGTTAAAAAGAACCCCTACTCAGATCTCCATCATGGAGTTACTGAAGATTTCAGCCGCCCATAGGTAAATCCTTGAAGAAGCATTGGCTTAATCTATCATCTCCACCAACCTTGATACAAAGCAATTTCAGGCTATGGTCAGTAACATCACCACTCCAAATATCCTCACATTTTTTTATCAGGACTTCCCCACCCAACCATCTCACAACTGTGCACTCCACCTTGAAGTCCTGGTTCACAAAAATAAGGTCAAAAGGGTCTTGGTGGATGGGGGTGTAGGCCTCAACATTTGTTCACTCAAGCTTATACAAAATATATTAATCTATGAAGATTCCATTGAAAAAGGTAAGGGTATCACAATCAGGGCTTACGACGATCAAGAAAGAGTGTTCGAGGGCACTATTCAACTCCCTATTCAAGTAGGTTTTGTTGTTATGGAAACCACGTGTCAGGTACTTGAACTACATCTACCATATAACATCCTCCTAGGGCGCTCGTGGATCCATGGGATGCAAGAAGTTGCATCAAATTTCCACCAATGCATCAAGTATTCATACCAAAACCAAGAGGTCACAATCTATGGTGATTCAGAGCCCTTTGCCTATTGCAAGAACCTAGAAGCGAAGTACTATAGAGTCCCCCAAGTCCCAAAGAATGATGAAGGCCCCTCAACTCCATATATAGATCCATCAAACATAGCCTCCACTTCTGGGACAAAGACACCTACCATCCCCTACATATCAGACATCAAGCTTATAATATAAGACAATGGGTGTGGGGAATATAGAATGAAGAAGGGATCCTTTATGGTTAGGGAGTTACCTCAATCTCCCAAATCCCATGGATAGCCACAACCCACCAATACAACAACTCAGACCTTCAGAGTGGATCCCTCTCAATTCAAGAGTTGGGGAGATCTAGGCCGAGAAGTGGTGGATGAGCAAGACGTATCCAGTCTCCTCTATCAAGATGAAAGACCTATATCATCCCTTCCCATGGATGATGCCAACAGAGGACTTCAATTAATGTTGGGTATGGGCTATAACAAAAATGGAAGTCTGGGAAAGAACACCAATGGCTGATTGGAACCTATCATCGTTCAGAAATGAATGAAAAATAATTGCCTTGGTTGTACCCCTCTGAGTGTAACCATACATGGCAGAAGTCTCCCAGTTAAAGCAGTATGACTCCCCCTCAGCTAATGGCAATCACCCTTGAACTACCAGTATCTACATGTCTTCCCTTAGATAACTTCACCTTTGATGTAACCGACGTGTTTAGTAGTGACGAAGATCCTATAACTGACTTACCTATGTTATTTGAAGACTCCTCCCTATGCATGATCTGCACCCTATCTTTTGAGTCAGACCACCAAACCCATAAAATAAACCTGGTCTACCCCCAACTCATCGATTACAACCAATGAGGACCACCGATTATAGACACGTTCAAAAAATTATGAGGCACTCTCAAAATTCATGGGATTGCGGGATACAATACCATATGGAGATCATAATGCTGGATTTGACATCACACTGGACACTCAAGCCTATTACGGGGAGATAATTGAATCCTTTGGTCACAAGAGTGATAATTTGAGAATAATCTCAAGGTCCTTGAGTGAAAACCACATTGTGGCACTCTCTGACCCAAAAACAATAAAAATAAAGGATGCATCCAATGGTGAAAACCTCTTCGAGGCACCGGAGAATGAAGGATTCAGTCTTCCCCTTAGTGCCCTTCATCAAGAAAAATCAATGGTCTTGGCAGAACAATGCAATCCCATCAACCTATGAACAAAGGAGCTACCACACATAACCTTCTATGTTGAGTCACTTCTCATGGAATAACATGAACTCTTAGCTTCATTACTGAAAGAAAGAAAGGTAAACTTTCCATGGACTTATGTTGACGTGCCTGGACTTGACCCAGAGGTAGTAGTTCATCACTTGGTTTTATATCCTGAAGAAAATCATGAGACAAAAGCTAAGAATTATGCATCCCCAAATAGCCTTGCTAGTCAAAATGGAATTGCAGAAACTCCTGGATGCAAGTTTCATACACCCGATTGATTATCATGAGTGGGTGTCAAACCTAGTACCTGTTTCAAAACCCACTGGGGGCATCCGCATTTGTACGGATTTCAAAGACTTGAAAAAAGCATGTCCCAAGGATGACTTTCCACTACCAAACATTGACATGATAGTGGATATGACGGCCAGACATGAGATACTATCACTAATGGATGAGTTCTCAGGATATAATCAGATCATGATAGCAAAGGAGGACTAGCACAAGACATCGTTCACATGTCCGTGGGGAACCTATTTCTTAAATATGATGCCATTTGGGCTGAAGAATGCAGGAGAAACTTATCAGAGAGCCATGACATTAATATTTCACGATATGATCCATAATACCATGGAAGATTATGTGGATGACATATTAGCTAAATCAAGGAAAAGATGAGACCACATATCAACTCTAAGCTTCATTTTCGATAGGTTGGAAAAGTACAAGGTTTGACTCAACCCAAAGAAGTGTGTCTTTGAAGTGCAATCAGACAAGCTCCTAGGGTATATCTTGTCAATGAGAGGAATGAAAGTAGATCCCACCAAAGTCAAGGCGATCCTTGAAATGGAGGCACCCAGGACATTAAAGCAGCTAAGAGGTCTACAAGGAAGACTCTAGTCTATCCACAGATTCATAGCACAACTAGTAGACAAACAATCCCATATTCTCATATACTCCATAAGGGGGTAGCATACAAATGGGATGACAAATGTGACCAAGCGTTTAGAAAAATCAAAGAATACCTACTCACACTGCCAGTTCTAATGCCACCAATCCCAAGAAAACCATTGATCCTATAGATATCGGCAACAACGACAGCTCTCAGCGCTCTCTTAGCCCAACATGATGAAAATGGAAGGGAAAGAGCAATATACTACATTATTAGAACCATGGTAGGACATGAGCTAAATTACACACCTATTGAGAATTCTTGTCTAGCATTCATGTTTGCAACTCAAAATTTTAGACATTACATGCTAGCGCATCAGATCAAGCTAATCGGAAAAATAGATATGCTCAAATACCTACTTTCCAAAACAACTCTCACAAGATGGACAACTAAGTGGGTTATGATCTTAACAAAGCATGACATTGAATATGTAGAGTACAAGGTCATCAAAGGACAAGCAATTATGGATCAACTGGTGGAGACAACTATATATGCAGATAACCCACTTATCTTAGAGTTCCCTGACGAATCAATTTTCAACCTAAGTGTAGTGGATCATTGGAAGATGTATTTTGATGGATCCTACACACAGCATGGGTCAGGAGCATGAATTTTCTTCATCACTCCCCAAGGGGACTACATACCAAAATCCTACAAGCTATTATTCCCACGCACAAATATCATAGCAGATTATGAGGCTCTTGTCATAGGGCTGAGGATTGTGGTGCAATGGCAGATTATGGCCCTTAAAGTATATGGAGACTCACAACTCATAACAACTACCCAAAGCAAACAACGGAGCAAATGACAGAATGACAATGATTGGATCACTCTTGGAAATCCCGCACAACGTCCCAAAATAGGAATTCCTCGTAGAGTAGCTTCTCATACCATCATTCAAGGTACTAGAGTCCGAATTTGTGTGTGAAATTGTTGGTCCCGGTGATCCCTGGTACCATGACATTTACACCTACCTAAGAATAGGAGTCCTTCTCGCTGACATAACCTCAAAACTCAAAAGAGATTTTTTCAAAAATTTCTCTCATTTCTTCATCCTAGGAGAAACCTTCTACCGTAGGAGCATCAAAGGGACCCTATTACATTGCCTAAATACTGAGGAAGCTCTAACTGCTTTAATTGAGGTACACAACGACATTTGTGGTTCGCACTCGAGTGGTATGACTTTGGCTAAAAAATTGTTGAGGACAGGATATTAATAGACCATAATGGAAAGAGACGCACATGACTTTGTCAGAAGATGTTGATAGTGCCAGCAATATGGAGACCTCATCCATGGACCAACTCGAGCTCCACCCCATTATCACACCTTGGCCCTTTTTCATAGTGGGGGCTCGATCTCATTGATAAAATCACCCCCACCTCATCCAATGGCCATAAATTCATCTTTACCTCCACAGAGTACTTCACGAAGTGGGTCAAATCCATTCCCATGACCTACATAACAAGAAAGTAGATATCCAAGTTCATCATGAACTACCTTATTTGTTGATACGGTGTCCCTCAAGTCATTATCGTAGATAATGGGACACCTTTCAAAAATTAGGATGTTTGTGACCTTTGCCAAAAATTCAACATCCAACATCACTTTTCCACTCCATATTACCCCCAAGGTAATGACCAAGCAGAATCCACCAATAAAACCATTCTAAAAATCCTTAAGAATATAGTCAATGACACTGGTCGTGACTGGCATCTACAGCTAAATCCCACCTTATGGGCCTATTACAAAAGCATCCACACACCAACAGGTGCCACCCCCTTCTCCTTGGTCTATGGATCAGAAGCCATCCATCCCATTGAGATCAAGCTCTCGTCCCTGAGGATATCATTGCAAAATTTCATTACAGATGAAGAATACTGAGCCTCACGACTAAATGATCTAGAGCTACTAGATAAGTGGCGTATGGATGCCCTAAATCACTTGCAAGTCTATCAGAACCACCTCAAGAAAAGCTACAATAAGAAAACCAGGAGGCGAACCTTCCATGTCGGTGAGCTAGCACTGAAGGAGAATAAAAAAAAATGCCAAATCCGAATAGCAAGGGAAAATTTTAGCCCAATTGGTTGGGACCTTTCATCATCACAACAAGCTACAAGTCAGAGGTATATCATTTTTCAACACCAGAAGGTGAACCTCTGTAGGAGCCCATGAACAACTCCCATCTCAAAAAAAATTATGCTTGATCTTTTAAAGGTAAAACCAAAAATACAAAAAAATCAAAAAATCAAAAAAATGATTAAAAATAGTAAAGAAAAAATTTTCCTCTAGTGAAAACCACTTCGGTGGCACTTTGGACAAGTACCTTGGTGAAAACTTGGCAAACAGGTGTCAAGTGTAAATAAAGCACTCTCCATCCACCAAGATCTTCACGACTTATTCTGCACACTCACTTATCCATTACATTCAATTTATCCTTCCATTCATCCATTTGCATCTGTACCATAACTTGATCTTGTGTTCATATCATGTTCCACCCTAGTACTACTTGGCACATTCCTAAGGTCAGTTTTTCCTTCCTATATCAAAGTAGTCTATCACATCACGTTGGGGGAATGTTCTGATACCTACATCGGATCAGATTCGTGTATATTCTTGTGATCTTCCTTAAAATCTAGAAATCTAAAAACATCAGAAAATCCTTCAAAAATCTAAAAACATCAAAAAATCCTTCAAAAGTCCGAAAACATAAAAATATCCAAAAATACAAAAACATCCAAATAATATCAAAATCCAGAACATGTCAAAAATCTGAAGAACCAAAGTAGTGGAGTCATCCTATCAAACTATGTCATCTCTGAGCTTGAATGTAGGCAAGGTTGATTTTTGATCATCCCCTGAGACACCCTAGGTCAGTCCTTTAGGCATTCATCACAATAATTTGGTAATTCATTTTGTTCATATCTTCACCCTGTAAATTGGTTAGGTCATCACTCGAACTACGTGGTCTCTATGTGTATAACATAGGCAAGGCTAATTTGTTGATCAACTCCCAAGACCCCTATGATAGGTCTCTAAGTTAGTCTCTTGGTCAAAATATTGGAAAACCCAAAAAAAATCAAAATATTCCAAAATAAGAACATTCGTAAAAAAAAATAAAAATTGAAAAACCCAAAAATAAAAATAGCCTCAAAATATTTAAAAAAAAACACGAAAGACATCCTAATATTTGAAAAAAAAAACCCAAAATGGTGCATCTATCTCATCTCGCTTTCACCCGCAATAATCATCATTCATAATAAATCAATCATCGCTTTCATCCTTTGGAAAGACAATCAGAAACAAGTCTAGCAAGTTTAAAGGTAAAAGCTCAATCATCAAAGTCTCAAGTCTAGGTCAGTAATCCAACAAGTTGGTCAACTCTTGGTATCAATAGCTTATCATCCAATCAATCCCATATCACCTGATCAACATCAGGCATCACCGTAGTTCATTCTTGGCTAGCGGTATGAAGAACATTAGCTTGTTTGTTTACTTTATCTTTGTTTTTTTGACTTATCTTATTTTGCCCCCATTCCAAAGACCTCTCGATGGTGCCTAATCAAAATGGTTTAGAGAGAAAGTAATGGGGAAACGATCATTATCTTGTTATCTACTATGCTTGTTGGATGTTCTTGTAATATAACTTGGTTATGCGAGCTTTGTTTAGTTTGTAGGGAAGGTGTTTTAGATGTCTTGTTGACCACATGGGAAAGCTTGCTTTTCTATGTTTTGGTCTGAGATGTTTAGAATATTTGAATTGCATTATGAATAAGGTTTTGTATGCCAAGTGTGAACAAGAGTACTTCTATCTGATTGTCAAGTGAAAGTGCATCAAACTAGGTGCAACACCATCCTGGTTCTTTATACCTTGATGCATCACACCTATGTGTGTTATCAAAAATAAGGAAAGTTATGCTCTTTATTTCTCCCATCCCTAGATAAGCAATACATCATCATCATTCATCACCATTCATCATCATATCTAATAAAGTATCAATGACTCATGGACTTGTTGGACTTTTGCATCTTCTTGGATTCAAGGGTTGATCCCTCTCATTCTTCTATCCTCTTTCATGCTAACATAGTATCATTTCATCAATGCATCCATCTTGCATTCATAAAACATTCACACTCTAATCTTTCATAATCGTGTCATATCATCATAGGAAAACATCATCCGTCTCATCCATCTCACATGCATTGCATCATCATTTAAGTTGTTTAAAATAATATAGATTTGTTATGCTGGGCATCTTACAAACATCTCATTTTCATCATCATTATCATATAGATTTGTTAGTCTAACCATCCATACATCCATCTTGAACCTCTTTATCGCGAGATTGACCCTCAAATTGAACTTTTCGCTCAATATCTCGAGGGGGCAATGTACCAACGTACTTCTTTCCGCTGAGGCATCGGAAAAAATCATATTTTTTTAAAATTTTCATCTCAGCGGCACTATTCTTTGAATCAATGCAATAGGATTATTAATTCAAAGACGAGGGAAATGAAGACATGAAAATAATCCTAACTAACATCATGCATCTAATCCCACTGTAATTAACATCCAATTCCTCTATTAATCAAATAAAGCCATTTATTGATTAAATCACTAATATTCATCATACTTGATTAAATAAATCAAATTATTTAATTAAGTCCTAAAGGTCTTCTTATTTGATTCAATAAATCAAAATGATTTAAATCAAATATCAAAACCCCTAAAAATCTTCCAAGTTAATTAATCTGAATTAATTGACTCATAATCATAATTACCATTCTCTAGCTTTTGACTCAACCTGAGTCAAACCTAAACCCTTAACTAACCCACCCACTTTCACATGAAATTCATTTTAATTCATTATCTAATTATCTCTATTTTCCCTCACAAGGCATATTTCCAAGGAATATTCCCTCATTAACTCCATTTGTTGAATTTCTTGTCCAAACAAATTCCCCCCCCGAAATCTCTCAACCATATGCATTTAAAACTATTTTTCAAATTTCAAACCCACCTAACTTCATTTACTTGCACAATCTCCAAAATGTGCTCATTCCTCCTCCAATCACATGTGGATAAGTGGCCTTCTCTCATTGGTTGCTCTTTTGTCCCACATTCATCCAAATCCTTCAATCTTCCAACTTTGAATCTATAAATTCATGGCACTTCTTCCTTCATTTTCATCCACAATTTGAGTATTCTTATTATAGGAATTTTGAGTTCATCATCTTGCATCTCTCGTTCATTGTCATATTGAAGCTTATAAGGGATTGGGAAAGGGCTCCTTTTCATATCAAAGGTGCACCAATCCACTATGGGATAGGTATGCACTATGCTTCTTTTCATGCTTTCATTTGGTTTACTTGGTCTTTTGATTGCTTTGATTGCATTATGAGGCATATTGTAGTATTTCATAGGAGTAGATTATTTGCATGGTTTTTAAACTCACCATACTAATGTGTGTATAAGTTTTTAGCTATCTTTTAGATTTACATGCTCACACTTTTTCACAACTATGAAATAAGCTACTCATTACTATACTCACTCATATCATGAAATGTATGAAATCTATGGTTACTAGGTCCATTATCATAATGCAAGTAAAATAATCTATAAGTAACAAGTGTAATTGTAATTGTATACGGGGTTTAAATAATTTTTTGCAACTCTCCTCTATTTAGATTAGTGTAGAAAGCATCTTTTGCACACTCAAATTCCTTTTATCTACAACCATCTTACTTTGTAGTTTTCAATATCACTACCATTTGAACCAATATTCTTTTTGAATACCAATTTACATTATATTGACTCTCTTCCTTCTAGAAATGCTACCAAGTCCTATAAGTCATTATTTTTTATTGTGGTCATCTCATCATCCATAACCACTCTCCAAGACTTATAGCCACTCTTTTTTTTTCAAAATTTGGATATAAGTAAAGGAAATATGAGTGGGAATGACACATATTTTTGTTGTTTTTTTATAAATAAATAATTATTTATGAATTTAGAAATAGTAAACAACAATATTTTTGGCAATCTACTTGGCTGAAAAAATTGGAATTCTGATTATCTTTTAAAACTTTTAACTAATGAAGCCTAGAGTGTGACACACCTTTCATATGTATTTGAAAGAGGATAAACAATTAAATGAAGTTATGTCTGTTTTTCAATATGTATATATATCAAGAATAAGATCTAGTGTACGTAGAAAATTAATAATAATCACCTATTTAAATTGTGACAGATGTGTTATATTTTTAGAATCCTATGAGCTTCCTTTACAAGCCATTTTTATTTTATTAAATTTTGTTAAAAAAATGTTAGCTTCAAGGATGAAGTCTTAATATTTTTTTCAGATAATATTAAACACACAAGTTTGTAGGTTTTTGGCACCACCACTTACCTAAATCCAAGGTAATATCAACATATTTTTTGATAGAAGGTCCAAATTTAAGCTTGAAATATTAACACTTTATCTATCCAAATGTTAGCACTTTTTCATCTGGTGGGTTTTTTCATTGCCACTATTTGGCTTATCATGATCTCACATTCACCCTCAACTATTACTTATTATTATCCTATTCTAAGTTGTCTAAAAACACATTTATGTATGTTTTACTATTATGCAGTTAAAGGAATTCAATTGCACTCACGTTATCATCATTGAGTAGGACATTAATTATCATTCAGAAAAGGGAGCATGCAAGTAATATTTTAATTGGTGAACCTAACAAAACATAGTTCTACATTATATCACTCTAGAGAATTTCCATCACTAAGGTCCATTATCTTTTATATTTTACTTGAGAATTTTGGGGTTTAACCTAGTATAGCATATCTCCTAGCACGATATCAACAACCCTCCAAAGACATTTTTAAATATTGCTAGTTTCATATAATAAAAGGTAGAAGATGTAGAGGAAAATGAAGCAATCCAAAGAGAAAAAGTACACATTCAATAGGATTAGATCCATGTAGAATTTGATGTATTGATGAAACCAACCTAAGATAGAGCATAAATCTTGGACAAAATTTATGGAATTATGTAAATCGAAAGGTACAATATTTTTATAAAAAACAATTCAAGTTCCAAAACCTACAAAAAATCATAGAATAATCATTTTGTTCCTCCTTCATATTTATGTTTGAAAATAACATTAATTATTAAGTATTACTCCAACAATTAACATTAGTTTAATCTAAGTTATTTATATATATTATTAGATTAACCTCAATTAAACTTAGAAAAGTTCTTTCCCTTTACAATTATATAGATAGATAGATACAATTTATCTATTATACAAGAGCTATAAACTAAATTTGTAAATTATTGTATTCTATTAATACATTTTTTTTCTTCTTAATTTTCTAATGTTCAAATGAAACATAATACAAGTAACACTCATGTGATCATTATGTCAAGAAGCATTTTACACTACATTATGGAGTCTCATGTTGTAATCATGTATATAAAAAATCTTTATAGTCATTGGCATATCAAACAATTATTATTTAATAATAAACATAATATAATAGCAATATCTTATTGAAAATAAAAATAAAAAAGAAATAATAATAATAATAAAATAGTAGAATAAAATATATTGAAGGGGTTTTGCTCAAATAGCTAGGCCATAGGGTTTTCAAGATGGAGATCCAAATTTGAATCCCCATTGTGACATCTTAGTGGTAGATTTCAAAGAAGTGGCTCTTGGACTTCCATTCTATCTTCTATGTTGAATTAAGTTGGAGGTCCCCTTGTGACTTTCATTGGTGTAGGTCTAAATTACTCTAAAAAAGCCATCTATTTAAAAATTCATTTATTTAAAAACCACCTCCATATTAAAAACCAACTATGGAAGATTAAGAGTCACAACTTAGAATTCCATATTAGATGTCACATTGAGATTTGCACTTGGGTCTCCACATTGAGAACTCAATGTTTTAACCAATTAAACTTAGACAAATCTAGAATTTTTCCTTAAAGAAATTAAGTATTATTGTCTTAGCATAGTACTATTATAATGTGTTTGCCTTTTTTTATTATTAATAATTTAGTTTTCAACTAATAAAAAATAATATTTAAAAAAAATTAGAAAAAAATCAAATTTGTAAAGTCAACTTGTAAAATATTTAATTTTATAAATTATAAAAATTATTTCTTGTGCAAGTTAAAAAGTTATGTATGTTATTGACAGATTATAGGGAAAGCAAGGTAAACATTTTTTAAGGAATGACTTTTTATTTTTTTGTTTTATAAAGTCATTTAATTAAATCTTTCTAAAATAAATAAATGTTACTTATTTAAACATATTTTAAAGAATGTTTTTTATGTATATAAGTGTTATTTTTTTATTAAAAAAATCTTACAAAAATTAATTAACTAAAAAAAAAACATTACAAAAATAAATTAACTATTAAAATAATAAAATAAATAAAAATTATATTATTCTTTCCTATTAGACTAATATTTTATTATTTATGTTTTTACTAATTTATGATATAATTTGATTGTTATATGTTTTGTAGATATATAAGATAATATTATTTTAGGTCTTTATTATATATAATCTACTATTTTAATGTATGATATATATATATTGTTGCTTCTCTTTTGTCATTTGTCCTTGATGTCAAAACTTGGCATATTTCGATGTTCTGGTTATCTTGGTAATTGACATTGGCATTATTGGTTTATATTCAAAAAATTTATATCTTGTGGTACTGATCAGGTTGAGCTTCATGTACAAATAAAGGTTATCTTTCTTATACAAGTGTTGGGTTATGGTATTGGCTTTCAGGCGATATCATTTTATATGTTTGATCATTATGTCATTTTGATAATGAATCATATGGGACTCATTTTGGCATGATGTTTTTTAGTTCTTACTTGATTCTATTTAGACATATACAGGTGATTGCTCTGTTACATCACTACTCAAATTGAAGATAATATGGTTTTGGTTATATGGAATTGGGCTTTAGTTCACATGAGGTATATTGCTTTCTCACGGGGCTCTTTCAAGCTATATTTTATTCTATACCTAGTATTGATACACAGTCAGATTTGTATTCATGAGTTGGCTATTGTATATAGCTTCATAATATTTTCATTACAAGGAGTTCATTTTTGACTCAAAATAATACATATATATTAAATCAGTCTAAAATGAGGATGAAAAACTAGAAAAATAGTATAGAAAAAAAAAATTATCCTAAAAAGAAGTTTAACTTCAAAATGAAAAAGAGTCTCTTTACCAAAGAAGACTCGGATGTTGAGTCAGATGACTCACTAGGTGATGAAGATAAAAATTTATTTATGGCTGAAGTATATACTCAAAAGACTACAAATAAAGAACCAGAAAAACAATCTGAGATAGAAAACTATGAAATTGAATTGCTTTATGCACTTCAAGAAATAAAAAGATTAAAGAAACACATTACCTCTCAAGAGAATAGTCCAAAAAATATGATCACATGCTTACAAGTTGAACTTGATGATTCTAAAAGAGCTATGGATAATCTCAAATCAGTTCTTGTTGATAAATATAAATAGATTCAAAACCTCGAACAACAGATTGTCACTCTTAAAAAACAAGTTGAAGGCTATGAAAGTAATATTCACTTGAATGATATACTTGGGAAACAAAAGTAGAGTAAAGGCATGATTGGTATTGGATTCAACACTGGTGAGAGTTCAAAAACTTTAAATCATTGTCAGATTTGTGACAATGGTTACAATGTTATATTCAATTCACAAGGTTGTGCTATAAAGAACAAATCTGGTAAAACAGTTGCAACCAGATTAAGGACACAAGGTAATGTTTACAATCTTCTTGATTCTTCCAATCATGAATGCAATGAAGGAATATGCCTTATGGGTCTTTGAATAAAATTGGTTATGGAATAAATGATTAGGACATGTTAACTTTGATAATCTGGTTAGGATCATAAAAAACTAGAATGTGTGAGGTTTGCCTGTTCTAAGCGAACCAGAAAATGCAGTTTGCAAAGAGTGTCTAAGAGGTAAACAAACAAAGGTTAGTTTCAAATCCAAGGAACATGCTTCAACCAAACCTTTGCAGCTTGTACACACTAATTTGTGTGGTACTACTAGGACAAGGTCTATAAATGGTGAGCAATATTTCATGTGATTTATCGATGACTACACAAGAATGGTTTGGGTAACCTTTCTCAAACATAAGTCAGAAGCTTTTGATAGATTTAAAATCTTTCATAAAATGGTTGAGAAAGAATATGAGATGAAGCTTAAATGCTTGAGGTCAGACAAGGGAGGTGAGTTTACCTCTCAAGAATTCATTGATTATTGTGAGCAACATGGTATAAAAAGGCAATATGTTGCTGCAAGAACACCTCAATAGAATGGGGTTGTTGAGAGAAAGAAAAAAAAAGTGAAAGAGATGGCAAGGACAATGCTAGATGAAGCAAAAATTCTAGACATGTACTGGAAAGAAGTTGTTCATACAACTGTTTACATCTTGAACATAGTACAAATCAGAGTGAAATCCAATTTCACTCCATATGAACTTTGGCATGGTAAATCTCCCTCAATTAAATACTTCAAAATCTTTGGTTGTAAATGTTTTATCAAAAGAGATGATGATAATTTAGGTAACTTTCAATCTAAATCTGATGTAGGTATCTTTTTAGGATACTCCACTCATAGAAAAGCCTATAGGTGTTTCAATAAGAGGCTGAATAAGATTGTTGAATCTGTTAATGTCAAGTTTGATGAAAAATTGCTTCTAGATGATGATCATGTGTAGGATGTTGAAGAGGAACCTATGGTAGGTCTTGACATTTCTCCCAAATCTGATGAAGCAAATAATATACAACAGGAGGATGCTTCAAGCTCCAAATTACTAACACCTCCAAAGACACCCTCCATGATTGTTATCAAGAATCATCCTCAAGATCTAATCATTGGGGACAAAAATGTTGGGATCTTAACAAGAAGAAGAGAAAAAGTTGATGAGCAAGCACAAATTGTTGAACATTTTTGTTTGATAATTGAATTTGAGCCTAAAGCTATTTATGATGCTTTAAATGATGATTGTTGGTTGAAAGCTATGTAGGAAGAGATCAACCAAATTGAAAAGAACAAAACTTGGGAACTAGTCCCAAGACCTAATGATAAAAATTTTACTGGTGGAAAATGGGTTCTTAGAAAGAAGTTGGATGAATGTGGCAAAGTACTGAGAAACAAAGTACGTTTTGTGTGCAAAGGGTATGCATAACAAGAAGGTATAGAATTTGGTGAAACTTATGCACTTGTTGCTCATATTGAATCAATTGGAATTTTCTTAGCATACTCTTGTTTCAAGAATTTTAAGGTTTACCAAATGGATGTCAAAAATACATTCTTGAATGGTTATCTTGATGAGGAGGTATATATGGAACAAACAGAAGGATTTATTGCAAAAGATAAATTTGATCATGTGTATAGATTGAAAAAGGCCTTGTATGGTCTTAAACAAGCTCCTAGAGCTTAGTATTCTAGATTGGATGCACACTTAACAACAAATGGATTCAAAAGAGGTGGTGTTGACAACAATCTCTATAAGAAAGTTGAAGGTGATGATATTCTAGTTGTTGAGGTTTATGTAGATGACATAATCTTTGGCTGCAATAATGATGGATTGTCTAAAAAGTTTTCAAAGATTATGGAATCTAAATTTGAAATGTCAATGTTAGGTGAACTAACATTCTTTCTTGGCCTCCAAGTTTTATAGCTTGAACAAGGAATATTTTTGTCACAAACAAAATATGCCAAAGAGATGTTGAAAAAGTTTCAAATGGATGAATGTCATCCAGTGAGCACACCTATGGTGACTAGCTGTAAGTTGTCTAAAACTGATGATTCTCCTGATGTTGATCAAACTGCGTACAGATCAATGATTGGTAGCTTGTTATACTTGCCTGCCTCTAGACCTGATTTAATGCAAGCTATTTTTTATGGTATCTAGATTTCAATCTACACCAAAATAGTCCCATCTTATTGTTGTAAAAATAATATTCAAGTATATATAGGGTACTCTTGATTTTGGATTATGGTATCCTAGAAACAATGATTTTACTTTGATGGCTTTCACTGATGTTGATTGGACTGGCTATTTAGATGACAGAAAAAGCACCAGTGGTGCAACATTTTATCTTGGTGATCGTCTTGTTGCTTGGCATAGTACAAAGCAAGACTTTGTTTCTTTGTCAACAACTGAGGCTGAATACACTAGAGCCACATCTTGTTGCACTCAGTTACTTTGGATGGCTCAACAATTATTAGATATGGGTATTGAATTTGCTAAACCTATTTCTATTTTGTGTGATAACACAAGTGCAATTAATTTATCAAAAAATCTTGTTATGCACTCAAGGACTAACCATATTGCAATTAAATTTCACTTTTTGAGGGAAAAGGTTTTAGCTAATGAGGTACACAAGCACAAGTTGCAGACATTTTTACTAAGCCCTTGGCAAAGGAAGTATTTGAGAGGCTTAGATCTCGATTGGGAGTTGTCTCTCAATCCTTACTTGCTTAAACATATCATTGGTTTAGTGGGAGCTATTCAGCTCTCTAAGTAGCATTTTTCTGCTTCACATGTTATTTTGCTGCTTCATGCTTCATTTGTAGTTGTTCAATGTCATTTTTCTTGGAATTCTACATTTTATCCTTTGTCCTTGTGACAAAAAGGGGGAGAAATATGAGTTTTTGCTAGTGTCTTTTTGGTGATAATTTGGAACTTTGTTGAGATGACTTCGTTTTTCTTCATTTTTTCCATCAAGGACAAAGGGGGAGTTTGTTGCTTCTCTTTTGTCATTTGTCCTTGATGTCAAAAATTGACATATTCTGATGTTCTGGTTATCTTGGTGATTGACATTGGCATTATTGGTTTACATTCAGATTTGTTATATCTTGTGGTACCGATCAGGTTGAGCTTCATGTGCATATAAAGGTTATCTTGCTTATACAAGTGTTGGGTTATGGTATTGGCTTTTGGGTGATATCATTTTATATGTTTGATCATTATATCGTTTTGATACTGAATCAAATGGGACTCATTTTTCCATGATGTCTTTTAGCTCTTACTGGATTCTATTCAGACATATACTGGTGATTGCTCTGTTACATCACTACTTAGATTGAAGATAATATGGTTTTGGTTCTATGGCATTGGGCTTCAGTTCACATGAGGTATATTTCTTTCTCACAGGGCTCTTTCAAGCTATATTTTATGCTATACCTAGTATTGATACACAATCAAATTTGTATTCATGATTTGGCTATTGTGTATAGCTTCATAAGATTCTCATTACATGGAGTTCATTTTTGACTCAAAATAATACATATATATATTACATCTATTTACAAAGGGCAATAAGCAATGGTATTGCTTGGACTTACCATATCACTTCATATTGTACAAAGTGTATTTCGACATACACTTGGGCCTTCACATTTTACATGGGTTCAATGTTTGAGTTTCATTCATATGTCATATTTTCATATATCTTGACACATGGTTTATAAGTGATATGAGTTTTTTTTATTGGTAAATGCCTTCGTCGGCATTAAGGCATATGTTATTTAAGTCACTTATAAAGTGATTTGTAAAATCAACAAATGATAACTCACGTGGATGTGAGTTGGCAACGATAGTTATTATGTTTTTTTTTGAATTCACTCGGGCAATGACATGTTGTGTGGACAGTCTTGATGACTTGGACAACACGCATGGCTTATTATTTGGCTTTCATTAATTCATCATTGTGTCAGTCTCATGTGGATTTCAAATAATGTTTAACATCATTTGATGTGGACTTCAAAGTTTATACATTTTTGAATAAAGTCTTTAAGACTTAGAGATCAAATGGAAAAAAATAGAAAAAGAAGCACGAGCTCAGGTTATAGGGTTTGAAACCCTAGCTACGCTGCCATGTAGAGATTTCAGTTAAGCTTGAGAGTATTTTAGTTGGTTTTTTTGCTTGGATTTCAGATATGTTAGGTTATAAGAGTGGCGAGTTGGTTGGAGGACTCTCCACAAGCTAGAAGCACAGGTAAACTTAGAGGATTTCTTGGGATTTTGTTTCAAACTGCCATGAGATAACTTCTACAAGTTTCTTCCTCGAAAGTGAATAAGGTAAAATACAGAGTTACAAAAATTTACATTTTGTTAAGGTAGTGAAAATGAAAGGTGTTACTTTCATGATTTCTTTCAAAAAAGGAAAAAAAAATAGTTTGTTTGCAGAGATTATTACAGTTGTTTTTATTTAAGGAAAAGGAAAATGTTTTTAATTTCAACTATATGTTTCAGTTACTTTAGAAACCCTAACTTGAGGGTTTGGTTCTTGACTCGAGTTTTTCACATTTTGGTACATGGGTTTTAGTCTTGTTTTGTATAAAAAGAATGGCAATAAGCCATTATTTTGTATAGAGTTTTTGAAAAGAATATTGTGAGAATACTTGTTGAAAGATAGAAAAAAAGAAGAGGGTTTTATTGTAACACATCTCTAATTTTATTATAGAGATTGCATTCAGAAATCTCAGTATATTTTGTATTGGGCTTTATTGAAAATCATTATTATGCATTCTGTTAAAATCTTGTATTTGCAAACATCAGTGCAATTATAAGGTTATAACAGTTTGCATCCTCTTTTTAAAAAACCTAGAAAATAGAGGAGTTGATGCTTCAATTGTTGGTGTTGAGTTGCAGCTCCACCATTGTTATAGAGTTGGTGCTCTTTGATTAATGAAAAGGAAATTTTAATGAGTGGTTTTTTATACCCCATGAGGGTTTTTCCACTCAGGAAATTTATGTTATGTGATGTGATTTTGTCTCTCATTCAGTTTCATGTTATTATGCTCATTCAATTGGTCAATGCTCTGATAATTTAAGGTTGTTCAAAAGCTTAATGTCAATTTGTTCAAGTCTATAATACAAAGTAAATTGTGCAAATCTTATCATTAAAAGTCTTTTATAAAGAAAATTCAAATCTTCATTTTATACTCCATATGTGAATGTTTAAAAGTATGTCAAAAGTAAAGCAAAGTTATATTTTGTGGAGTCTTTAAGTTCTGTTTTGTAAAGTGCAGCAAGATTGTTCATAAATTTTAATTGAACATATCATATGGTGCTTCTAATATGAATTGTTAAATGTGAAGTCAAGGTTCAAGTTTCACTCGCACAAATTGTGAACCCCAATCCTATTCCTGCACAAACACAACAAAAAAACACATAGTTAGGTTCATATGAAAGATAAAACAAGGATTCCCCATGAAATCCATTTACTATGCACCAACATGTGGTGGTAGTGACATTAGGATCTCTTAGTACACTCGCAGGAGACCTTGATCGACATGCTTTTGTGATAGCGAGTAGGGAGCATAGAGACGATGATGATGGAGGAGTGTTTTATGGAGTTGGTCTGAGAACCACTCTAGGAGTGTCGAGGGTCCCACATGTATGTACTAGTTTCCATCAATTATGCCATGGACCTGATTAGGCCACACCTAGTTCGGGTGGACGTGGAGATTCTTCTAGTTCATCTGGTCACCTCAGTTCAATTGTAGAATTTCTTACAGCAGACCATCACCCTGAAGACATTATGACACAGGTATAAATATGCATCTACATGTTGATTTTATAACAATTTTAATGAATATGTATATATGTATATATATATATCATTTAGAAAGTTTGCAATACATTTTAATAATCAAACTGTTTGGTGTACAGATGACACTAATGATGGGGCAATCATCCGCTCCGTGAGTAGATACATTGAGACCAATCCTAGTCGGCAACCCTTCTGGGGTATTTTGATTTCAATTTTCTAAATTATATATGAAATGATTTTTAACTTGAGTTTTAAATTTATAATTGAATCATGAACATATTTTTAAAATATTTATGTTGGTTTAGGGGAGTCAATTGGATTCCACATCGATTCCACCCGAGGGGTTGTTGAGCACTCCACTAGCAGGTTTCGTAGATCAGGGGCAGGTATATTTATATTATAAATTGTTTAACTTTGTATTAGTATACTTACAATTATGAATTTTGAATTCACTATATATATCAAATGTTCATGTACGTGCTTGTAAATATTATAAGCATTAAAAATTTCTACATGTATGTCTAGGTTGATACAACAATGAGGATGGGAATTGGGAAAACATTAGATGTTGCGGCTACTCGTGAGGCCTCTAATTTTTAGGTTGTTTAAAAAAAATTCTACACAAAATGTGCAAACTTGAATATATATATATATACTAACCTAATTCAAGTATACATGCTTTAAATTTGATCTTGTAGGACTTTGTTAGTGTGACTTTCTACCATGACCCAGTTATGATTACACCTCCAGGAGGACATGTAGAACAGGCTCCAGATATTGAATGGTAATTTAAATTTTTTATTATATAATTTAAAGTCAATTACAGATTATATATTTTGAATAAATTTAATTTTAAATTTTAAATTGAATATATATATATATAATACATGAGTTGATACATGTTTTAAATTATTTTTATTTTATCTAGCAGGAGACGCAAGTTGTAGTTGAGCATGTACAAATAGGTCCTAGAGAAGAGGGTGCACAACCTCATAATACGGTACAATTAAAATATGATAAATTATAAATTAAATTGAATTAAATCATTTTTTATTATAGACTTACATCTAATTTCAAATTTCTTTGTCTTGTTTATGTAGATTGATTCAGATAATTTAGAGGTTGGTTCATGTGCACCAAAGCATCTAGACCCAGATATGATGGTAATTTAATTTTATGATGAATTATAAATTAAATTTTCATTAAATAATTTTTCATCATCTTAAACATCTGATTTCATCTTTCTCTTGTACAGAGTGTTTCAGGTCATCTGCATAGTCTGCATGGTGTGAAGAGGTCTCTTCATTATTGAGACAATACATGACCTAAACATGATTTTATGGGTTATATTTGATTATTTAATGGACTATGTATTTAGTTTCTCATGTGCTCTATTGGACTTTATATTTCATGGGTCAAGTACTTTGTTGGACTTTATTTCATGGGTTGTACACTCTTATGGACTTTATTTCATGCACTTTATATATTGGTTTCATGCACTTAATATGTTGTAAATTATGGAATTTTTATATTATTTGAAATTTTAATTCACACATGTACATAAATATGCATTTTATGTTCATAGTCAAGACATTAATATAGGATATTAATGTGAAATTAAATATAATATGAAATTAAAGTTGAAATTATTAGGACATTTTAATATTTTTACTTTAAAATTTTAGTGATCCCATACATGATATACATGATATGTACATTCAATAATTAACGATAATTATTCAATGAACTTATACAAGATTAGAGAATAAAAGAATTAATAAATTATATAAACAATAGCATCCAACACTAATTTATAAGTTGTCAAAACAAATAATAACATCCAATACTAATTCATAAGCTGTAAAAACAAATAATAGCATCTAACACTAATTTATAGGCTATCTTAAGGGGATGTCTTAAGGGGTATGTACATGTATTTGTAATTTGTACTTGAAATTTTTAATTATGTAAGTATATATGTACATATATGTCATCTCAAAACAATGTTTACAAAATTTGGATATGCCATCTCAAGAACATCTCAAACTCATGCCCAAAATGTAGTAGGTCTTCACGCCACCTGATATCAAAAAGGTACAAGCAATATCAATGGAATAATCAAAACATACATATTTTAATTTATATAAAACTATCTATATGTACACAACTCAAGCACCTGCATTTAAAATTATTCCACACATGTGTGTAGGTTCAATCTAGGCATCCTCTCCTTTTTGTTTCAAAGTATGATCTATCAATGCAATGATGGCTTTAGGATACAAAAAAGGCTAATAAATCAATTTTAATTATTAATGTACAAGCAATATCAATATATAATCAAAATATGTATTTAAATATAATTTAACTAATAATTACCTATTTTCACCAAGTATTCCATGTTGTCTAGGTTGAATCTATATGGACTAGATCCTTTTTGTGATTATGGCTTAAGGATCTATAAAAAGACAATTTAAATCAATTTCAACTAATAACACACTTGACCAATATCGAAACATGTATTTAATCTATTTAAAAGTACAATATAAAACTAAAACTATATTTACCTGTATTTACTTATTCCATTGTACCATCTGCATCCTCTCTTTTCTGCAATGCATCTATGATTGTCTCATTCTCTTCTATATAAATTGTCCATAACACTTTATTTGTAGGTCTTCCAAGATACCGATCTAGTTTTATATTTTTTGCCACCACCAAATGTGAATAGTGTATAATCTTTTTATGTGTTTCATAATCTTTGAATGTAGGTAGACCATTCTTCCTTGTCAGGTATTTTCATAGCCAAGTGCCAACAACCACCATCGATCCTATTGGAAAACATGAGAACCATCATCAAATAAGTTCTCAAAATTTTCTTAAGGGGATCAAAGGCTTGTTCTAAAAAATTTCTTAAGGGGATCAAAAACTTGTTATCAAAATTTGCTTAAGGGGATGTCTTAAGGGGATCACTGTACCTGTTGGATAATGATAGCCATCATCATCTTCTCTAGGTGATATTAACTTGTGTTTATTCTCCACACAATGAGCCAACCAATATTTTGTTTCCTCTTCATTCCCCTCAGGTGCAACAACAACATAGACATGTCCTGCAAACAAATTTTGGTTTAATAACTTGTGCATATCCATATAAATAATTTAGTATTACAAAATAACTTAATAAAGTAAAATAAATTGAATCTAATTACCTTCTTGTACAAGGTCTGAAATGTGGTCATAGTCTTCAGATGCAAACACTGGATCATTTTCTTCAATAGTTCTTTCATATTGATCGTCTGCTTGTGTAGGTGTCAACAATCTTTGCTCCCATTGTTCAACCCATTTTGTATTTTCACATGCTCCCCAATCTCCTAAGATACAAAACTGACAAAAAAATGCAAGCTCCCTTGTCCAGATAGTCCATGTGCTTGCTGTCGAACTCCTAAATGAATGCCATTTAGTAGATCCATTGATTGTCTCACAGTCAACTCTAGGTACAATGTTCTCTTCTTCAACCAATCAAAAGAATCGATGGATTGTAGAGTACTCACTCGAACCAGCTCCATCATGCTCTCCTTTACCATGCCCAACTTCAAAAAAACTCCATATATGTTGGACATTAAGTTCCTTGTGAACCCTGCTTAACCAATAGAACATTCGAGCATTCTTGAATTGCCTCATATAATTATCTAACCATATGAGGTGTTATGTCATTTGGATTGTTCTTTCTCTTAAATTTCTATAAAATATACTAAAATAGTATTGAACAAACTTTGACGAGTGTAACCGGAGGTGACTCAAATAAAAATGATATTCCCTCAAAAATTTTCTATCATCCTCAGTGCTATCATTTGCATGTCTATAAACAATATGGACAAACGTAGCTAATTGCACTGAATTATAATACTATGATTGAATTTCCTCTTGTAGAGCTAGAGTATAATTTTTTGCAAAATCAACCACTGAAAGTATACTACCAATTGGAAATGTGTTTCTACATGTGCGAAATTGGCCATTAAGCCATCGAGCATGTTGAGAATGCATGGCATATTTTGGTATAATCTTATTCTTAAATTCTAATATGAATGCATGTACACTAACTTTTTCTGTAACTAAATCACAACGCTTTCCAATTTTTCCATCTTTTGGAGAATAATTAACATTATTAAATCTTTTAACATCAACTAATTATTTTCCAAAATCATTATCAACACTTTCATGCATGCAAACTCTAAAGAATGAATGATTTCCACAACTACTGCATTGTCCAGAAATACAAGAACTTGAATAAAATATTTTTTCATTAGATCTTTCACAAAATAAACTTGATATAAAATCCCTTATTATTTTAGGTGGCATATTGATACCACATTCCTACATAATCATGTTAGTATGCAAAGTACAACGTATATATCGAAAAACATTATAAAAATAACAAAATTGAACATGTGTTTTACAACAACAAGATTTTTGTTCTTTATTAATTTTTACATACCATGGTTTACATTTTTCAAAAGACCTTTGGCTTATTTTAATATTACTAGGTAACACTAAATCACCACAAATTTTTTTATAAAATTAAGTTTGTGTTGTATCTAATAGGCGTTTTGGATGAGGATCGTGAACTTTGGACCCCATCCTTAATTTTAAAGCATCTCTAGCATTAGATGATACCCTAGTATTATCATGCCAAAAAAATTCACAAAGATTTAATTTCAACATTCAATTTCATATCAGACCTCAGGAGTCGACCACTGAAACTCCAACATTGGTTGATAGGATCATTTTCTATACTTTCTCTTCTTTTTTCCACTCTTAGCAATGTTTTAGCATGTATTTTTAAAACTTCACTAATATTCCTTACCATTCTTTTATTCAAAGTTGTTTTATTAACTATAGCAGTTGTTATAGATTTTCTTCTTGCATTCTTATCTTTAGGCCTCCTATTTTTTCCAATAGATTGAATGGCACCAACAATACTAGACATAGCATGTTTTATTGATTGATCCTTTTTTCTTTGTTTAACAAAAATGCGTACCTTTTTAATTATTATTCGCATTCTCATTAATTGTATCATTAGTTGACATTGAACTAAAAGTTTTTTACGATAAAAAAATTGATTGTATAATCTATTAGCATGTGTTCTTATTTGTCTCTGAGAAATTTTATGAGGAAGATTATCCAAAACATCACTTTCAATTTTAAAAAATATATATTCAAAACTATTTTCATTTTCATTTTCATTTTCATTCTCATCTTCATTTTCATTTTCATTTTCATTTTCATTAAGAGGATTTTCATTTTCATTCTCAACAACAAAATGGTTTTCATTATCATTTTCAATAAAAGTATTATCATTTTTATTTTCATCAAGAGGATTCTCATTTTCCTTTTCCACAACAAAATGATTTTCATTTTTATTTTCAATGACAATTAGACTCAAATCTTTAACTCTATGAATATTATCAATATCAACATTGTAATATCCAGCCTCTTGTAAATCTCTAATAAACACCATTTCCATGAGTCTCAAAGGTGGATTTGAAGATGTACCTAGACTTGTGCCTATTGGAACATTCTCCATAGCATTGGAAGGGATATTTGAAGACATGCCAGGAGTAGTTTGTATATTCGTATTAGTTTCCACATTCACTTCTTGCAAGTTTGCATCGTCTACATCCATGGTCTCCTCAATGTTTTTATCTTCAATAGTTGTGGAATTGGATGCTTCACCATCATTCATTGATTGAATTCTCATTCTTCTTTCTCTTTGTATTTGTTTCTCATTCTCTCTCTTTGCTTAAATTTCTTCAAGGGTCAATACCTTCCTATCTTTCCTCTTATTCCAATATTGTGATCCCATGATTGATTTTTTTTGAAGTATACACAAATGAATGTCAAAAAATTGAGAGTCTTCCTTGAACTTGTTCCTCCTTTAAACAAGTAGCAATTGTTCACAAAATTTCTCTTCCTCCTTAAAATAAGTAGCAATTGAAAAAAATTCCTCTTCCTCTTTCAAACAAGTAACAATTGAATAAGAATCCTCTTCCTCCTTCAAACAAGTATCAATTAAACAGAATTCCTTTTCCTCCTTCAAACACTTGTAGCAATTGCTCAAAAATTTTCTTCCTCCAAACAAGTAGCTCAATCAAACAAAAAAAATCATCCTCTTTTGAAACATTCATAGGAATTCAACAAAATTACTCTTCCTTCTTCAAACAAGTAGCTCAATTAAACAAAAAATATCATCTTTCTTTGAAAGCAATTAGGAATTCAAAAGAAATTATCTTCCTCCTTTCAAAACAAATAGCAATTCAACAAAAAATTCTTCCTCCTTCAAACAAATAGCAATACAACAAAATTATTTTCTCACAACGTCCCAATGATGCCCCCTTTCAAAATTGAAAAAAAACCCAACTTGAAGAGCTTCAACAAGACAAAAAGTTGATAGAAAAAGGAAATATGTCGCAATCAATCGTACATAATGATTCTCAAACTCGACATACCCCTTTTTGACAATAAATTTAAAAATAATGGTCAAAAAGAACTCGAGATCCCATTTAATAAACGAGATCCCGATTTAAATAAATCAAGATCCCATTTATTAAACGGGATCCTGTTTCATTTTCCAACGGCCCTGGCATTAAATTTCCAACGGATGAATTATAAACGAGGTCCTGTTTAAACTTCAAATTTAGGTCAAGTTTTTTCTTTGTTAACAGGTTCCGGAATGGTTTGGGGATCCGAACCCAAGCCCTGGACCTTGTTTGACCTACAAGTTAAAGGTCTTAGCAATGTCACAAAAAATACCGACTTTGGGCATACGTCTGAAGGCTTTCTTTGTAGAGATTTTCGACGAAATTAAAACCCATTATAGATTAGACAGTGTAGATTCCAAATATGTAATTTTTTTTACAATTGGATTAATTTTTATATTTTTCATTTAATTTCAGATTAAACAGGTCCATAAACTTGAATTATCAGTATTTTTTAGTATTTTAATAACTTTTTATCAACATAATATTTTTACGAACATATTGCACAAAAGCGTACTTCAGACAATTCTTTTCAATTTTAAACAGTGGATTTTAGAAGTGCATATTGGAAGTCAATTTGTATAATCTGGGTGTTGAAATAAATTATATATTTGGAAACTAGACTCCGAGTACTACATTTTATGATTTGTGACTTTTTCCAAAATTCCATCTCTAAGTGCTTCAAATTTTAAGGTCAAATGTGTTGAAGTCTAAAAATCAAGGAAAACACTTCCACTAAATGGCCAAAATGTAGACTCAACTTCTTGCACACACCCAACAAGCATTCATCACTTTCATCATCTGGGTAATTAGATGTTAGAAACCAAGATCAGACATGCAAACCAGAAAATACCTCTCACAAAAGAAAAATAGAAAAAACAAGAGCAATTTGCCTGAAGATGTGCAAATAAATAATATTCAGGAATTAAGAAATTACAAGAGATGAATTGCTTTGTAAAATCAGCTCAACTAAATAAAATTTACTTATTAATTAAGTAAACTAATTATTACCTAAGTAAACTTATTAAAGTGTAATTAAATAATTAATTACACCATCACCCCCCCTTAAGTGCAACTTAAGGAGAATGAAAAAAGCATTCAAATAATGCAAGGATGGGTCCATGAAAGCATGAATGGATCTCAACTACAAGGCCATGTTAGGTACCCATGTAAAAATGGAATGAATGTGAAAGAGGAGAAAACCCAGTGGGACAACCCCTCCTCCCCCCCCCTCAATGAGATGACCTGCTGCAAAGAAGCACTAGAAGAACAATGGTGGAGTAACACTAGAATCCTCAATCTAGCAAGCAAGGAAAGATACTTCTATTTATGAGAAACCATATGAGAGTAATTGAAGGACTCAGATGGAATCATGATAAAGCAACAACAAACCCGATGCCAAGGAACACTGGAAAACTCACAAACTGGAACAACCCTGGAATCTATGAAGCAACAGTAGATGAATAAATGATCCCCCCCTAAAGAGGGAATGATATGATGAAAGAATCCAAAATCTATGTGTATCTTGATGCCGATGCCAAACTATGACTAAAATTGATCCATAGGAGCAAGTACCATGAAGATTCTGGAACATTAACTATAAAATGAATGGCCTTCAAAATGAGATGTGACTTGATGTGAATCTGATGTGATTCAAGATCATTAACCATAGGCTCTCAATCTAAGATGTGAATTGTTGTGAACCAAAATGTGTCAAGCTATGAGCAAGATGTGGCCAAAAGAAACTACAAAATCTAGATACAACTCATGTGAGTTGTCATCAATATGAAAATGATATCAAAGTGCATGCCATGAAACTACACTCTAATCAAATTATTATGCAAGAATCCCCCCTGATGGAACTTTATAGAAGTTCATTTATGAAAATACCCCATGATTATAAAAGGAGAACATGCAAAACATGCATAAATGAAAGAGAAAATGCAAACCTAATGCATAAACACAAGAAAGAGTGCATGCAAAAAAAAAGGTTCATATCTTCCTTCATAATTAAAATTAACTCAAATCTGTGTAGAGGATTGAATCATCTTTCTGGTGTCGCTTGAATCGTAAAAAACTGATAATCGAGGCAAAAGTTATGCCCTCTGAAGCAAAAACTGCTTCATCTAACTTCAAAGACTTGAAAAATAAATTTGGAGTAAAATCTACAAAAAAATATTTGTACCACTAGATCGAGCTCGGAACTAGCTTTCCAATGGTATCTCATTTTCGAAAAACGGACTCTGTATGCTAAAGATACGACCATTTTACTAAAAATGCTCATTTTGGCTTTAAACCAAATATTTTATTAATTTAAAGATTAAAAAATTAATAAAATATTTAGTTGTACCTTCATGACATAAAAATTGAGGTTATACGTAAATTGAGGCAAAATGGCATGAAAACTAAGACACCTCAAAAATGCTCTGGGCACCAAAAAAATATGGCAGAAAAATTGAGGCGTCTGTATGGATCCGTACAGTCATATAGATTTTTTTGGTAGCATTTTTGAAAATCCCCCAAAACACTAAAAAATCAAATTTCAGAAAACCCTATCATATTTTATATAAAAATAGAGGTTTTTGGGCCTTCTAAGCACACTATTGAGGTTCGTTTTGCACCAACATGCACAATTTGAGAGATCAAGGTTAAAATTTCTCAAAAAAATGATGAAAAAACCTTATGATCTGGTAAAAAATAGTTGTAGCTTGAAACCCTCACAGATCTGATAAACGGAGATGAAAATCAACAAAACAAAAGCCAATCTTGACTTTTTCCACTCTGAATCCAATGGAGATGCCCAATTTGATCCAAAACGCTACAGAAATAAGCTCAATGCATGAAACCCTCGAGGAACCCCGAACGTGCTCTGCGATGAATTTCTCCAAAAACTGAGAAGGGGCTACAAATCAAGGCTTTGATACCATGGTAGAAACCAAGATCAAACATGCAAACCAGAAAATACCTTCCACAAGAGAAAAATAGAAAAAGAAAGAGCAATTTGCATGAAGATGTGCAAATGAATAATATAATTAAGTAAACTAATTATTACCTAAGTAAACTTAATAAAGTGTAATTAAATAATTAATTACACAAACATTAGATTCATCATTAGATATACTAGCATTTTCTTTAGCATAACTTCATTGAATTGATTTAGAAGTTATTCTCCTTATGTTTATCATTTGAATCTTTGATTGGACATCTTGAAGCATAATGACCTATCTTTTCTTAATAGCTTCTTTACCACCTCATCTTCTTCAAGTTTTCTACCAAAGTCTCTAATGGAATTGAAAAATTTGTCCACTCTATGCATGTAGCTTGTAATATCTTCATCTTCTGACATCCATAGGGTTTCAAACTTGTTCTTTAGATTACTTTTTCATCTCCTTCATAGATACTTTCTAGCTTCTTCTAGATCTCACTAGAAAACTTGTAGCTCACAACTTTCACAAGTTCTAAATTAGAAATAACACTTAAGAGTATGCATTTGTTTTCCATTGTTCTCACTTGTCTTGATCTCATCTAGATTTAAAAAACTTCCAAACTCCAAACCTTAGGGAAACAAGGAAACCTTCCATCTAGCCTTCCAAAATGCATAATTTGATCCATCAAATAGAGGAGCCTCCTTCTTGTGCACCATCGATATCTACCTCAAGCGGTTAAGATTTCTTCTAAGGAACCTTACTTTGATACCATTTGTTGAATGCACAAGACAACTAAGAGGGGGTTGAATTAACTATTCATTAAAACATCAAAACCCTCATTAACATTCATTTCCTTATTATCCCTTAATATGCTAAATTGATTTAACATGAAAGTAAATAATAGAAACAGAAACACATCAACACCATACATAACATAACACCAGATTTGTGTGAAAAACTCAAGAAGGGAAAAACTATGGTGAGGATTAGCTCACAATATAAATTAATTGTAACACCAATAAAATAGGCTCACTATCGGAGGGCTCACTACCCAAATAAAAATAGGGGCTCGCTACCAAGGGCTCACTGCCACATTATAGAAAAGAAGATAGAATATTGTTACAATGATAAATCTGTCTCAAAGAAATAGAAAAGTTTCACCACTACATTACTAGATCATTCACAATTTATCTAAAGAATGTAGACACCTTCTACTCACTACATCTAGTAGTCTTAGGCATTAAATCTCACACTACATTCTGCACTTTCACAATTCACATATTTGCACTTCACATCACACCACTCTTACACAAATATTCCATCAATTCACCATTGATATATACCATCCACAACCTTGAAAAAAATCTCCAAGATCAGCTATTCACCTCAAATGTGCAAATTTAAATTAGGTCGACACTATTTAGCATTCCCATGGTGGAGAGGAATAAAGGTGGACCACATCACACCTTAACTCACACCTAAATCCACACACACACCATGCCACACTTCCACAAACACTAAAGCATATCCACAATTAGTGTAAACACCTAAGGTTGGTCAAACATGTGTTAACACCATTTAAAATTTAAGTACACACTTCCTTTGATTCAAAGATGACTCATGGACCACACACAATGCTTAAACACAATATAGAATATTCAATCGACATCTTGAAATCTAACAAATCCTTCACAACAACTTTCACCTAAAGAATATATTCATTTTGTACAACCAATTAACCTTCCACATATTGTAACTCATGAATCCAAGCTTGCAAAGCACCACAACTGAAAAAAAATCTAAATTAAGATAGATATAAGAAATATAAGCACACTCCCAGATCTACAAGACTAGAAACCAAAATGCAAAGAAATGCAGTGATTTTTTTATTGGCTAATATTTGCCAATTGGCTGATAGTTGAAATTTGGGAATCCAAAACTGGCTAATAGTTTGAGCTATAACATTACTTTAATCACCACATTTTTATAATTTTTTATTATAGTCTTATTTAAATCGCTAAGAATTTATTTTATTAAAAAATTAACTCAAAAAATTGCCACAATATTTGATACATGATTAGATCAGATTCACCTAAATTCTATAAATTATAATAGAAATCTATATTAATTCACTAATAGTAGATTATAATTATTAGTTTATTTAGGACCATATTTATAATCTTTAGTTTCCACCATTGATTTATAATATAACATAATGGCCCTTTTTGTATTCCATGAGGTAAAGTGTACCCATGATTTGTAATGCTCATGGGCCCACAATTTTGGGTCTCATGAGCATTATAGATTTTTGGTATATTTTACCTCATAGAGTACAATGAGGGTCATTAGATCAATGGTATAAAAGCAATTTCAAGCCCCATGAGAATTATAGATCATGGGTATATTTTACCTTGTAGAATACAATGAGGGCTATTTTATTATATTTTAAAATAATGGTGGCAAGTAAATATTATAGTCTAAGCCTTAAACCCATCAATAATTTCCACCCTCGGGCCTATTGAACAAGACAAGGAGAGGGAGGTGAATTAGTTGTCATAGATTTAAACCTTAATTCATTCACTAAAACTAATCCTTAACACTGCTTGAATAATTAAATATTAAATACTAGTGCAAAAACTGAAAACCATAACACTAACACAATAACACTAGATTTATGTGGAAAACTCAATAAGGGAAAAACCATGGTGAGGATTAACTCACACTATAGAGAATATCAAAACTGATTACAAGAGGCTCACTGCCTGAGAAACAAGGCTCACTATCAAAACAAGGACTCACTATTTGGATCAAGACTCATTGTCCAACAAGGTTAACAACCTAGAGGGCTCACTTCCACATAGATATAAAGAATATAGAAGAGATACGTTACAAAGAGAAGACAATCTCAATGCAATGGAAAAATCCACCATAATTTTCTCAACCACTTGAAGACATGCATGAATGATAGAGTACACCTTCTACTCATTGTATCCAAAACCTCAACATTTAAGCTTTGCACCGATATTCCCCACTTGCATCACACACACTCACTGATTTACATCAATCTCACATCTATCTGCTCTATTTATCTGCACTTATCTCTCCTTGTACATCCTTTCACCACTAATTTGTCTTGTATTTATACCATCTTCAACTTTGAAACATATCCAAAGCCAACCATCTAAATTCAAATTCAAATTAGGTTGGTGCCAAAACATCCTAGGGTGGAATTAGAATGAGGGTGGCACAAACACACACTTCATAGGGACCTAATTAGATCCAAACCACTTCATCAACTTTGAAGGTAGTGTTCAACACAAGGTCGACCAAACCAGTGTAAAACACATAGGACCATTAAGCACGAATCTTCCAAATATTGAAATTATCTTTAATACAATAAAAAAAACTCAAATCTAGAATCATAATTCATAAGACTTCACCAAAGAGAAATCTAAACCAATTATATTTGTCCTGGACCTCAACCAGAAACACATAAAACCACAATTCACAACTAGTGAACATAACTTGCACAATACAATTAATCAATAACCAAAACTATGGATATAGCATCTTCTAACAACCATGATCAACATATCTAAACTGCACAAACATAGAAGCAAAATCTAGAGCAAAACTTGAAGCAACCATTGAACACCTGCAATCTTTCTTCAATACAATTTTCTCAATATCATGGACATATACAACTAATAACCTGCAACCATGACACTAATGACAACAAAAACCAGATGATAACCAATTGACCAGTTGACATCAATGACAACACCTTCATTATTTCCATTCTTGCAACAATCTCCCCCTTTTTCATTGATGGCAACACATGATGTGAAAAACCATCAAAGACACTGTGGATATTTAATACATCCCCATACTCCCTTCAGGTTGTTTTAATTATTTTGCTCGGCTTCTGATAAATTTTAAATAGCCTTCATTCCAACCTTTCGGCGTTCCCGCTAAATACCACCACGTGTCACTGAATCGCAAACAAAGGAAAGCTTCCTTTTCTTTCTCCTTTGGGTCCCGATTTCCTGCCACTTAGCCTTCGCCCATGCAAACTTTGGTGGGCCCTTCAAGTAGTGCCAATAGCAAGAATGCACCCACATGTTTTCTTATTACAATCTCTCATCAAAGGTCGATGAGGAAAAACTTCGGGCTGCGAAATGTCACCACGTACCCCTTTGGCACAACTACATGAAGGAAGGAGTGTTGAGAATGCTACGCTGCTATGTTGTGTCGCATGTTCACACAGGGTAGGCCGGACCATTGCCATCATTTGTAGGGGATGCACCTGGCTAGCAGGCGACTGGGTTCATGCTCAAGAATCTTTATGTTACAACGACAACGATGAATTATTGTTGCAAGAATTATGATTCATGATGAGGAATGATTTATGTTACGGGCTCTCAAGCGATGGATGTCCTTGGCTATATATACTACTTCTTTCAAGGAGTAAAGGGTTCCAATATGTTCAAAAATATCTATGGGAGAATTTGGGAGACATTAGGCCTTTGTCTTGTTATATGATTATAAAGACTCACAAACTGTGCCCTTGTAATTTGGCCTTTCTATTTCTTAAGCTATTGATAACATTATACTATGTTGTTTATGAATAGTTTATTTACAACTTCGATGATTTGAATAGAATGTTGAATTTAGAACCTTGTCTTTGACTCTTTTACGATTTCAATAAAAGGGATGAGGTTAGAGGAGTTGAGGGTAGAGGATTGAGGGTATAGGGTTGAGGGTCTAATGTATAGGGTAGAGGGTATAGGGGTTGATGGATTAGGTTTTAAGGGTTGAGGATTGAGGGTTGAGGGATTAAGGATCAATGGTAAAGGGTATAGGATAGAAGGTTTAAGGGTATAGGGTTAAAGGATTTAGGGTTAAAGGTTTAGGGTTGATGGTAGATGGTTTAGGGTATAGGTTTGAGGGTATATGGTTGAAGGATTAGGTTGAGGGTCCAATGTAAATGGTAGAGGGTATAGAGGTTGAGGGTTTAAGGATTAAGGGATGAGGGTTGAGAATTGAGGGTTGAGGGTTTAATGTATAGGGTAGAGGGTAGAGGGTAGAGGGTTTAAGGGTTGAGGGTTGAGGGTTGAGGGTTGAGGGTTTAAGGTTGAGAGTAGAGGATTGAGGGTATAAGGTTGGGGGATTAGGGTTGATGGTCCAATGTATAGGGAGAGGGTATAGGGGTTGAGGGATCAGGATTTAAGGTTTGAGGGATTAAGGGTCAAGAGTGTTGAGGGATTAGGGTAGAGAGTTTACTAAGTGGGTTTAAGGGTTGAGGGTAGAGGGTAGAGGATTGAGGTTAGAGGATACATGGTTTAAGGGTTGAGGGTTTAGGGTTTAAGGTTGAGTTTAGAGGATTGAGGGTATAGGGTTGATTGATTAGGGTTGAAGGTCTATTGTATAGGGTATAGGGTATAGGATATAGGGATTAGGGTTTAAGGGTTGAGGGATTAAGGGTCAAGAGGGTTGATGGATTAGGGTAGAGAGTTTACTAAGTGGGTTTAAGGGTTTAATGGTTGAGGGATTAGGGTTGAGGGTAGAGGGTATTAGGTTGAGGGTATAGGGTAGATGGTTTAAGGGTTGAGGGTTGGGTGTTTAAGGTTGAGGGTATAGGGTTGGGTATTAGGGTTCAGGGTCCAATGTATAGGGTAGAGGGTATAAGGATTGATTGATTAGGGTTTAAGGGTTGAGATATTAAGGGTCAATAGGTTTGAAGGATTAGGGTAGAGAGTTTACTAAGTGTGTTTAAGGGTTTAAGAGTTGAGGGATTAGGGTTTAGGGTAGAGGTTAAAAGATTAAGGGTAGAGGGTAGAGGGCTTAAGGGTTTATGGTTGAATAGTGTAGGGTTTATGGTTTAGGGTTAAGTGTTTAAGGGTTTAGAGGGTAGTGTGTTTAAGGGTTGAGGGTAGAGGATTGAGGGTATAGGGTTGGGGGATTATGGTTAAGGGTCCAATGTATAGGGTAGAGGGTATAGGGGTAGAGGGATTAGGGTTTAAGGGTTGAGGGTTGAGGGATTAAGGGTCGATGGTAGAGGGTATTGGGTTGAGGGTATAGGGTAGAAGGTTTAAGGGGTTTAGGGTTAAATGCTTTAGGGTTAACGGTTTATGGTTGAGGGTAGATGGTTTAGGGTATAGTTTTGTGGGTATATGGTTGAAGGATTAGGTTGAGTGCCCAATGTAAAGGGTAGAGTTTATAGCAGTTGAGGGTTTAGGGTTTAAGGATTAAGGGTTGAGGGATTACGAGTTGAGGGTTGAGAATTGAAGGTTGAGGGTTTAATGTATAGGGTAGAGGGTAGAGGGTAGAGGTTTTAAGGGTTTAGGGTTTAAGGGTTGAGGGTTGAGGGTTGAGGGTTGAGGGTTGAGGGTTGAGGGTTGAGGGTTATTGAGGGTTGAGGGTAGAGTTTGAGGGTTGAGGTTGAGGTTGAGGTTATTGAGGTTGAGGAATTGAGGAGTGAGGGTGAGGTTAGGGTTGAGGTTGAGGAGTTTGAGGTTGAGGTTGAGGTTGAAGTTAAGGGTATGAGGTTGGGGGATTAGGGTTGAGGTCCAATGTGTATAGGAGGCAGAATTGTATAGGGGTTGAGGATTGAGTTTTAGGGTCAAGGGTTGGTGATGGATTAGGAGTAGGAATTTTTACTAGAAGTGTGTTTAAGGTTTAATGGTTGAGGGTATAGGGTAGAGGTTTAAGGGTTTTAGTGTTTAGGGTTGAGGGTTGAGGTTTTAAGGTTGAGGGTAGATGATTGAGGGTATGGTGGGGATTAGGGTTGAGGGTTGAGGGTTGAGGGTTGAGGGTTGAGGGTTGAGGGTTGAGGGTCCAATGTATAGGGTAGAGGGTATAGGGGTTGAGGGATTAGGTTTTAAGGGTAAAGAGGGTTGATGGATTAGGGTAGAGATTTTACTAAGTGTGTTTAAGGGTTTAATGGTTGAGGGTAGAGGGTAGAGGGTTTAAGGGTTGAGGATTGAGGGTTTAAGGTTGAGGGTAGATGATTGAGGGTATATGGTTGGGGGATTAGGGTTGAGGGTCCAATGTATAGGGCAGAGTGTATAGGGGTTGAGGGATTAGGGTTTAAGGGTTGAGGGATTAAGGTTCAAGAGGGTTGAGGGATTAGGGTGGAGAGTTTACTAAGTGGGTTTAAGGGTTGAGGGATTAGGGTTGAGGGTAAAGGGTATTGGGTTGATGGTAGAGGGTAGATGGTTTAAGGGTTGAGGGTTGTAAGTTTAAGGTTGAGGGTTGAGGGTATAAGGTTGGGGAATTAGGGTTGAGCATCCAATGTATAGGGGTTGAGGGATTAGAGTAGAGAGTTTATTAAGTGGGTTTAAGGGTTTAAGAGTTGAGGGATTAGGGTTGAGGGTAGAGGGTAAAGGATTGAGGGTAGAGGGTAGAGGGTTTAAGGGTTTAGGGTTGAAGGGTTGAGGGTTTAGGGTTTAGGGTTTAGGGTTGAGTGTTTAAGGGTTTATAGGGTAGAGGGTTTAAGGGTTGAGGTTTAAGGTAGAAGATTGTGGGTATAGGGTTGGGGGATAAGGGTTGAGGGTCCATTGTATATGGTAGAGGATATAGGGGTTGTGGGATTAGGGTTGAGGGATTAATGGTCGATGGTAGAGGGTATTGGGTTGAGGGTATAGGGTAGAAGGTTGAAGGGTTTAGGGTTAAGGGTTAAGGGTTGAGGGTTGAGGGTTGAGGGTTTAGGGTATAGGTTTGATGGTATATGGTTGAAGGATTAGGTTGAGGGTCCAATGTAAAGGGTAGATGGTATATAGGTAGAGGGTTTAGGGTTTAAGGATTGAGGGTTGAGGGATTAAGGGTTGAGGGTTGAGAATTGAGGGTTGAGGGTTTAATCTATAGGGTAGAGGGTAGAGGGTAGAGGGTTGAGGGTTTGGGGTTTTGGGGTTGAGGGTTGAGGTTTAGGTTGGGAGTGGGAGATTGAGGGGTATAGGGTATGGGGTTGAGGGTCAATGGGGTGGGGATATAGGGGTTGAGGGTGGGTTTTAGGGTGAGGGTTGAGGGTTGAGGGTTTTAGGGAGTTGGGGTGGGAATTTTTGGATTTAAGGGTTTAAGGTTTGATGTATTAGGGTTGAAAAATTAGGGTTTAGGGTAGAGGGTAGAGGGTAGAGGGTAGAGGGTAGAGGGTTTAAGGTTTTAGGGTTTAAGGGTTGAGGGTTGAGGATTTAGGGTTGAGTGTTGAGTTTTTAAGGGTTTAAGGGTTGAGGGTTTAGGGTTTAGTGATTATGGTAGAGAGGGATGGATGGATGGATGGATGGATAGAGAGATGGAGGGAGAGGTGAGATATAGAGGAGAGAAGAGGAGGGAGGGACATAGATACATGAGGGTTGAGGATTCAATGTATAGGGTAGAGGGTTGAGAGTAGAGTGTATATGGTTGATGACTTGTAGGGTTGAGGGATTCGGGTATTGTATTGAGGGTATAGGGTTGAGAGATTAGGGTTTAAGGGTTGAGGGTTGAGGGTTAAAGTATTAAGGGTCAAAAGGGTTGATGGATTATGGTAGAGAGTTTACTAAGTAGGTTTAAGGGTTTAATGGTTGAGGGATTAGGGTGTAGGGTAGAGGGTATTGGGTTGAGGGTTGAGGGTAGATGGTTTATGGGTTTAGAGTTTAAGGGTTGAGGGTTGAGGGTAGAGGTTTTAAGGGTTGAGGTTAGAGGGGAGAGAGATATAATTAGGGTATAAGGGTTGAGGGTATATGGGTAGAGGGTAGAGGGTAGAGGGGAGAGAGAAAAAAGGAGTGAGTGAGTGAGTGAGAGAGAGAGAGTTGAG
>CM021105.1:528895828-528947305 GCA_007115665.2 Sequoiadendron giganteum
TTGCATGATTACCCGATTGGATTGATCGGTGTTTGATGTTTAGCTTTTGATGGTTATCGTGATTGCTATTTTTCCAAGGTTGCTTTATTATTTGCTTACCTATTGATTTAAGCTCAATGGTGATTTTCCCCCAGTGAGAACAAACCAAATTTTATTATGGATATGTATAATGACAACCAAGCCAAGGTGGGACAAGACCGCAACAGTCGGATATGGACGTGAAGCTCATTATATCATAGGCATGAATAGGCAGTGATAGCAAAAAGTGGACGGTCAACACACACTCAAATAGACAGAGAAGCCGACTTTATCACAAATAGTGCATGTTTACCAGGTTTTTACCATTTTCTTTTATTGCACTTTTTCAAATTTTATGATGTTTTTGTTGTTACCAAGACACCTGTTTGTCGGGTTTTCATCAAGGTAACGATTTTTTTTATTTTTCACTTTTTTCGTATTTTTTGTTTTTTTCTTGTTTTTTATTTTTTTTATATTTTATATTTTTATGTTATCACCAAGATGCCTATTTTCCAAGTCTTCATCAGGGCAACCATTTCTTTCTTCAAGACTTCTTTTTTCTTTTCTTTTTTAAATCAGGACTTTTTCTGCTTCTTTTTGGATTTTTTTAGGACTTTTTTTGCTTTTTTTGGATTTTCAGACATTTTCTACATTTTTTGGATCTTTTCAAGACTTTTTGCTTTTTGGGGATTTTTTTAGGACTTTTTCTACTTTTTAGGATTTTTTCAGGATTTTTTCTGCTTTTTATGATTTTTTCAAGACTTTTTTCTGCTTTTTAGGATTTTTTCAGGACTTTTAGGCATGCATCGGATGCATTATGTATAGAAATTATTTAGATGAAGGTTTTTCATTGTTTCTTCAAATAGATCCCCCTCTGGTGTAGATAGTTGATATGCCCCTGATCTAAAGATTAAAACAATAATGAAAAGACCTAACCAATTGGGCTCAAATTTTCCTTTTTTTCTTGATCCTATTGATTACGGAGATTTTCTTTCAATACTAGATCACCTACTTGAAATGTCCTTGGTTTGACTTTGTGATTGTAGCTTCTAGACATCCTTTGTTGATATTCTTTTAGGTGATCCACTATGAGCTAACAACATTCATCCAATAATTCTAGCTCTTGTAGTCTAAACACATGGTAATCTTCATCTGGAATGAGGCCTTTCAAGAACACCCAAAGTGATGGTTCTCAACCTCAATGGGAAATACTACTTCAGATCCATAGATAAGTGCATATGGTGTGGCCCCCGTGGGTGTTCGGATGCTTGTACGATAGGCCCATAAAGTAGGGTTCAATTGGATATGCCAGTCACATCCAGCATTGTTAATGGTTTTCTTTAAGATCTTTAGGATAGTTTTGTTTAAGGCCTCTAATTGGTCATTCCCTTAAGGCTAAAATGGTGTAGAAAACCGATGTTGGATATGAAACTTTTCACAGAGTTCTTACACATCCTAATTCTTAAAAGGTCTACCATTGTCAGTGACAATGGATTGAGGGATACCATATCTACAGATGATGTAGTTTAGGGTGAACGATAAGATCTGCTTCCCTGTGATGGTGATTAGAGGCATGGATTCAACCCACTTTGTAAAGTACTATGTGGCTGTGATGATGAACTTGTGTCCATTAGATGAAGATGGGTGAATTTTTCCTACAAGATCTAACCTCCACTGACAAAATGGTCATGTTGATGCAAAGGGTTGCAATTCTTGTGATGGTGCATGAATAATATTACCATGGATCTGGCATTTCTAACACTTCTTACCAAATTGGAAGGACTATCTCTCCATATTCGGCCAATAGTATCCCAAACAGAGGAGTTTCTTAGCTAGGGTTAGGCCACTTGAATGAGTGTTGCAGATACCCTCATGGACTTCTCGTAAAGCCATTTTAAATTCTTCACTTTCTAGACATCGTAAGAGAGTTCCATCAAGACCTTGTTGGTATAGTACATCCGCTATAAGGGTATGACTAGTAGTTTGGTGGATGAAGTTTCATTTTTGGTTTCGAGAGAGATCGGGGGTAGAATATTATCTTTTGGGTAGGTATAGATCTTCCCATAAATGGAGGTATTAGCATTGATTAGGTGGCATATGAGGTGGGATTCAGGATCATCGTAAGTGAGGGTAAAAAAAAATTCCACCATAAATTCATAACGGCTTCATTTTTCTATAATTTGGAGTAAAGAAGCAATGGTAGCCATAGTGTCAACAGTCTTATTTTCAATCCTTGGAATTTGAGCAAATTTGATATCAACAAAATATTTCTTGAAGTCATCAATCATCCTTTTATAGGGAATCATTTTGTGATCCTAAGTTTGGTAATCATCGTTGACCTGATTGATGACTAGTTGAGAATCCTCGTAGACTTGTAGCTCTGCAATTTTCCATTCCATAGCTATCTTGATTCCGATGATAAGTGCTTCATATTTTACTATGTTGTTGGTGCAAGGAAACATCGGGCGATATGACTTTGGAATGGTGTGTTGTAGGGGAGTGATGAATAGGATTCTTGATCCTGATCCATGTTGAGTATATGATCCATCAAAATATAATACCCAATGTTGTGTTGTGACTGTTAGGACATCTGCACCTGGAAATTCAATGTGAAGAGGGTGGTCATCATGAATTGGTACTTCTGCTAGTTGGTCAGCGATGACTTGACCTTCGATTATTTTTATGTCAACATATTGGATATCAAATTCACTAAGTATCATCACCCACTTGGCCAACCTTCCTATCAGTTTTTCTTTGTTAAGGGGATATTTCAACAGATCTATCTTGGCTATGAGTCTGATGGTATGAGTCAACATATAGTATCGTAATTGTTGCATGGTGAACACTACTGTTAGACAAGCTTTCTCAATAGGTGTATAGTTGATTTCATAACCATTTAGGGTCTTGTTGATGTAATAGATTGCTCTCTCCTTTCCTATTGAATCTTCTTGTGCCAATAAGGCTCCCAATGATCTATCAGTTGTGGAAATATACAATAGGAGAGGTTTTCCTTCTGTTGAAGGTGCTAGAATAGGTGGACTCATTAGGTATTTCTTCATTTGGTTGAAAGCTTCCTCACATTTCTTGTCCCATCGAAAGGAAACATTCTTGTGCAACAAATGGGTAAAAGGATTATTCTTATCAACTAGTTGTGATATGAATATTTTGATTGATTGGAATCTGCCTTGAAGGGATCTTAACTAGCTGATATTTTTTGGAGGTGGCATCTCCATGATAGCTTTCACTTTTGCAGGGTCTACCTCAATACCCTTTTCTAACACTATATATCCTAGTAGCTTTGCCAATGTTAGCCCAAATACAAATTTCTTTGGATTTAAGCGAACATTGAACTTCTCTAAGCAAGTGAATAGATTGTCTAATATTTCTAGATGTCCTTTTGTAGTGTAGGATTTTTCCAACAAGTCGTCCACATAGTCTTCCATGAAGGTATGCATCATGTCGTGGAAGATGGTTGTCATGGCTCTTTGGTATGTAGCCCCTGCATTCTCCAATCTGAAGGGCACGACATTCCAACATAAGGTTCCCCATGGGCAAGTGAAAGTTTTCTTGTCCTAGTCTTCAGGTGCTATCTTGATTTGGTTATAACCAGAAAATCCATCCATTAGTGACAACATTTTGTGACCTGTTGTTAAGTCTACAATGATTCAATGTTCGACAAAGGGAAATTATCTTTCAAACAAGACTTGTTGAGATCTCTAAAATATGTACAGATTCTTATGTTGTCATAAATCTTTGAAATAGGTACAATTTTGGATATCCACTCTGCATAGTCAATGAGTCTAATGAATCTAACATCCAATAACTTCTTTAGTTTTTCCTTCACCAATAGGGAAATGTGAGGATGCATTTTTCTCAACTCTTGCTTGACTGGTTTACTTCCTGAAGGTAGGGATAAATGATGCATGATGAGGTATGGATCTATCCCTGGCATGTCTACATATGACCTGGAAAATTTGACTTGTTGCTCTTCAAAGAACTTGATAAAATTAGGCTTTTCCAATTCTATCAATGATTCTGCTAAATGGAGAGTTTTCACTGTTTCTGCATTGCCGACATTGATGGACTGTGTTGGTTCAATTGGGACTTTGGATCTTTCTTGGAAGTGCTTGGGAAGAGTGTCAAATTTCCCATCCTTCAGTTCCTCGAAGAAGTTTTCACCATTGGATGTGCTCTTTATTTTTACTCTTTCTTGATCTGATACTGCCATGAAATGGTTTTCACCATCAGATCTTTCTTTTATTTCATTTATTTTGTAGCTAGGAAATTTGGCACTCCCCTGTCTAGAAGTTTTGTTATGATGTTCAATGGTGGAACCCATTTTAGGAGTAATAATGCAAAGGAAATTGACAATGGCCTCATCATTTGAAAAGGTGGGTATATCAATAGGGTCAGTTTGGTCCCAATCTATGAGTTCAAGATGTACTAATGGTAAGGGATCATCAGATGGGTTCAGGTCAGAGGTCGTAAGGGTTCTAATAGAAACATTGTCATCGAATTATACCATGGAAAGGTCAAGGTCTATGATGTTACTCTCTTCTGAGTGATCTATCTCGCTAGGAGTTTGTTCATCTTCGCTTGAGCCATCAATATCTTGCGATCCTAATTCAAATTGTCATAACCTTGAGCTTTGTCCCTCCTCAAGTGTGGGAGTGTACTTGTGTATGGCATCAATTTCCTTATCATATTCATTGGAATCAGTTTCATAATGATCACTAGCTTGTAGCTATAAGATCCGTTCAACAAACTTTTGTTTTAGGTCCTTTGCTTCTTCATTCTTTTGATGCTCTTTATAACCTAAAAATATTTTTTCTTTTGGATTTGTTATAATGGGTTGGATGGGTTCTATGATACCTTCGTTCCTTTTGCCAATAGGTCCTTGTCCATCATATCTCATTTTTTCCAAGATTGAGAACCCTTTTCCATATTGAGTGGTTTGGACATTAGCCATTGTTGCTTGGGAATTAGTTTCATCCTTGTAGAGCCAATTCAGAATGTCTTTGTCATTAGATTCCTTTGCCTAGGTACTTGCTTTTATGAATCGACCATCAAAAAGTGTGATAGGTTGTGAGGATGATTGTGATGAGGTTGGTTGATGACCATGGTATTTTCATGAAATTAACTGTGAGAGGCAGAGGGATTGTTCAATGGAATATTCACCCACACCTTTATCTTTGACTTGGACTTTCTTCTCAAACTGTTTGGCCTGAGTATTAAGCTAGGCTTTAGGAGTGGTAGATGTAGAGGGGCTAGGTTCTTCCTTTTTCTCAAGTTGGTTGGACGAGGAACTTGGATGAATTTCTTCATTGGAGGATGTGGCTACCAATTTTGACAATGGACTGGCTTGACTTGGAATATTGGAGGTGTCAGAGGCGGAATCAGGAGCTTCTTGGTTATGAGACACAAACACATCCTAGACAGCCTTAAGAGTATTGCAATGTTTGGGACTATTGGAATCAGTAGGAATGGTAATTTATTTCCCATTGGAAGGAAATTTTAGACATTGATGGTATGTTGAAGGTACCACCTACATTTCATGGATCCAAGGACGACCCAAGAGTATATTATATGTCAAATCTTTATCTAGAACTTGGAAAATGACATCTTTCTGAATTAGACCAACCTAAATTTGTAGCACTATCAATCCCTTTGAATCTCTTTCCTCATCATCATATGCTTTGATGGTGATCTTTTTTGTTGCATCTATTGCATTTTTAGAGAACCCTAGTGCACAAAAAAGATTTAAGGTATATATATTAAGATTGGCTCCTCTATTTATTAGAATGCACTTGACATGACTTTTATGGATTAGGACTTCAATATGCAGCATTGTATTATAAGGATGGGTCAGAGATACGTCATCATTTTCTGAAAATGATAAGCAATGAGGTGCAAATAGATGTCTCGCCATGGCTTGGAAAGCAAAAATTTCCAAATCATTTGGTATTGTTGTATCAACTAGGGCCTTTTCCAAGATCTCCTTGTGGGCAAGTGAGATTTTAAGGAGCTCCAATATTGATATTTGTGCAGGGATCTTTTGGAGTTGATCAACAATGTTATATTTATGAGATGGCGTATCAGGTGTTTTGGAAGTGCTTCCTTTCAAAACATATTTGGTTTGGGCCCTTGTGGTCATGTTTATAGGTACACTGTCTTATTTTCCTTTCATCTTGATGACATTTATTTGATTATCTGTTGCAACCATGTCTTGTTGGGTCTTATGGATTTGATTAGAGAGGATGTTGCTGTTGTTAATTAGATGGCTGGTTGCAACAGGATCTGGTGTGTTATTGATTTCAATGTTGTTTGTGTGATCTACAACGGCTGAGATATGATAGATGGTTTTGTCATAAACATAGTTCACACCTTTTCCTTTTCCATTCATGTTAGACAATTCTCCTTTATCATTATTGGGAAAAGGGTTTTTGAATACCCATGATCGGTGTTTTCTTGGGATTCTTCAATTTGTATGACCTTATTGTCAATCAAATCTTGAATCTTGTGTTTCAATGACATGCAACTATTGGTTAGGTGACCTTTCCATCTATGAAATTCACAAAAATGGGCTTCATTCCACCATGGTGATTTAACTTTGGGTTCAAACCCTCAAGTGTCGGGTAGAGTAATGAGATTTTCTATAATAAATTCTCTTAATGAAAATTCATATGATTGACCCAAAGGTGTAAACTTTTGACAATTCTTTGATGTTTGGGTCCTAGATGTTGTGTTGCTTTGATTGTTTTGAGTATTGCCTTGGTGGGTACTCTGGGTGTTTCCTTGGTTGGTATTTTGGGTGGTCTTTGGATTGGTGTTCGAGGTGCTTCCTGACAAATTGAAGACCAGTTTAGCATTATGCATTTTAGCAAAAGTATCATTACTATTATTTTTGTATTTCTAACAAAACTTGGGTTTGTCATTCTTGGAAGAATTGGATGAATTGATTTCGTTATAAATTTTCAAAATTCCTCATTTGACCAAGGCTTCCTCAATTTTGATCCCATTTTCGATCAATTTTCCAAAAGTCGGAGGACATTGTAATTCAAGACTATAAGTCATGTCATCATTTAAGTTATCAATGAATACCTCCATATTTTCTTTTTTTGGTATGGGATGGGGATACCTTGTGAATAACCTTCTCCGCCTTTGTAAGAATACTAGGAATGATTCCCCTTTCTTTTGTTTGACATTGCAAAGGTCTTTCATTGTGATTTCATGTTGGATATTATATGAGTATTGGGTGATAAACGTGTTAACTAATTCCTCAAAATATTTGATCCTTGAGGGTAGTTGTGAGAACCATTGCATACATTGCCCTCCCAAATGGTGTGGGAATAATCTCATTAAGTAAGTGCCTTCATGGGAAAATTATAGGCTCATATTTCTAAACTCCCTTACATGATCTATGGGATTTTTTTTTCCGTTGTACTTGTCAAATTTGGGGAATTCGCAATATTTGGCGAATGGTATCATGTTGACACTTGGATCAAAATGGTAAGAGCATATATCTTGTATTGAATACCTCTTAGTGGCCCCAATTTGCATGTTTTGCATTTTTTGGTGGAGGGCTTGTAGTTTTTGTGTTAAGGTAGTCATAGGGTCATTCGTCTTTGTTTCCTTTCTCGTTTTAGTTGGTATTTCGGTTTCTATCTTTTTAGGAGTTTTTTGTAATTTGGTGATATCAAAATCATCAGGTAGTTGAACTCCTTTGTTTGCTAACATCAAGAGGTATCTTACCCCATCCTTTTCAAAAACCTTTTCTAGAAATTTGTCAAAATTTGGGTCTTGTTGGGCTTGTTGGACATATTCTTCATTTACCTCCTCAGTTTTGGTTGAATAGATATTATGAAAGGGGTTTTATTCTTGTTCAGCCATAGTATCTTGGGTTTCAATTTCCTTTTATTGGATCTTTAGCCTTTGGGATCTTGTTTGGACGGGCATATAAGTGATGATGATGTTCTAAATGTTTTTGATCAAAGTTTGGGAGTGCCCAAAGGATTGGTTAAAATCTGATTAAGCAAGCTTCATTTCGGGATAAAGGATGACAAATCTTGATGGAGGACTATAAATCCTGATGGTGAAATGTAGTTGCTAAATCAGAAATGAATGTGATGAAAAAGACACTTTTGGATGTTTGATCAAAATTTAGATGAGAGATTTTCACTTGAAAATGTTGGTTTCAACAAGATTGAGCTCTATTGTATAAATTGATTGGGATGCTTAGAATATTGTATTGTCGATTGTGGAATAAAAGAATGACGAATGGGTTGACTATGATTATTCCTTTGTGAAAGAGCTCTTCATTGATAATAAGCTTGTGAATATAAAGGCTCTAAATAAAAATCATCAATGTACCCCTTATCAAATTCGTGATACCTATGGATGAAAGTTCAATAGTGAAGCAAGACCTTCCTACTTTGGTACAAGAAGCATCTCTTTTTCAATAGATGCTCTGAAACAATATATGATGAGATATGAGTGGAATGCACCAGAATAGTAAATGTATACATTGAAATATGAAATTTATGTGCTAAGGCAGCCAATGGATGTACTAAAATATGAAAGGGATGCGCTAGGGCAGTCACTAGATGTGCTAAACTCGAAAATGTTTTATGGTTTTTGACAGTTTGATAGATTCTTCTAGGTTTTGGCAGTGAATTTGAATTGTTTGGTTGAATTATCTTTTGAATCACTGGTTGGGTATTTCAAAGTGTAGTGTTTGCTTGAATTTTGATTTAAAACACATAGGTGAAGACACATCAAACAAGCACAATCCTAGGCTATGTAAGGTAATATTCTTTTGGATTCCACGTAGATTTTACTCCAGCTGCCCTTATTCTTAGCAAGTGATTTAGAAGCTTCACCACACAGGCTCCCCCTTATAGTGCACTCACTTCTTTGGCCATCCAAGCTTCAAACTCCCATGAATCTCCCATGACAAGTTTTCCACCTCTACTAAAAACTACGAGAATGTGGATGTCTTGGCAATAACCGTTGTTGCACCAAAGAATAGAAAGGTAATTTTTTGGCTTACTACAACAAAGGGGTTTTAGTAGGGGCATTTTGTTCATGGGGGATCATCCATGCGGTAAGAGACCATTGTTTCCCTTCTTATTGGAAAAATACTTGTGATACTCAAACTTTCCTTGAGTACCCACATTTATATCTTGGGTGGAAGTCACTTGGCTTTAGTGTGTTCCCGATTGGGTCGTTCCCTCCTTTCGAAGCAAGGAGGCAAGCCCTCTAAGGTTCAAAAATGCAAATAAAATGAATGGGTCTAGCTTTCTGATCACCTAGTTAAGGGGAGAGCATACATTCCTACCATTCCAACCACAACAAACATGGGGCTAATTTATCCTTCTAATTAAGTTGTGTTCCTGACTTAACCAAAATAAATGACTGATTAAATCCCTACAACCAAATATTTGTAGTTTTAGTCCATTATTCTTTGACAGTGTTCTTTTATTGTTTCTACAAAGTCTGTGACTGTGTATAAGGTTCCTAGAAAATAGAAAAGAATAGATTAGTTTCAGGAATCTAGAAAATTTGCAACAAAGACCGAATGTGCCATTACAGAAATCGAATGTGCTAAACTACTGAATACGCTAAAAGAGCGTCCAAATATACTAAAATATTAACTAAATGCGCTAAACTGGAAAAGCATAGAATGAAATTTAAAACCCCCCGATGCATTGAAAGAGTAGCTAGATGCACTGAAACAGAAACCCGATGCACCGCAACATAAGCCATATGTGCTGGAAGACCCGCCAGATGCACTGAAATAGGAACTCAATGCGCCAATACAAAAGTTGGATGTGCTGGAAAAAAATCGAATGTGCCATTTCAGAATATTTGACGGAACCTGTGAAGAGAAACTCAACAGAAAAGTAGATTAAAGAGGGGCTATGGCCCATAGTGGCGCCAAATTTATGTGTTCTTTTAAAATGGTATTAGCGAGGGTAATTAAACATAACTAAATACACACAATCAATGAAATGTATTACATCTAATGAAGGAGAAATAATAAAACAAAATATTACAACCCTACAATAGAAGTCATTCCATTGTCCTCTATTCCTGATGATTCCTCGATTCATGCTCTCAGAATTATTCATTGCACATGAATGTTCGAAATGGAAACCTAAGAAACGAGCAGCTATTATGTAATGCAAACTAAAATTCCTAAATCCTTATATTTTTGTGTTTTTGAATATAAAATATTGAATGGCCTACAATGAGATTTTGTTGTGATTGAAATTATGCTAAGACTAATTATGCAAATCTAATGATAATTTTGTATAACAAAATCAAGAAACTAAAATTCTAACATGGAAATGTCATGATAATGCTAAATGAACTAAAATTGCAAAGTGTAAACTATAATGCTCACTAAAATGCTCTCCAATTTGCAATGATATTTTTGTAGCATAAACTTTTCAAATTCTCCTTATGAAAAGTTGTAGAAATGGGCTCTATTTATAGATTTTTTTCCAAGATGGGAATGATGTGGCAGTGATGAACGGTCGAGATTGTGATCCTGAGGCATCAACGGTTGATCACGAAGAGGTTGGAGAGAATCATGGAGGTTGTTCCCTGCAAGAGAACAATTTTCCAAGTGTTGAAGGGAATCGGAGGAAAGAAGAAGCCATGTGTCCAAGGTGGTTTCAAATTTGTTACAAGTTGTTGATGAAAAATCCACATTTTATAGATTAGAAAATTCAATTTCATGTGACACATGGTGAGGTGGCAAGTGAGGTGGAAGGAAGTTGTAGAAATGTGTCAATTTGAATAAAAATTCAAATTCAAATGAAAAGGGGAAATTAGTTAATTTGTGCATTTAACCAATTTAAGAAGAAAATGATTTTGGAGGCCAATTTGAATTCAAATTCAAATTTAAATGAATGAGGGAAAACTAATTAAATGAGAGGAAGTGATTTTAGACAAGAAGAATATTTAGAAATGAAGTATATAAATAAATTTTGCAATTTATTTATAAGTAGAGGATTTAAGGTTTTTATTAATTAAATAACAAGTATTTAATTAATTTGTGCTCACACCATTTTTAAGTGCATATAGTTATTATTATTAGATATGATAAAAGGAGCTCATGGATTAATATTTTAATTGAAAATTAGAAAATTCCAAATGGAGCATTAGATTTTAGAGGAAATTTTTTTTTTTTTAATTTTCCCGTTACTTTTAATTTTTTCCTGGATTGCTACCTCTTTCTCTCAGGATTTTTTGAGTTACACTTGAGAGAGGTATTTAGGAGGTATAATTCTTACACTTTAAATGGGGTTTTGAAGGATTTTTTATTGCATGGGATTGGGGAGGATATTTCTCTTTGGGTAGTCATATCTCTTCTTATTTGTGGTGCTTGTGGTGAAAAGATGAGGGTTTCAATCCCTCTACTTTTGTTTTAAATATTTTTTGATTTCATGCCAAAATTAAGTGGTTGCAATGACTTATATCATAGAAGAAGATTGCTTGGGATGATTTTTGAATTAATGGGATTTGATTGAATAATATCCATTTTCATGCATATTTAGAGATGTACATTTCACATTAAAACTAAAAAAATATATTAAATTTTGAATATGAGTAGAAAAGAATTATTTACACACCCTTAGATTCAAAAGGATGTTGTATTTCAAAATGTGAATTTTAAAATATTAGCAAAATTTCATAAAAAACCTAATTGTTGAAAATCTTGTTCATAAATTAAAAATTTCCATGTAATGTTGCTTGATGTTTGAATTGTACTCATTTCAAAAATTTATAGCTATGAGGATAGGGTGGGAAAGTTAATGGCTTCATATTTTCTTTGCATAAAAATTTAAAAACTCTACACATTTTTGTATAATTTCAATTGTGTGCGATGTCATAGGAATAAAGGAACCTATATTAGGTTGAAGTGAATCTCACATCCATCTTCTTGTATGTTGAGAAAGTATGAAATAAGGAGAGGGTAAAATAAGATATAAATAAAATTAATCTACAATTCAACATATTCACACTAAGTAAGAAAGTTCATGAGACACTTGTGTATACCCAAGAGGATATTTGGAATGGACCACAAATAACATAAAGGATTCTCTATCATTTCCAAGACCATGGATCTTGGGACAAACATACATATTGATATTTTTTTCATTTATTGTCTCCATGGGATGGGGTATGCTCCTCAAATCCTCATTGTTGAGACCTACAATGACACCCCATATACAATACCTAGGACAACTCTCAATTTATTTATAGGGATTGCATATCCATTTTATGTTGTAAGACTTTGCACTTGGTGACTTGTGTGTTCTTTCAAATATCAGTGTTGTGATATCTCATATATGTGTTATGGTCTATGCTTATGTTTGTTACAATTGTACTCTCTCATGTTTGGGTATTTTATGTAATTATGTGGCGATTCTTTTGTCATTTATTTTTAATGATTCATTTCTAGGTTACTCCTTGTGTGTGTGCTTGGAGAATCATTGTGCATGTGTGTTAGTGTTCTTGTCCAACCCTATATGTGGATGTGATTTTGTTTGGATACCAAAGCTAGTTATCTCCAAATTCATAGAGTTTTTTCTAAGGGTTCCACATGGGTATCACAAAATCACCATTGGGGACCTAAAGACTACTCAAAGTAGTGGGAGAATGAGCATGGACTCCATCTCTCCTTGGTATATTTTTCATTTATTTTCTTGTAGCCTATGTATTATTTTTAAACTCTTTATGTCCTTATTATAAAATGTACTCATTGAAATTGGGCAATGGTTTATTATATATAATTGTTGGGAAATTGTGTCTCAACCTTGTAATTATATAAAGGTTATTTTTTATAGGATATATATATTTCCTAGTTACACCGATAAGTGTAATATACAATGGAAGCAAGGGGAGGAGTGGGATGAGTGTAAATAATTTTTTTTTTTTTTCAAGAAACTCCTAAAATAGTTGACATACACTATATAAATGATACATTGTAAATATAGGCCATTAATTATTAGGTTTTAGATCTAATGGTTGATATTTTGTTGGCTTGTCTTGCCCTAGAAGGTAACCCTATTTTATGAGGGTGTTGTACTATGATTGTAGATGGTGATGTATTCTGAGATTCTAATAGTGATCGTGTTATCTTTTTGATCTTTGGTGGTGATACTCATATGAGAATCTTGCTTTGCAAGTATATTGTAATCTTTGTGATTTACTGAATAATATATTGGATGGCTTTTGGAGTGTGGGGTTTTTATCCCAAAAGATTTTTCCCAATGTAAATCACAGTGTCATGGTATGCATGATATTTATGTTTATTCTTTTAATTTTCTATAACTATTAAAGATCTGTAAAGTTTTGTATTATTCTCGTTTGAAGGTTAGTGTAGGAAGTTGTTATGCTACCTTAGCTTCCTTACAAGTGGTACCAGAGCCTGATCACCTTTTGTTTCAGTTATGGGTTGTAAGATTTTTTGAACTAATCTATATTTGAGTGGGAGCTTGTGTAGAAGATACTTTAAGATCTTGTTGCAAGAATTCTCAAATGGCAAGTTCATTAGGGAGAATATAGGTGGATAAATTTTTTGGAAATAATTTTGAAATGTGGAAGTTGAAGATGGAGGATCTGTTGATAGATCGAGATCTGTGGGATGTTGATGAGAATGTTTTAAGGCCTACAAATCCTACTCATACAGCTCAATATGATGTTATGGACTATAAATCCAAGGTTCTTATCAGATTGTGCTTAGCAGACTCTATTTTAATTAATGTCCATGATGAGACCTCTATACAGAAACTATGGATGAAGCTTGGTGAGATGTATCAAGCCGAATCTTTAGTGAATAATATTTTCTTGAGGAAGAAACTATATAACTTGAGAATGGAAGAGGGTGGATGAATCACAGACCACCTAGAATCATTCAATATGTTGGTGGCTCAATTGGCATCAGTTGGTGTCAAAATGGATGAGGAGAAATGTCAAATTTTGCTTTGTTCTCTTTTCCTGATTTGTGGGATTCTCTTGTTATGGCTATTGGGAGTACTTCTATAATTTTGAAGACTGAAGATGTGGTGGGTTCTTTTCTCTCTTAAGAGATGAGGAGGAAGGTAACCATCACTGCCAAGGAGGCCCTAAATTTTTGTAGAATACTTAAAGGAAAAAAGCAAGAAAAATGAGAAGCATGACAAATCTAAGTCCAAGGGGAGATCTAAATCTCTTGGAAAGTCAAAATTTATTTGTTGGAACTGTGGTAAGCCTGGGCATGTTTGTAAGGAATGCAAAGAAGAAAAAGAAGAAATTTGATTATGATTCATAGCACGAGAAGGAAGATGGTGAGGCATTCATTGCAGCTTTGGTAACTTGTGTAGGTGATGATGCATGGTTAATTGACTCAAGTGCATCTTTCCATATGACCTTTAATAGAGATTGACTTTTTGAATATCAAGAATTTGATGGAGGTAAGGTGTACTTGGGTGATGATTCTCATTTAGACATTGTTGGTCATGGTAAAGTTAAAATTAGGTTTCTTGATGGTAGAATAAAAAGGATTGATGGTGTATTTCATATCCCTAGATTAGCATGAAATTTTTTATCTATGAGAAAACTAATAGATGTGGGTGTCTAGGTAGTATTTTTTGATGCAAGATGTAAGATGGTTAGAGTTGCTATATGGTGATTTTTATAGGTGTCAGATATGGCACATTGTATAAGCTAGATGCATGCATTTTTGAGTGAAATAGTACTTTTGTGAAAAGAAAGTCTATGAAAGAAGTGAGGGTTTCACCTTCAGCAGATGTTCATGGCTTTTGGGTACCCAAGGGTGATCTTTCTTCTGAATCAAAGTTGCTTGCAGAGAAAACTATGTTATGGCACCAGAGACTTGATCACATTAGAGAAAAGGGTCTAAGGACCTTGAAAAATAAAAACCCTGTTGAAGGTTTGTCTAATTGTAATATTGAATCCGATTTCTATGAGCATTGAATTTATGGAAAACAAAATCACATTGAGTTTTATTCAAGTTCTCATAAGTCTTGTGGTGTATTGGATCTTATCCATCATGATGTGTTTGGTCTTGTAGATTTTCATTCGATTGGTAAATCCACATATTATGTTTCATTTATTAATGATTATAGTATGACATGGGTATACTTTCTAAAGAGTAAATCTGAAGTTTTTAGCTGATTAAAAGAATTTAAAGCAATGGTTGAGTTGCAGACTAGAAAGAAAATAATTTTTTTGAGGACTGATAATGGCAATGAATTTTTCTCTAATGATCTTGATAGATTCTGTAAAGATTGTGTAGGTATTCATAGATAGAAGAAAATTGTGTATTCTCCACAACAAAATGGAGTTGCAGAAAGAATGAGCAGAACACTGATGGAGAAGGCTAGGATTATGTTGAGTGGTACTAGCCTAGAACAAAGGTTTTGGGCTAAAGTTGTTGCTACTGCTTGTTACCTAATTAATAGGTCTCCTATATCATCTCTTGTTGATAAGATGCCTATAGAGGCATGGTTAGGCCGCAAGAATTCATTATGAAATCTTAGGTTTTTTGGTTGTGATGCATATGCACATGTGCTAAAGGAGAAGCAAACAAAGTTGGAGAACAAGGCTATGACATGTATCTTCATCGGATATAGTTATGGTGTGAAAGGATACAAGCTTTGGGGTCCTATTATACAAAAGGTAATATAAGTAGAAGTGTTAGTTTTATAGAAACTAATTCTTCTTTTTTATATTGCAGCCATAACAAAGTAAACATGAAGACATGATTCACATTCCTTCTACACCTGAGAAATTTGAATCAAGGCCCATGGATAGACAAGAAGTTAAGGAAAACTCATCTATCTCTGAATCTTTAGAAGAGGAGGAAGAACCTTCAACTCAACTTGTTCGTAGGTCTACAAATCATAGACAACCACCTAAAAGGTATACACCTGATGATTGGATATGTATTTTTTCTTTGAATACTAACATGGATGAACCCAAATCTATAGAAGAGGCATTAGGTATGAATGATGTAGAATCTTGGAAGATTGATATGGATGAAGAAATGGCATCTTTGAAAAATAATGATACATGGGATCTTGTACCATTGCTTGAAGAATGAAAACTTGTTGGTTGCAAATGGGTGTTTAAGAAGAAGATTGGTTCAAATGGAGGTATTGAGAAGTAAAAATCAAGGTTGGTTGCAAAAGGATAATCTCAAGTTGAGGGTGTTGATTATAATGAGATATTCTCTCTTGTTGCAAAAATGGAATCCATTAGATTTTTGCTTTCTATTGTTGCTACTTATGATTTAGAGGTTGAGCAAATGGATGTGAAAACTACTTTCCTTCATGGTAACTTGGAGGAGGATATTTATACGACACAACCAAAGCACTATGTGGTGAAAGGTAAAAGTAAATTGGTTTTCAAATTGAAGAAATATTTGTATGGCTTAAAACAAAGTCCTAGGATGTGGTACAATAAATTTGATACATATGTGTTGAATTTGGGATTTGAGCGTTTTAAATCAGATCATTATGTTTATTATAAAACTGATGGTGATCATTTCCTATTTATTGTGTTATATGTTGATGATATGTTATTTATTGACAAAGGGAAAGGTATGATTTCATAACGAGAATATTAACTTGCTGCTAAATTTGAAATGAAAGATCATGGTGTAGCTAGACACATTCTTGGGATGGAAATCAAAAGAGATAGATAGAATAGAAAGCTATGTCTTGGCCAAAGTAAGTATGTCAATTCAGTTTTATAGAGATTTAACATGCAAGATTGTAGATCATGGTCTGTTCCCCTTTCTATTAGAAAAAAATTATCTATTTTAGATTGTCCAACATCTCCATCAAAGATGGAAGATATGAGTAGATTTCTTTACTTGAGTGCAGTTGGAAGTTTAATGTATGTTATGGTTTGTACTAGACCAAACATTTCCCAAGCAATGGGAGTTCTTTCCAAATATATGTATAATCATGGTAGAGTTCATTGGGATGCAGTTAAAAGGGTCTTCAGATATTTGTGTGGTGCCTCAAATTATTCCTTATGTTATCATAGTAATGTGACTGAAGATGAGATTTCCCTTAATATTCATGGTTATGTGGATTCAAACTAGGTAGGTAAAATTGATAGAAGATGATCCACTAATGCTTATGTGTTTACTTTATTTGGTGGTGCAATTAGTTGGATGAGTAAGCGACAGGTTGTGGTTGCTTTGTCCACTACTAAAGCAGAGTATATGGTAGCTACTCATGCTTGTAAAGAAGCCATATGGCTTAAGTGACTATGTTAAAATAATAGAATAAAACAAGGTGCAATTACAATTTATTGCAATAGTCAAAGTGTGATATGTCTAGCCAAGAACCTGAGATTTCATGCCAGGACCAAGCACATTGACGTACCGTATCATTTTTTTTGCAATATGGTTGAAGATAGAGGGTGAAGCTAGTTAAGGTAGATACTTTGATGGATGTTGTTGATTCTTTAACCAAGCCTCTGAGCACAAATAATTTCAGATGGTGTTCATAGATTATGGGCCTTTCAGCCCCTAGCAATTACAATACAATGTTTACTCTCTCCTGTTGCTCTTGCAAGGTGTTCGGCAAGTGGGATATTTGTTGGGAAATTGTGTCTCAAGCTTGAAATTATATAAAGGTTATTGTTGATAGGATATACATATGAATATATATATATTTCCTAGTTACACTGATAGGTGTAATATACAATGGCAGTAAGGGGAGAAGTGAGATGCATGTAAATAATTTTTTGTTAACTTTTTCAAGAAATTCCTAAAATGGCCAACACACATTATATAAACAATACATTGTAAATATAGACTATTAATAATTAGGTTTTAGATCTATTGGTGGATATTTTTTTGGTTTGTCTTGCCCTAGAAGGTAACCCTATTTTATGAGGGTGTTGTACTACAATTGTAGACGGTGATGTATTATGAGAGTTTGATTGTGGTCATGTTGTATCTTGATCTTTGGTGGTGATATTCCTATTAGAAGCTTGCTTTGCAAGTATATTGTAATATTTGTGATTTATTGAATAATATATTGGGTGGATTTTGGAGTGTGGTATTTTTCTCCTGAAAGGGTTTTCCCCACGTAAATCATTGTTTCATGGTATGCATGATATTTATGTTTATTCTTTTAAGTTTTTGTAACTGTTAAAGATTTGTAAAGTTTTGCATTACTCTCCTCTGAAGGTTAGTGTAGGAAGTTGTTCTTCTACCTTAGGATCCTTACAATAATCCCATCTATGAAGATGATTTTAAATTATGCATGGTTATGGTATAACTAAATCTCAAGTTGAAATGTGTATTTTTTTCAAATTTGAGTTATTATGTGTTGCTTAGAAAAGCATAAGTATAGATATATTCTTACATGCCCATCTCAATTTAGTGTTATTATAACATAATTGGAAAATGATATGCACTCCTTAGGTTTAGTCAAGGTCTTGAGTTGTGGTAGTGTTTACATGTTCTCTTTATAGAACTCCCTTAAGGACTTACCTCATTTTGATAGTTTATTTTGAGTTAGTCAAATGAACTTATTGTCTTGGGTGTTGGCACACTTTCCAAGGTATTTTAGAACATAGAGCATGACCAAAATACATCCCATGTATTCCCAAGGGTGTGGACTAGATTTTTTTTAGCAACACACAAAATTAGGGAGTTATGCCATATTGAGCATAAATTTATACCTTTCTATCTCTAACTTGTGCAAGATCCATGTAACAATCTTGAGTACAACTTGAACCTCAAACCTTAAACCGCAAGTTGCTTGTGTATTGGGATTTGGCCTTTTCTCAAATTTTTGCATGTGTTTTGGTTGTAGTTTCAAACCCAATGCCTAAAATGCATGAAATTGTCAACAAAGAGGTTGAACTTATCTTTTTTCCTACAAAAATGCGCATTACATTTTGGACTCCAAAGTTTAAAAAGAAAATCATTGTTCAAATTTTGAAGTCTAACTAGTGGAACCATCAAGTGACCAAACTTACTTCTTCTCTTCATTTATATGAAGTCTTGATTAGACCAGGCTCAAAGTGTGATATGTACATTGGAATCTAATTCCATTTGGTTCTTGGTGCTCAATGTCACACAACCACCAAGTTTGAATTATTTAGAGTAAGTGAGAACCTGAGGTTTAGACTACCTATAGATAGTTTGGTTTAGGGTTTTGACTTACATGTATAAGATGTTAACCATAACCTAAATTTTGAAGGGAAAGTAGCTAGAATAAATACAATATTATATTACAAGGCTAAAGGTCAATCCCAAACCTATGCAACTTATTTCCCTAGTCCAAGATTTATAATAATGGATCCAAGAGTTGAATAATTATAATTTTGACCTTGAATTCTAACCTTAGGGGTGAATTGGTTTTCAACCTCTTAGGTTTTGAGATATTAGAGGAATGGTTCAATAGTCAAGATGTCAGAGTTATCGGTTAAGACAATCATGATATTTGAGGTCATGATGTAGTATTTTTTGTGTTTTTTTCAAACCTAGTGCATAGGTAAGTATCTCAGGTCTACATTTATGTTGCACAATAATACTTTACAAGTGTGAAATTTGTTAAGAATAGGGTGTTTTACACCTTGCATAAGAAATAATTATTTAAATTTTATACAATAAGTATTTATTTGTGGTTCACATTTAAGTGATGTGTTTAACCACATCAAATATTTATTTGGGTCCACTTGTAAATTTGTATGTATAATATTGGCTAGATATTTAATGTGTGAATTGCACATGGGAGAATATTTAATATTGGGAAACTCAGTACCAAAAATTAAATATTGTGGTTAATGGTTTTTTGTACTCATGGTTTTGAGGAACATGGTTTTACCTTACCACTTGGTTGTTTCGTGTGATCTTAATTTTATAAAATTAAGCACATGTTTAGTGCTTCAAGATGGCTATTTGGTTGGTTGGTGGTTTTGGCTTAGTTGTCTTTGTATTGAACTATCTTCTAAAGAGTGCATATGTGAAGAATGGTATGAGATGTGTGGATACATGGTATGACACATGGAGGATGCATTGGAGGGGCTTTATATTTTAGAAGTATTCATGGAGAATCTATAAGTGTTGTAATTTTTTCATTTCTAAATAATACATTGAGTGTGGATGCCTTTGGAGGCTGAGTTTTTCCCTCTTGAGGGTTTTCCCAAGGTTTATATTCTTTTATCTTTACATTGTGGTTATTTTGTAAGATTTTTTGTATGTTTTTATCTCATGAGGTTATGTGAGAAATGATTTTGTCAACTGGTACTTTTTCTTATCAATTGGTATCAAACTCATAGTTGTGGTTGAGGTATGTGAGAAGTCCGTGTTTTGGTATAACCCTTGTATGTATAGATGTGATGCAAAGTTGAATTCAATACAAGTTTGGAGATATTTATGATATTTTAAGTTATGAGATATGTGGTGTAGTTTGAGATATGCAAATTTGGGGTTTTGGGGCTTACAAATTTGTGGTTATAAGAGTTTAAAATTGAGTTGTAAATTTATTTATTTTTAGGTGTTCACCATGAAGGTTTTATGGGGTAAGTTTCACATATTACCCTCTAGGAAAAAATTGGTTTTTATCCATTGGATCTAGGAGGCCTAAGACATGAAGATTGATATAAAGTTTGACCTATTTTGGCCACTAGGGCCTCAATAAAAAAATTCCTTGGTTGTTATTATTGTATGGTTATACAATTGCTTACAATAAAGAAAATTATAAAAAACTTGTGACATGAAAAAATAACTAGAAAAATATTAGATGGCATTGTGTGGGAGGAATTTTATGGCATTGGCTAGAGGATGATTGTGCTAGGCTTGCCACCTTCCTCTTTCTTCTATGGTATTTGATGTACGAGTAGGCGTGTGTTGGGTGTGATCAAGATTTCTTGTTGTGCATGGGGGGTTTGGATGTAGCTATGTGGGTTTTTAGGGTTTGGCTTATGATAGAGTTGGAGTGGGAGAGGTGTTGAAGGTTTTTATGAGGTGTTTTGTGAATTAGTTGTTTTATCAATTGCTTGTGGTGATGGGTGAAGGATCGGGGCTTTTGAGAAAATGTCTTTTTGTGAGGTTTTGATGTGTGCATAACCATCTTGTTCGATCATGCCAAATCTATAATTTTTTAAGAAATTCCTTAAATAGGGAGTGCTCATCTTAGATCAGGGAACCTTGAGCTTTGAAAGTGAATGGATGTTTAGAGAGGTGTCTTTCTCGACCAGTTTTAGTAATTCAACTAGACTTGATAGTGGAGTATGTTACCTAATTGAGTAATCATGCTTTAATTTGTAATTTTATGGGGATTCATGTATCTCTCACATTCTTAGAATTATGGGTTCATTGGTCTTGGAACCTAGAGGGAAATATGGAGGTGATGCAAGAAGCTAATAATTGAGTATTGTGTTCTTATTAAAGACTATTAGAGGTATCCCCCTTGAAGTGGTATATTATTATGAATTATTTTCAATATATTTCATATCATATTCTTTTATTGTGCAAGTTATTTCATAACAATTGATATTAGAGCATGATCTTAGCATTGTGAAGATAAAACATTTTTTTCAATTTCAGAGGTGATTTTGTGAAACACGGATCTCTCAAATCTTGGTGATTTTTTGTCTAATAAAGGGTTTTTTAAGAACACATTGAATCCACTATAGTCCATATTTTAAAGTAATTAAAATAGAATTGAGTGATTTATTGCAAAATTGGGGTTTTTTCCCAATTTATTTGGAAAACCCACACTTTTCAAATCTTGTTGAATTTATTCTCAATTTTTAATGAGTTTTTGAAATAATAAAGGAGAAGTCTATAGTCTAAATTTTAGATAAATTATGGTTTCAAACAAATTCACTCTCAAGACTACAAAACAACTAATTTATTGGAGATTTTTTAGGAAAGTTAGATCTGAGCATAGGTAAATTATAGAGAAAATTTTAGATAGTTTAGATTTCATTTTTTTGATTTATTGAAAAAATATTATTTTTGGAACTTCTTTATAACAAGAAGTAGCAAAATAAGAAGAAAAAATACAAAAGGACAAGAACAAGAATAAGAAATTGGAGAAAAATGAATAAGAGAAAGGAAAAGAACAAGAGCAAGAGTAAGAGAAAGAGAAAGAAAAGGAACATGAGCAAGAGAAAGAACAAGAGCAAGAAAAAATAACACAAACAAGAAATGACAATAAAAGAATAAGTGGAAGCAAAAAAAGGAGAAGAAAAAGAAAAATTTAGCATTGAGGACAATGCTTTTGTAAAGAGGGGGGAAATGATATGCTCCTTACCCTGTAGTTTGTATTGTGTTATGATTAGTCAGCTTGTAGCTACCTTAACTCTTAAATATGATAACTAATAATTATTACAATCATATATATTTAAGTCATTGTAGGACTTACAATTAAGTATCTAAGTCAACCTAAGTGGTATCCAAGGCATAAGTGTGGTATATATGTGAGGTATAGGTAAGTTATCATCATTATGTTAAGTATTATGTTATTATTAAATACTATTGTAGGTATCCCCCTCAAAGTGTATTAGGAGGTTTTCCCCTCTACGTGACATTATAATGAAGCATATTAAACATATTCCATATCATATTCTTCTACTGTGCAAGTTATTTCATAACACCCCATAATACATAGTCAACAAACCAATACCAAAAATTATTCTCACTAAAGTCTCATTGAAGATACATCAATGGTCATACTAAGAATCTTTAAAAAAAATATAGAATACACCATCATAACACCTTGATGATACAAAAAACCTCATTGGAAGTTTTGGTGCAATGAATCATAGCACATGAATCACATAATACATTAATAAAACACTCAATACAACATATTGCATATGAATTATAAATCTCACAAGGAAAAAAAAAGTGGGCATTATAAGAGAGGAATGTAGGAAATAAGTTTAATTAAATAAATATGTTTTATTTAATAAATTCGATGATGGGGGGAATATTAAAATGATAATCCTAATTAATACAATAAATGTAATTTAATTAATTAATTAGTGTTGTGATGATACAAGTTTGGTCGAGATGGGCTTGGGATGGCATTGAAAGTGGCAAAAGTGATGGTGTTAGTTTTTTATTAATAGGAAAAATAGGTTTTTGAGGGACCTAAAACCCTAAAAGAAAAATGTTGCTACAAGATAAAGCATAGCCAAATAATAGCCAACCAAAAACTAACTAAAAGCAATAGAATAGAAAAAATAAACTTCTACTTCATGTTCTTTAGAATGTTTGCCACGTCTAGTTCCTGATTATAGAAATTATGATGAAGATTAGCAAGGTTCAATAACTCTTTCTTCTCCTCCTCAGAATATTCTACCTTGCTCCCATGAGTCCTAGATTTGGGCCCCTTATTCTTGATTTGCATTAGCTTCTTACCTTTTTCCTTGCTATTATGTTCTTCCTTTATAGTATCCTTAGTGATCACATTAGTTATTTTCTCTTCTCTCATCTCTTTAAGTTTTTGTTAGAATTTTGGTCCCCTAGATGTTTTTAATGGAATAATGACTAATCTTCAAAAATATCTAAATTTTTATTAGTGTCTTGTATCTTTTATTCCAATTCTATCATACATTCCTCAAACTCCATTTTTAAAACATTTATAGAGTTCTCCATGTCTCCAATCCTAATATTCACATGCATGTCCCCAAGCCCAGGTTGATCCATTTTCTTGTTAGTGCTTTTCTCTTGTAGGGATTTACTTTTAATATTAATTTTATTAATTTCAAGGGAGAACCATTTTGAGAGTTTAAAATGGTTTGTTACCCCTTCTCAGGATAGACCTAAGACATCATAAATATCTCCTCTATTTTCATGGAGATAGGTAAATTCTTCTAAAATATAAGAGATATTATTAGTACCCTATCCATCCTTCTCACTTCTCATCTTTGAAGAAGGGTTTGTAGCAGATACTTTATCAAAAACTTTCTCCTTACTTTTATTTCTACCATCACCTTTAGTTTTCATTATTTTCTTCCCCTTCAAATTAGTGGTACCCCCTTCATTCTCCTCCATTGTCTAGGAACCCTTGGACCAAGAAATCTACCTTCTTGCTTTCTTTTTTGGGGAATTCTTCTTTAAAAAAAAATCATTTCTTAGGGCCCTCCTCCTCTGAAGGTGGCATAGAAAGCACCTCCAAAAACTCATTACCCTCCTCTTCCTCATTCCATTCCTCATATTCTTTGTCATCACTAGTACTAGAGCTCATATATGAGTAGTGGACCACCATAGGTTTTTGTTTCCTCTTAACATTATTCTTCCCCTTGGGCTTCATATTTGGGGTTTGATCTTTCATAAAATCCATAATGATAAGGTTTAACCCTTCATTTAGAACCAAAAATTTAGGCTTTGTGATGTTCCTCTAAATCATGGTCTAAACAAGCCAAAAGAAACTATGGAAAGGGATAAAATTTATGATGAAAATGGTCAAGAAAAATAAAATTCACACCAAAAATATTTTTGGATCTTCCATCTAATATAATATACCTCATTATGACCTCAACTACCTCTGCTTAGATGGTTTTAATGTTGCAAGGTGTGGCCCTTGGTCTCCTCTTCTTGTGGTAGGTGTAGTCCAGTGTGGTGCTTGGGCTTCGTGACATGGTTTAACTACCTCCTGTGGATCTTGATTTTGTATAAATATAGCGGTTGTATCGAACATTAATAGGTCAATCTTTTGGTGCAATGGTAGTTGCCTGTGCAGCAATTGGTATTAGAGTTGAGGTCACGGGTTCAAACCCCACTCTTCCGTTGGGGAGGGATTGTTGCAAGGTGTGGCCCTTGGTCTCCTCTTCCTGTGGGAGGTGTAGTCTAGTTCAACGCTTGGGGTCTGTGGCATGGTTTAATTGCTTCCTATGGATCTTGATCTTGTATAAATCTAGCGGTTGTATCACGCATTAATAGGTTGATATTTTGGTGCAACGACAACCACCTATGCAACACTTAATAGAAAAGTAAATGTATCTCCAAGAAGAAAGCTTCACCAACTTGATGCACTTGTTACCCTTGAATAACTTGTTCAAGGCTTCATAATTCACATTTTTGTCTCTAAAAAAAAAATTCCATACACTGGGAGCCCTATGATTTTGGTTATCTCCTCATCATTGATAGCTATTTCCCTCCCATGCACACTTATCACTCTATTTTTTTGGCCTTTAATATAGAGTTTTGTATCCTTGGGGTCAAGGCCATGAAGCTTCACCAAGTAGGGAGCTAGGCCCCCCTCCTCAAAAATCCTCCACACCTCATAGTTCTGGAGGACCCCATCATAGGAGATGGTCTCCACTCTACTCCTCTCTCCTCTCATTGCAATAAATTTGATATTATTTAAGTTCCCAAAATATAAGCCAATGATGGTATTCCTCATACACCACCAAATGAAATAAAGGATGGAAACACACTTAGCACCTATAAAGTTTGGGAAGTGTGTGATACTCATTACTCCCATGTCCCATTGATCCTTCTTATCCCTATTGGCACTCATTATTGATAATGGTGTAACCTTCAATAGGTATGGAGGCATACCCCTCCTAATATTTTAATGGTTCATAATTTATACCCTCATTAGCAAACACATCTGCAAGATTATTCCCCTCATTGTATATATGAGTAATCATTATCTCATCAAAATATTTAGTCATTTTGAGGGAATCTCTAATGAAGGTTTCAATTGACCAGCTAAGAGTATGTTCTTTCTTAAGACACTAGATTATGTTAAGAGAATCTCCTTCAAGCTAGAATTTATTATAACCTTTGGCATAGGCTATCTTTATATCATTATAGGCCAATGTAGCTTCAACATAGTCGTTGGTCTACATACCCAAAGGGAGTGCCATTGCTGAAATAAACCCGCCTTTATCAACTCTTAAAAAGTGATGGTATTAGTTGTGTCATAAGAATGTGGTTAATTTTAGGTATCTATAAGATTAAATTTATATGTGTTAATAAAAATTTTGAGTAAGAGTCCCTTAGTATATGATTATGTGTTGTAATAAATTTGGGTGTTAAATATATCCTTATCTATGGTGCTTCAAAAATGATGTTACATCAAATAAATGGTTCTTATCAAGTTAAAGAAATTAAAATATTATAATATCATGATTTGGCACATAAATAATCATAAGACTTTGATTCATATACCATTAAAAATATTCCATGTAGAAATAATGGAAGTGTTGATGTTATGGATAACACTACTTTGTTGATAAATATTGATTATAATGGAACTCAATTCACCCTTCTCATTAATAAGTTAAAATTCTAGCTATATATGATAAAGGTTCTCATATATGTGCTACAACTATTAGTGAAGAATCATTTATTAATTTGTGCAACTTCCTTGACATAGGGGCATTCCCTCTTATTTGATAAAAAACACTTGCATATACAATCTCTAGAAAGTTGTGAAATATTTACTAAATGTTCATGTACTATATATTATTGTGGTTATAAAGGCATGTAACTTCAGTGTTTTAAATGAATATACAAATATTAATACATTCTAAGAGGTCAATGGGGGAATTTTTTTTTGATGCATAAGAGTATATTTATTTATGGTAAAAAGCTTCAATTTAACAATCGTTTGTTACTCAAGAGAGAGAGTTAATAGAAACCCCAAAAAACTAGCCATCCAGGGCAACCAAAATCAACCGAGCCAAGAGTTTAATAGGCACAGTAAACAACTAAAAAAATGATGACCAAAACCACTATAAAGTTTACAATTCTAGCCACAAAAATGGTGAAAAGATGTCAGAACAACCATGACCAGACCAACCAAAAACTACCCCTATTCTGAAAGGACAAAGCCCCTACTTATAGGAATTTGTTTAAAACTGCAAAATCTGCAAACTCCTCCTTCTAGTCTTCTTTATCCACTACCACCAGCTTGAACACCTTCTTCAAAAAGATAATGGCCACTGCCACAATAGCCCTATGTTGCATCAATCTTGGACCCTATAAATCCAAAAGGAATGGGTAGATTTTCACCATGTCCTCCAACCTGACCCACTCCACATTGTAAGGATGGGGGAAACCTCTTCCTTCAATCAACACACATAGCACCTCATCAACTCCTTCAATCGGGTCCTTCTTAAAAAGCTTCAACAACAACAACTTGGCCTCATCCTTCGGCTCCAAATTATCGAGGAGAGAGGCAAGGAATCGGGATGAAATATGGAGATTATCTCCCCCATACTCCTTAGCCTCCACATGTTCCATTCCCAACACCATCTTCACCACTGCTAGCACCAATGAATCATGCTTCACCAAGATCCTTTTCAACCGTTGGTCTGTAATTTTCCTGAAAGAAGTCTTTCCCTTCGATGAACCCAGGGATATTGGTGTGTCCACTCCAAAACGAGCAAGGCCTGCAACAGAAACCTCCACTAAAAATTTTGTGCACTTCACCATCCTCCACCTTCTATCAAAAGCACTTGATAGAAGGGAAGGAAAGCAATCATAGACTTCTCACATCGGGAAGCAAACATAATGCGGAAGAGAGCCAAGCAAACCATTAAAATGCAAGTTTTGATGACATTGCCACCCTTTCAAATCGTACCACTTCACTTGAAGCGAGATGTCATTCCATAAGGAACGAGCTCGAAAACCATTAGAAACCATCATAAGAAGAAGTTACCGCCAGCTACAAACTGACAAGGCATGTACATCTGCCTTTAAGGCATCACCAACTTTTGCCACCCTAACCGCCAATCTGCCACCTCATACCTGAATTCTGCCTGAGAAATGCCACCTTCCTCCACCTGCCTAGAGGGGCGCCCTCCCTACCACCCACATCAATGGGGGAATTTTTGGAGGTCATGAACTAATGAAATTTTTTATTTATTCAAATGTTACTCTTTATGGGCTATATTATTGGAGCACTATGAAAAATATATGTATGCTTATGTTTAGAAATTTCCTACATGTCAATGACACAATAACATAAAACATGCACCTACTCAAGAACTCCAATATTTAATATCATCTTAGCCTTTTTCAACTTGGAGATTTAATTTGGTGGGTAAATTTATTCACATCATCCAACAAAAATACATTAATTAACAATGTTATAAATTCCTTTACCAAATGGATTGAAGCTACCCCTCCAATATCTATCATGGCTTATGGTACATATAATTTCATCATGGATAAAATAATTTTTTAATTTAGACTTTGTGTTCCCATTATCACCAACAATGGAACTGTGAACATGTAAAATTGACCTAACACTTCTCGCACACCCTAAATGACATTTTTGCATCATCAACATCATTATTATCGAATATCACTGCATTTCACATCAAAAGCATCGAAAACCCTAAATTCCTCTATTAATTGAATAAAATGACATTATTTAATTAATTCACTTTTTCATCATTTTCGATAAATTAAATAAATTTCACTTATTTAATAAAGTCCTAAAATCCTAATTTATGCTATTAATTGAATAAATTAATTCACTTTTTCATCAAAGTCGATCAGTTAAATAAATTTCATTTATTTAATAATGTCCTAATGTAACTTTATTTCTCTTGATTAATTAAATAACATCAATTATTTAATTATGTCGCTAATTCACTTTATTCCCCTAAGTCGATTAAATTATTTTAACATAATAATTTAATTATGTCACTTTCCCTCCAAATTTGAATAATCAAATAAAACTATTCAAAACATCATCAAAAATCAAATCAAACTAATGCAACTTTATTTGCAAAATTCAAACTTGATTTTCACGTTCAACTCCAAAAAGAATTAATTAATTAAATCAATTAATTAATTATCCTTGCCCACTTTCTTGATTAAGTAAATTACGAACCGCCGATTGCTCACTCTATTTTCTAACTAATCAATCTATATTCCTAACAGATCAATCTATTTTTCAAATCCCACATATTATTCAATCTAATTCCTGACTGATCAATCTATTCCTCAATCACAATAATTATGTAATCTATTTGCACAAATTATGCCCATCTAAATCATCTCAACATCTTTTGAGCATCGATCAAGATATTCTACTACAAAATCTTGATCGTCCATTTTAAATCACAATTTCTATATAAAAAACCTCTTTCCTAATAAAAAAGGATCAGAGAATCAATAAATTTTATGCAACGAAGTAATGCCAAGATCATAATTGACATTGAAAAAGCTTCAACACATCTTTGATCAACAACACATGCATGTTTTTCAAAGCTCTCACACACAACATTGGAGGCTTCGCATTGATACGAGTTGTTGGTGTTTAAAATAACAACCCAGGTAGGATTTGTTATTCTCTAAGAGGTAGCAAACCTCTATATTAAAGAACAACAAAGGCTAGTGGCCAATTGACAAGATTCAATCAAAGACTGACATCTCCTACACTTTTGGCTCTGCAGGACCAAGGTGGGTAAACCTAAACAATGCTCAAAACTTAATTCACTCATACACTGACATTGTTTTACAAAGCAGATAATTCCCAATGAAACAGCACTAAGGGAAGCATTGACAACTTTAAATTTGGCTAAATTCTCAGTAGCTCAACCCTCTCTCAGCAATTGGAAAGCAGAACACACAACCAACTAAACAGTAAGATTAAAAATGATTTTGCAATTAATTTTGTTTCTGAGATGCACAAAACTGCATAATAGATCAGTGTTAGTTCTGGGCCATGGAGTCAAACACATAAAATGAATTCTCCAGCAAACAGTCTTCAACCAGTGGACTTAACTAGCTAATGCTTTGCATTAACTTTTAGTGCCTTGCACCAACAATCCTTCTCTTGATATCAATTAGATTCTTCTTATCAAATCCCATCTGCACACCTGAAATCACAATCACCTTCTCAAAGCATTTTAACCATTTCCTTGAAACAGAACAATGAACAGACAAAACAATCTCATGAAACTTGAGATAATAAACTCAAAGACACTTTGTATTATTGAATTTATATAACTCAAAGTGTATAAAAATGGAGACAATCTGATGACATTAATGAATGTGGAAACACCTTCATGATATTAATTGCATAAACTGGTTGTATTTACTCTTGAATTCATAAAATTACAGCTTACAGACTCAAACAATGACTTAGAAAATACAAATCTCTATCTACCCAGTCCAATACAAAAACTCAGAACCCTTTACAATGAGAAGAGAAGAGAAGAAATAGAAGAATGGAGGCAAGCAGGAGCAGCCCTAAATTCGATCCGGAAGCTCCATTTACCGTTGATCAACTGAAAAGAATATATTCTCCTCTTCCTCTGCAGCAACAAAATTATTCCCTCAAAAACAACATTTGCTCATCATTGCCCAGCAACATAAAACATGCCCATGTGGAGATTCAATTATTTTCCCCAGCTGCAAAATATCTCCTTTCCCGTGAAAATTTTGTTTCTATTCTTGTCTTTTATTTCTGTTTACAATGCTGGAGCAATACCTTTATATCTAGAGTTGCTTTTTTACCCTTTTTGCTGCACTTGTATTTTGCATATTTCCCCACTTTTAAAATATTTAACTTTAAACATAACCATTAAATATTGCATTGGGCAATATTCAAATCACGTGGGCCACTGTTTACTCCAACCATTAAAAATTTACCTTCATAAAGTTTAAATGAAGGCCTTTCTCTTTTAAAATTTTATCGAGCACATAAACCCTTCACTTTTAAAAGAAAGATATTTCCCCCATTTCAAGGATTTAATACAATATGCCCCTCAAACAATAAAAAACTTTGAGTATTAACCCACCAGGTAAATAATTTTCACCATGCTTAATATTTATCAATGGGTATGTAATAAAATTGCCCATGCCATTTACCATTTCACTAAAAATTATTTACCTCTAAATGCCTGACCATTTAAAAATGCAGTGGGTCCACCTCATTTTAAAACTCAAACCATTTAAATTTTTGCAAAAATTAAAAACGGGCTCCTCCCGTGCGTTCTCGCCAACCTTGTACTCCTTCTGGCAACATCATCAAAATTCTCACGAGGTCCGCGAGCAAGGGTTGAAAATGCCCTAATTTTAATTTTTTGAGCTCTCGTGCTCGACATTTGCATGGCCTTCCTCTACTTCTGGTTGTGCCTACCCCTGTTGGATGTACGCACCCTGGCTCCCTCTTTCAGCATTGGCGTGGGCCTCTCATTTAGTAGGTCGATCCTCCATGTTGGCCGCAGGCTCCCTCCTCCACCGGATGCGCCCACCTTTAACCAGCACGGGTCTCCTTTGATGTGCGTGTTTCCTCTCATCATGGTCTTCTTTGTTTGTCTCCTCTTGTGCGCGCCCTTGGATTATGCTTTGATAATCATCCACAACCTGTTCACAACTCTTGCGCTATGCACTGCCAATGGAAATTTCTTGAAAAATACTAATGCCCTATCAACAAATGTATTTTGTGCGTACCCTCTTCCAGGCAACGCACCTCTCACATCACTTGGCACAGGCTTTCCATCCCAGTGTTGGCCATGGGCTTCCCCTCTGTTTTGGTGCATCTTATTTCACTGGTGCATGGCGCGGGCCCCTGTCACTTCTTTGATGGATTTCCACTGCTTGTTGCAGAGCTCTTGCGCCCCTCATTTGGATTTCATTTGCTTGAAAGTTTCTAATGCCTTTTTAATAAAGCATTTTGTGTACTCTGCTCCAGCCAGCCCCACATTGATGGGAATTCCTGTGCATTCACCTGTGCCCAAGATCCATGGTGGCTGCCTCCCTACTATGCAAAGCAGCCTCCATTGTTATGATGCGCACACCATACCATGGTGGCCTTTTCATGATTTGGTTTGCTACTCTTCCAATCTGTACTTGCTTACTAATAATCCTAAATAGATCTACTGCTACTGGAGTGTATAGCCTCCCATATTTTGTCTTCTTTGGATCATCTATCTTATCCGCCTCCAATATGTTTGTGTACCATTTCTGCATTTGTAGCCTGTATACATTCAACATAGGCATTCATAAGAGGGTCCATTGCACCACTCTCAGCACATACTTAAGCAAACAATTCATCCACACCAAGTCTTATAAGGTGCTCTTGATACTCAACAACCCATCCAGTAACCTTCAAAATCTCAATATTTGATAGCTCATTTGCCCTATCACTCAGCAATCTAAGTATTTGAATGAATCGTTCAGTGTAGAGTTGCACCATCAATTGAAATATTTCATATTTGCCATGAGATAAACTTAGGTAATTGGTCCTTTAATACTTAATTTTGAATTGGGGAGTATCAATAACCTGAGATGAACATTGAAAACACAAGGGCTCATTGTTTAACATTTGAACTTAAACATCATCCTATAGCTGCTTAAAATTGTTATTGGTTCTACTCACATTCTTCAATCATGCTTATGCTGAGCACGATTTCTTGGCTTCAAGCTTTAACTCATCATTAAGCTTTGTTCATTTAGATTGTATAATAGATGACCTTCTTAATCACTACAAATGGATGGCTATCCACATTTGTAATATTGCAATATTTGCAACATCATAATAGTGTGAAGCATGTCAGGCCCCATGTGGGTTCGACTAAAAAAAAATTGTTTTCAAACAAGCTTCAACTCCAAATTGATGAGACACAACCTTTGAATGCTCCCGAGATGAAAAAGTGAACTGGGTCTTCAACAAAATTAGGTTTCTGACACTTTTGGAAAATGGGAAAAACTGACCCAGTGGGCTCTAGAATCGTCCTCAGAAACTAGTCAAACGACCTCTGGGAGACATCAAAACTTGCAATCCTTAAGACATTTGATCCGAGAATACAGTGCAACAAACAGCTTGAATAAATCAATCACGAGGTGAAAGATATTAATCGGCAAAGTTGCCCAATCAGGCTTTTTTGAAACAACAGTTGTTCTGCACCAATTAAAACTGACCCAATTGCCAATTTATAAAAATATCAAATCAACTCCTAGTGAGCTGCCATCAGATAGGTAAGTTCATTAAGGTATCTTGAGAACATGTGCAAAAGGAATTTGCTTGAATCATCACTAATCAAAAGTTATTAACGATCAAAGTTGATCACTTAGAAAAGTTGTCAGGAATGCAAATGCAAAACAGAACAAACTGCATTTGGTTTTGATCTGCTAAAAATAGTAAATCAGATCATGAGGCTCTGAAAACTGACACTCGAGATCATTTAGGTATGGAGAATATGGAACAACATTCGTTCTGACATGACAGTGAATTGGCGGTGAAAACCAAGCTCAAACAAGAAGCAACTTTGCAAAACTGAACATCTGCAAACAGCAGAATGGTGACAAAACCCTCCAGCTTCACTTTTCGAAACCCTGACAAAACTTATCGTGGGAAGCTAAAAGTTGGCATGCACATTCACATATGTCAACTGAATATGTCTACAAATGGGTTTTGCACGACAATCAACAGGCTTCAAAATACAATCCTCCAAAATGGGTCATTCAAACTGATTCATTAGGTGCACTTCTGAAAGTGCAGAAGCAAATTTTTTGAAATAGGCATCTCAAATTTGCAAAATTTTAGAGTGCCATCAGTGGCTCCGACTGGGGATGTATGCCCCCTGTGGGCATAGCAAGATTCCAGATCTCTAGAGAGTAGACCAAATGCTGAGACCAATAGGTGTCTTCAAACTACTCCCCTATTCAAGTTTCATTTTTTGACTTCATCTGATGACCCCAGGTCACCAAATGAAAAAATGAGGATCAACATTTACCTTTGTCAAATACAATTATGTAGAAAGAGTTGATCCCCCTCAATCTATGTTTGCCTTTGTCATACCACAACAACACTGGTGACTACATCTTTGCAAACAACAATACCAAACTGCCCTTGTGCAAGTGAAAACTTGTTCCCTGTTCAACTCTGTCACCAAGTGGCAACCAGATCAGATAAGCCATATCATTGTCCATCATTTCATTTTTTGATTTTATATTAAACAACAACACTTGAAATTGATGATCAAGATCATATGAAAGCATGGTCCTATCACATTCACTAACCCCTTCATCATGCTCATGTTCAGAGGAGACTACATGGTTGAAAAGAAACATGCAATCATCTTGTGTGTTGAGCAAAAATTGCTCATAAATTTGTATCTCCTCCAACTGAAAAACATCACAAGTTGAATTTTCATCACCCAAACACCACAGCCCAAACACATTATCATGTGTTTCAAGATTCTGAAAATCAGATTTGTCAACACCTAAAGTACTTTCATCTTTATTCAACTCATGGCACCCATCAAAAACATCAACCTCCAATGCACGAGTAGTTTTCTCTATCTCAGGCTCGCACATGATATCAGATTCACTCTTTAAACCATCATGCAATTCCAGATAGGATGCTTAAGACACAGATTCAGACCATTCAAAATTTGACACTAAATCAAGGTCTTCACATTGATTCTTCACAACATGTCCAATGCTATCATTTTCAGTAGTAATAGGGTTAGCAAAGAAAATTTCATATACACTTTCATCTAATATGCATACTGACCCATGTACAAGAGATTCACTATTATCTGAAAATTGTTCATTAGCAATGAAATTAACACCTTCATTCTCTGTTTCACCAATGCATTCCTTATTCAAAGGAAACACATCCATTTTCAAACCATAAAGACAAGAAATATCATCAAAGAAAGATCCATATTCAATGTCATATTGACTAACATTACACCCATTACTATCTGCATCATATGGCTTCTCTACACATTGATCAACAGGCATTGCAATTTCAACACAATCCGACAGTCCACCAAATTGTTTCACATTATCTATGGATGATAATGCTGATTCTAGATCCATTTGATTGTCACTATGCACATTATCATCATTCTTATGTACCACTGACATTTCCATCTCTGTTTCATATAAACAATCATGGACAACAAATATATAAATAGGTTCTTCAACAAATTCTTCATCACTGCTAGCAGTACTATGCTCATGATTAGCAAATTGAACACATATATGTTCATCCTCAGATTCTGCATCATTGCTAGCATCAATAGGCTCCATTGATGTCAAACTTGAACTACATTCCATATTTGTCTCAAGTGTAATTTGATCATTCACTAGTGAATAAATGACTTCATCAGTGTCCATATCACTATATCCATTGTGTGAAGAATATACCTCTAAGTCATTCTCATAACAGCTTTCACAATTATTAGGAGAGAAATCAGTTCGGCCTTCATCAACATCCTCATCACAAGATATATCATCACTACATAAAGCATGTTCAGATTCCTCAGAGTAGGTTCTTGAACTTCCATCTTCAATGTCTTGTTCACTAACTTGAGAAAGAATGTCATCAGAAATTGTATCATCTTCACCGACTGAAACATGACATGGAATGATGACCTTCATCTTTTCTATTTCTTCATCATTCAAGGTATTGCAAGAAAAAATTCCATGCATATTTATTTGTTCATCGTACCATACATCTTCCTCTTCATCACTATTGCAAGGATCTGCACATGTGTTGATTGTAAACTGATTGCAGTCAATATCATCATTCATACAACAAATATCTTCATATGCTGACACACTCCTTTCATTCTTGTGTATCATGTTCTAACTTTCTTGAATAAGATAGCTACTACCTTCATTTTGAGACACCACATTTTGATGACGTTTAACATGGGGATCATTAGGATCTATAGATCGTGATGATGGAGGAATTGGAGCAGCACTACCCTCTTGACAAAGACTTTTATTATCTGATCCATGAGTTATATTTTCCTGAGGTGTGTTAGGATGACCAACACTCATAGCCCTATGTCCTTTTAGCATTGAGTATCTCAAATTGTTCTCAATGTCTATAGCCATTTGATATGCTTGGAGCAAGGTTGTAGGTTCTTTATCCCTCAACAGATAACTCATCTTTTTGTCAAATGCTCCTAAGTACACAACCAAACATTCAGCATCATTTGGCTTTATGTTCTCTAGGATCTCTCTTATGATCATTAAAAATCTAAGATTAAAATATGGGACTAACTCATCTTTTCCTTTCTCCATGTTCATGAACCTTTTCCTTATCAAAACGGGGTTAATCCTTTCTCCAAACTGTTCCATGAACGCTACCTTGAGCTCTTCCCATGAATGAATGGAAGAGGCTGGTAAATAAGAGAACCACTCTCTTGCATCTCCTCTCAAGGACTGAACAAATAATCTCATGATCACATCTTCGTGATCAATCTCATAATCATCCATCACATTACTAAACTCTTGCAAATGCTTGTTTGCTGATTCAACCTTATCACCAATGAACCTTGGTAACTTATTTTTGACTTTAGCTAGAATGTCATTTGGGTAGCCACTAAGGTTACTGAAATTGATAGCTTTGTACCTTCCAGTGCTGAAACCTTTTTAACAGTCTGGCTGGGACTGATCACAAACCACAGTTCCATCTGGAACCATACCAAGATGCATGTATTGAGGCATTTTGATATGCCTTTTTCAAATTTTATATATCAACTCTACAATTGATCATTCATTGCCCTATTTCTATCTATCATCATGATCTTAGAATATTACATTACATAATATCTATTTATTGGGCAAAATTAAAATAAACATACTTCTTCAACAAAGCACATAGGCTGCAAATTACAACTCAAAAGTATGCAAACTAAATATTACTGTCCTTGCCCTCTTTTAGTGCTAATCACTCAATAGGAAACCAAAGTTTTGTCTAAAATGTTCAAGTATGGTTTTCATATACAATTTTCTTGAAAACCAATAGTGAAGAATACCTGGAAACTTTTCAGTTTCTGCAAATTGTCTTCCTGACTAGTAATATTTGTAGATCTGGAACTTTCTTTAAATTTTCAACAGGTTCTATCAAACAGAGCACCACCTCTTTTCATAAAGGACTGAACTTCAAGCAGTATGAAGTTCTTTTACAGTTAAACTTCTTTCTGAGTTCCTTTCCACCAGCAGAGCACCACAAATTACAAAATTGTTCAGGTTCACTACAACAAATTCTTCTCCAGGGTTGAAATCCTTAAATACTTGAACAAATTCATAATGACAAATAATTTGACTCTATGCAATGACTCTTAAGGCTAGATTCTACAATAATAATTTTAACAAATTCTCCCTAGCAAAGTCGCCATTCTATTGGTGTTTAAAATAACAACCCAGCTAGGATTTGTAATTCTCTAAGAAGTAGCCAACCTCTATATTAAAGAACAACAAAGGCTAGTGGCCAACTGACAAGATTCGGTCAAAGACTGACATCTCCTACACTTTTGGCTCTGCAGGACCAAGGTGGGTAAACCTAAACAATGCTCAAAACTTAATTCACTCATACACTGACATTGTTTTACAAAGCAAATAATTCCCAATGAAACAGCACTAAGGGAAGCATTGACAACTTTAAATTTGGCTAAATTCTCAGCAACTCAACCCTCTCTCAACCATTGGAAAGCAGAACACACAACCAACTAAAAAATAAGATTAAAAATGATTTTGCAATTAATTTTGTTTCTGAGATGCACAAAACTGCATAATAGATCAGTGTCGGTTATGGGCCATGGAGTCAAACACATAAAATAAATTCTCTAGCAAACAGTCTTCAACCAGTGGATTTAACTGGCTAATGCTTTGCATTAACTTTTAGTGCCTTGCACCAACAATCCTTTTCTTGATATCAATCAGATTCTTCTTATCAAATCCCATCTACACAACTGAAATCACAATCACCTTCTCAAAGCATTTTAACCATTTCCTTGAAATAGAACAATGAACAAACAAAACAATCTCATGAAACTTGAGATGATAAACTCAAGACACTTTGTATTATTGAATTTATATAACTGAAAGTGTATAAAAATGTAGACAATCTAGTGACATTAATGAATGTGGAAACACCTCCATGATATTAATTGCATAAACTGGTTGTATTTACTCTTGAATTCATAAAATTACAGCTTACAGACTCAAACAATGACTTAGAAAATACAAATCTCTATCTACCCAGTCCAATACAAAAACTCAGAACCCTTTACAATGAGAAAAGAAGAGAAGAAATAGAAGAATGGAGGCAAGTAGGAGCAGCCCTAAATTCGATCTGGAAGCTCCATTTACCGTTGATCAATTGAAAAGAATATCTTCTCATCTTCCTTTGCAGCAACAAAATTAATCCCTCAAAAATAGCATTTGCTCATCATTGCCCAGCAACATAAAACATACCCATGTGGAGATTCAATTATTTTCCCCAGCTACAAAATATCTCCTTTCCTGTGAAAATTTTGTTTCTATTCTTGTCTTTTATTTCTGTTTACAATGCTGGAGCAATACCTTTATTTCTAGAGCTTCTTTTTTACCCTTTTTGCTACACTTATATTTTGCATATTTCCCCACTTTTAAAATATTTAACTTTAAATATAACCATTAAATATTGCATTGGGCAATATTCAAATCACGTGGGCCACTGTTTACTCCAACCATTAAAAATTTACCTTCATAAAGTTTAAATGAAGGCCTTTCTCTTTTAAAATTTTATCGGGCACATAAACCCTTCACTTTCAAAAGAAAGATATTTCCCCCATTTCAAGGATTTAATACAATATGCCCCTTAGACAATAAAAAACTAAGTATTAACCCACCGGGTAAATAATTTTCACCATGCTTAATATTTATCAATAGGTATGTAATAAAATTGCCCACGCCATTTACCATTTCACTAAAAATTATTTACCTCTAAATGCTTGACCATTTAAAAATGTAGTGGGCCCACCTCATTTTAAAACTCAAACCATTTAAGTTTTTGCAAAAATTAAAAACGGGCTCCTCCCGTGCATTCTCGCCAACCTCGCACTCCTTTTGGGAACATCATCAAAATTCTCGCAAGGTCCACGAGCAAGGGTTGAAAATGCCCTAATTTTAATTTTTTGACCTCCCGTGCTCGACATTCACGCGGGCTTCCTCTACTTCTGGTTGTGCCTACCCTTGTTGGATGTACGCACCCCGGCTCCCTCTTTCAGCATTGGTGCGGGCTCCCTTCTCCACCGGATGCGCCCACCTTTAACCAACGTGGGTCTCCTTTATTGTGTGTGGTTCCTCTCATCATGGTCTTCTCTATTTATCTCCTCCTGTGCGCGCCCTTTGGTTATGCTTTGATAATCATCCACAACCTGTTCACAACTCTCGCGCTATGCACTGCCAGTGGAAATTTCTTGAAAGTTACTAACGCCCTATCAACAAATGTATTTTGTGCCTACCCTGTTCCAGGCAGCGCACCTCTCACATCACTTGGCACGGGCTTTCCATCCTTGTGCTGGCCACGGGCTTCCCCTATGTTTTGGTGCATCCCATTTCACTGGTGCATGGCGTGGGCCCTTGTCACTTCTTTGATGGATTTCCACTGCTTGTTGCATAGCTCTCATGCCCCTCATTTGGATTTCATTTGCTTGAAAGTTTCTAATGCCTTTTTAATAAAGCATTTTGTGCACTCTGCTCCAGCTAGCCACACATTGATGGGCATTCCTATGCATTCACCTATGCCCAAGATCCATGGTGGCTACCTCCCTGCTACGCAAAAGCATCCTCCATTGTTATGATGCCCACACCAATATAGCCTCCCATATTTTGTCTTCTTTGGATCATGTATCTTATCCGCCTCCAATATTTTTGTGTACCATTTTTGCATTTGTAGCCTGTATACATTCAGCATAGGCATTCATAAGAGGGTCCATTCCACCACTCTTAGCACATACTTAAGCAAAAGATTCATCCACATCAAGTCTTATAAGGTGCCCTTGATACTCAAAAACCCATCCAGTAACCTTCAAAATCTCAATATTTGACATCTCATTTGCCCTATCACTCAGCAATCTAAGTATTTGAATGAATCGTTCAGTGTAGAGTTGCACCATCAATTGAAATATTTTATATTTGCCATGAGATAAACTTAGGTAATTGGTCCTTTAATACTCAATTTCGAATTGGGGAGTATCAATAACTTGAGATGAACATTGAAAACACAAGGGCTCGTTGTTTAACATTTGAACTTAAACATCATCCTATAGCTGCTTAAAATTGTTATTGGTTCTGCTCACATTCTTCAATCATGCTTATGCTGAGCACGATTTATTGGCTTTAAGCTTTAACCCATCATTAAGCTTTGTCCATTTAGATTTCATAATAGATGACCTTCTTAATCACTACAAATGGATGGCTATCCACATTTGTAATATTGCAATATTTGCAACATCATAATAGTGTGAAGCATGTCGGGCCCCATGTGGGTTCGACTAAAAAAAAATTCATTTTCAAACAAGCTTCAACTCCAAATTGATGAGACACAACCTCTAAATGCTCCCGAGATGAAAAAGTAAACTGGGTCTTCAACAAAATTAGGTTTCTGACACTTTTGGAAATGGGAAAAATTGAGCCAATGGGCTCTGGAATCATCCTCAGAAACTGGTCAAATGACCTCTGAGAGACATCAAAACTTGCAATCCTTAAGACATTTGATCCGAGAATACAGTGCAACAAACGGCTTGAATAAATCAATCACGAGGTGAAAGATATTAATCGGCAAAGTTGCCCAGTCAGGCTTTTCTGAAACAGCAGTTGTTCTGCACCAATTAAAATTGACGCAACTGCCAATTTGTAAAAATAGCAAATCAACTCCTAGTGAGCTGCCATCAGATAGGTAAGTTCATTAAGGTACCCTGAGCACATGTGCAAAAGGAATTTTCTTGGTTCATCATTGATCAAAAGTTATTAACGATCAAATTTAATCACTCAGAAAAGTTGTCAGGAATGCAGATGCAAAACAGAACAAACTGCATTTGGTTTTGATCTGCTAAAAATAGTAAATCAGATCATGAGGCTCTAAAAACTAACACCCGAGATCATTCAGGTATGGAGAATATGGAAAAACATTCGTTCTGACATGACAGTGAACTGGCGGTGAAAACCAAGCTCAAACAAGAAGCAACTTTGCATAACTGAACATCTACAAATAGCAGAACGGTGACAAAACCCTCCAGCTTCACTTTTCGAAACCCTGACAAAACTTATCGTGGGTAGTTGAAAATTGACATGCACGTTCACATATGTCAACTGAATATTTTTGCAAATGGGTTTTGCACGACAATCAACAGGCTTCAAAATACAAGCCTCCAAAGTGGGTCATTCAAACTGATTCATTAGGTGCACTTCTGAAAGTGCAGAAGCAAATTTTTTGAAATAGGCATCTCAAATTTGCAAAATTTGAGAGTGCCATCACGAGCAACCACATCTTCGTGAACACACTCTGAAACGAGATGGTAACGCTATTTATTTTGGATTGTATAGTCATTACTTTTAGTCAATTATGTTCTTGATTTCCTTAATAGTTTAGCTTCATTTCATGAGTGAAGAAATGAATCTTGATCATTATTTTGGATTATATTAGCTTATATTCTTTGTTTTGATCTTATTTACACTCGTAGATTTCCCCTCACACATTTTGGCATGTCCGATGGGACCACGTTCCTTTACACTAACCATTTTTTGAGCAAAACTTCAAGTTGCAGGTCCCGGAAGCCCTCTAGAAAAATCCTCACACACAGTTCCAAAAAAAAATCACATCTACTTTCAAGGTTCTGGTGCTTTTGACATTGTTTCTGGCATTTTTTACACTGTTCTTGCTGCACTTGACCTAGTTTTTGGTGCTATTGACTATTTCTATCAGTTTTATCTTTTGACAGAGGGTGCTTTTGATATTTTCTAGTGCATTCTCTCTCTGACAGAGGGTGATATTGCTTTTTTTTCCTATGCTTTTACCATGTTAATCTATTTCCAAGATTTGTAGGTTAAAATTTGATTTCTAACACTAACAAGTGCCTAATTTGAATGTGTGATAGGTACTAATGGTTTTTTGTAGGGTTTACAGAAGTATAATTGATGGTTGTCCCAAAAATAACTTACACATTTGCTACAGGAAGATGAAAGGTCGAAGAGGTTTTAATTTTCAAATATTTTTAAAGTTAGAAAAAATTTCATTTTGGTGCTTAAAAAGAACCCCACAAACGACACATTTTGATTTAAGTGCTTTAAAATAAACTTTTATCCAAGCTTTCTAACTTAGAAAATACTTTTAAATTGGTGCTTAAAATGAACCCTGCAAACAAACGCTTTTAATTTAGTGCCTTTAAAATGAATCTTTTTCAAGGTTTCTAAGTTAGAAAAATACTTTCAATTTGGTGCTTAAAACAAACCCCATAAACAAAATTCTTTCAAATTGGTGCTCTAAAATGGATTTTTTTAAGTTTTCAATTGGTTTTTCTCTAAATGTTTGATTCTTTTGTTGACCAAATGATTTCAATTTTTTGGTGAATGCTCGATTTACTTTGTTGACCACTAAGACAAGGTTTAGAAAACACTCAGTTTTGGGCTTAAAATGAACAAATCATTTTTTGTCTTCCACCTTTGCTATCTCATTGATTGATATCCAGAAAACTTCTATTGGATTCTTTAAAATAAATCATTGCTAACTTATTCACATTTTTAGGGGATAGCACCGCTCAAGGTGCTTAAAAAGAATCAAATTGCAATGAAGTGTATCTCATGTATTCTGTGTTTTGCAAGCTAGGTGTTTGTCTTCTCCCCTCACACCTTTTGGTGATCTTGGGTGAACAAAAACATCTTGAGTTTTGCACTTTGTTTATTTTTAAACATACCTTTAGAGGGCTTGCCTATTGAGGCACATCCCACGCTGGAGAACTCATAGGCGACCCAAGTAGGACCTCTATTTCAATCTAATATATAAATTATTATGGGTGTGAGGAAATTTCATCATCTACCTAGTGTGGATATTCTATGTTGACATCAGTCTCCCCCAGTATCCATGTGATACATAAAAACCTACAAGGGTTGGGAGGCCTCTTAATTGAGCAAAATGTCGCATGTATAGACACCAATTTCCAAAAATAGTCATTAAGAACTTTTGTTAAATAGTGGCCATCCAAGTCCAAATCCAAATCACATTTTAAAGTAGTGCATTGGAATAGCACCATTCCAAGAAGTTGCTTACCATGTTCAATTTTTGGTTGAGGCAATAAAGCAAATAGGGAATGGACTCTTTTGCTTAGCATGTCAAGATGGTACATTTCCTTGGCATAGCCTATTTTCCCATTCCATATTCATGGATTAATAATCTCTTAGGGGATGATTGGTAGGCCTACTGAGAAATACGTACCCACTTGAGCTAGGATTGTAAATGCTTGTGAGTCAGTCCAAACACAGTGCATGATTCCAAAACAACTCAAACAAACATCAACATATATGTCAAAATCTCAAACACTTTAAGGTTAGTGTGAAAACTTTGAAAAGATCCCTATGTTTGCACTCCCTAAAAGATATCCTAAAAAAATATCTTTGAAAGGTTTTTAGACATTTAGGCTTAGATTTCAAGTCACAACAAATCTGAAGTTAACATTGGAAAACTATAGCCTTTTGCTAGTATCTTAATTTTCACTTGGTGGAAAGAAATGTACCTTTAAAATGTATAGACATTTAGAGCCAAAACGAGTGTTTGTTATAAGAAGATTCATGTCAATCCATACTTTTTCAATGGTGTCACTTTTTGTATCCCAAAAATAGAGCACTTGAAGAATTAGATCAAACCAAATCACCCCAAATCTATGAATTATCCAAGATGCTACCAAAAATATTGAAACTAGAAAACAAATTTACACAGAGGCTACTTTTGCTACTGTTTCTAGCACACTTAACCAAAAATTGGTTGCACTTGCTAGAAAAACTCACTTTTGCTCTCTGTCCCATAGTTACTACTAATGAAATTCTATTGCATTTGACAAAATCAATGCACTTGTTACATGACCAATGCACTTGCTACAAAATTGGTTGTAGTTGCTAGATCTTTTCCAATGCACTTGCCAAAACAAATCGCTTTTGACTATGTGAAACACCAAATTTTAAAATACCCACAAAAGTCACACTTGACATTTCTATGCACACTTGATTTCCAAAATTCAACGCCCTTGACAAAAATCTGCTTGTAGTTGACCACATTAGTCACTTTTTCTCAAAAAATGGTTGTTTTTTTTTCAGAAACCATCACTTTTTATCCTACTGACAATCAATGAAATGAAATGAAGTTGGTTACAAGATCCTTGTTGAAAAAAAACAATTGGAAACCCAAGATAGGTCATATAGTTCTTCCATCTTCAAACTTCGTCCTACTTTTGGAAATCAAAATCAAAGCAAACAACTTGGATTATTCCCTCACTCACACTTCTAAGATATCAATAGTTACTTGAACCTCATGACTAGTTCAAGTAATATTTTTTGCAACATATCCTCCAGAAGAAGTGATATATCGATCCAAGCCTTTCAGCATTTTGATTTCCAAGAATAGTGTCACCCCAAAACAACACTCAAACCTTAGGGTCTTGAGCTTTATAACAAAAATATCAAAACATCAATGCTTTCACCTTATGACCATTTGGTTACCGATTGCTCCAGTTCAACAACCAAACCTTACACCAACTATCATATGACCAAACTTTGAACTAATTGAAGGAGAACAAACAGAGCTAATCAATAGTTTGAGGAGCTTTATATTTGAAACAAAAGAAACACCCAACCAGTGGAGAAATGAAACAAAAAAAATAGATAAAGAGGAAGAGAAATCAAACCTAGCAACTAGAAGACCCATGTTACCACCTCTTTTGTGGAAATAGGTACCTATCCTTCATGATCTCTAGCAACAGAAAAATCCTTAAGCAGAAATCCATATTCCAACTTTCAAAAAACCGTCCTAGTCTAAAGTTTTTCAAAGGGCACATCCTGAGAACTTATCGCAATCATGACAATAAACTAAAACACTTTTATCTACGCTTTGCAATGGGTGAACCGGACTTGAATAATTAATATAAGATCCCAAAAACAAAATGCAATTTCCTTTTTTAAATCAAAAAACAAAAGAATTTTTTCATTCCATAGTTAGGAGTCACAAAACATTTGCAAAAGCTTGGTAGTTGTTTATGACAAATACTAGGTCACAACATAGAAATAACATGGAAGAAAAAAAGGGAAACACTGTTATACCATTGAAAAACACCACAAAAAATGAGACTGGACCATGGGGCTACAAGCCAAGTGACCTTAAAACACCTCAAAAGAGACCCACGTACAAAGGAACATTTAGTGAAGAGGAGCTAAACCGCAAATGACAAGAAGTGATGGAGAAATCAAACTAGAACCCAAAAGATGTGGTTATAGAGGAAGTGGATAGTGAAGAGGAGATAAATGACGAAGAACTATTTCAACATTCCAACAACCCCAAGGTTCACAAACTGATGGACAAACTATTGAAAAAAGACCCAAATTCTTACTTCTTCAAGTTAGCACAGAGTGGTGCTAAATTGCCAGTAGAATTTAATGTGGAGGCTCTAAAAGATCCTAATCTTATTCCCTTATTGGATAACTCAATTGTGATACAAATATCCAAACCCATGGAAATTCAAAACATGCCACCTATATTCTCACAAACCAATGGCCAACCAATAGAAAACTCGTTGTATAGAAAACCAACTCAAATTGAACAAGCAACAATGGCCCAATAGTATCAAGGAATTTCATCCCAAAATATACCACAAAGCAACAATCCTCCACTAGGATATTTTTTTCCTCAAAACACATCATATATTGACCCTTCCCAAAATGTATCTAATCCACAAGGGAAATTTCCACAACAGTACCATCAATAGGGTGGACCACCGGATCCCCTTCCCAATCAACCATACCATTAATAGGGTGGACCACAAGGTCCCCTTCCTAATTAGTTGTACCATCAACAAGGTGGACCACAAGGTCCCCTTCCCAATCAACAGTACCATCAATAGGGTTGACCACAAGGTCCCCTTCCCAATCAGAAATACCATCAACAAGGTGGACCATAGGGTCCCCTTCCTAATAAATAGTACCATCAACAAGGTGGACCACAAATTCCCCTTCTTAATCAGAAATACCATCAACAAGGTGGACCATAGATTCCCCTTCCTTCTCAGTAGTCCCAACAACAAGGTGTGCCACATGGTACCCTTTCCAATTCATCCTACCAACAAGGTGTCTCATTAATGCATCATCAAGGGAACCTTCAAAACATTATGTCCCAACAAGGTGTGCCACATGGTACCCTTTCCAATTCATCCTACCAATAAGGTTTCTCACTAATGCATCAACATGGAAACCTTCAATATAGTTTATGCCAGCAACAAGGAGCTAACCCTCCTTATGCTCAACAAGGAGCTAACCCTCCTTACACTCAACAAGGAGCTAACCCTCCTTATGTTCAAAATATCTACCAAGGTTCAATACCCCCATTCTTCAAACTTATGACCAAACAAACAATGGGGAACAACAAGGCTATTACATGCAAGACTTGCAAACAAATGTCCCAAAAATTGAGATGGAACTACAACTAGAGGCAATCAATCAGATAATATCAAACATATAGGTAGGTAAAATAAAGAAGGCCTAAACCCTTTAGGAAATATGTCCATTTCCATTTGATCATTCCATCACTATGTTATCTTTTCCAAAAAACTTTGAAGTACTCAAGTTCGACAAGTACAAAGGAAGAGGAGATCTAGTAGAGCACATATAGAATTTTTTGGTATCATGTATGGAAGTAAAAAACAATGACTCTTACCTCACAAGTACAAAGGAAGAGGAGATCTAGTAGATCACATACAATATTTTTTGGTATCATGTATGGAAGTATGAAACAACACTCTTACCTCATGAGGCTCTTTCCACATAGAATTACAGTTCATGCTATGGAGTGTTTTTCCCATCTGTCACCAGGAATTAAAACATTCGATGAACTATCTATCAAATTCATAAGATACTTCTCATTCAATATAGAGCAAGACATCACCATCACGAATCTATCCATAATTAAAAAAATTCAAGGAGAGTCCTTTACCTCCTACCTACAAAGATGGAGGCACAAAGCTAGTCGATGCAAATGGCCCATTCCCAACAAAGAATTAGTAGATATATTCATCTCAAATATCCTACCCAAGATCAACTACCAACTCACTATGTTATGTCTCACAAAATTTAAAGAAAATATTGAAAAGGGGTTACATATTGAGAGAGCCCTCATAGCAAGGGGAGTCCTTAAACTAAACAGCTCAAAAGACAATCCCTCTAGTTTAAATGATAAACCTAATATTTGGGCCAAGAACAAGAACATTAAAAATGATGGATTATTTGACACTATAGCACTATGGAATGAAAAAAACACACCTCAAAACAAATCACAAGTGGCATAAATAAGATATGTTCCAAACAGTACACAAAACAACCAACTTACCTATCCCTAGAAAAATCAAGCAATCAACCAATAGACAAATCAAGGAGGGAAACAGAGGCAATATGATATACCAAGAAGAAAGTTCATTACATTAGGAGAATCACTTGAGATATTCATGTGTAAACTAGTGCAACAAAATCTCATCAAGGCCAATGATCACCCAAACTATGAGGAGCCCAGCTTGAAAACATCATGGTACAACAAGAAAGATTTATGTGTGTTCCATAAAATCAAAGGACATACTACAAACAACTACATGAGACTCAAACATGTCATACAAGACTTAATAAACAAAGGAGAAGTAGATGTTGAACATCGTCCTGGGAACAAATACATCCAAATATACACAAACCTAATTCTGAACCACGCTAAAAGGAATGACAAAGGAAATGACCAAGACTTTCACAATGCTAACTACACTTATGGTGACATGGATCTAGGTACCTTATCTCAAGAAGATGACACTAGGGTAGATGTAGTGACTATACAAGGTGGAGACAATTACTATAATGTAACTACTCATCGAGGGAGAGTTACAATACAGGGAGCACCACCTAAGCCCATGGCTAAGTCATCCAATGACTACAATATTATGGAGCAGCTGAAGAAAACTTCCACCTTGATCTCAATCCTAGAACTACTAAAAATATCACCCGCACATAAGGAGATAGTGGAAAAATCATTGGAAGCATTGATCCCTAAGGAACTCGATCCTAATCAATTCTAAGCCATGGTTGGAAAAATTACAGCTAATCACCATTTAGTCTTTTCTAAGAAAGATCTTCCACAAAAGTCATTCCACAATGAAGCTCTCTACATAGAATTTTGTGTCCACAAGAACATGGTCAAATAGGTGTTGATAGATAACGGTGCAGGTTTAAACAATTGTACCTTTAAATTCATGAAACAGTTGGGGTATTCTAATGATGTGATAGACAAGGAAAAGATCATTACTATAAGGGCCTATGATGACCTAGAAAGGAATTCAGAGGGGATAGCCAGACTACCAGTATAGATAGGACCAACCACCATGGAAACCATATGTCAAGTACTTGACCTTGAGTTACCTTATAACCTCCTCTTAGGACACCCTTGGATTCATGCATTACAAGTAGTTCCTTCCACCTTTCGTCAATGTTTAAATTTCCCCCATGAAGGAAAGGAGGTAACATAATATGTTGATCCAAAACCCTTCCACTTTTGCACAAAAATTGGAGAAGTATAACAAGATCCAACATATACCCAGCAATGACATATCTTTTCATTCATTCTCATATATTGATCCTTCCACACTAACATCAATCTCAAGTAAGCCAACATAAAGTTACCAACCAAAAATTGAAACCAAGGTTCAAGTACTTGACAAGAGTAATGTGAATTATCACTTTAACCAGGCATTTTGTATTGGTATGCTCCCATCAATGGCCAAGGTTTATGGAGGCCCAAAGGAGATAAAATATGCCCAAGTAGTGACAATGGTAGCTAAACCCACCATTTTCACCAAATGGGGAGACATTAAGGATGAAGAGGTATTCAAAGAAGATTTTTCATCTATGATATACAAAGAGTACCAAAAGGAACCAAAACAATCACAACACCTCCTAATTAATCCTAACAGTAAAGGCTACCAACTAGCCAAAAAAATGGGATATACCAAAACAGGTAGTCTTAGGCTACACAAACAAGGCTGTTGGGAGCCTATCATAGTGGAACAGTGAAAGAAAAACATGGTAATAGGTTATGAATCAAAAGATGTGGTTACTCCAAATACTAGACAAACCTCTTTTGAGAAACGAGTGACTTCTACCAACATTAAAGCATTGGATATCTACCATATTATGGACAACAATTTACCCATCAAATACTTATTTGAAAAATTTACCGTTGATAGGGTCCCTATCCATCTTCTTAAAACCATTACCAATGACTTATTATTTTAGAACAAACTCTAACGAGTACGAGTGGGATTCTCCTTCCTTTTTCACGGGATATGGTTCCCCTGTTTCAAGTGATGATGACCTAGACACCCAAAGGGAGAACGATGCCAAATCCATATTAACCATCTCAACAAGCTTTGTAAGCTTTACAGATAATGATGATAGACTACCCCTCTGATACCCTCAATTGATAGATTGGGACCAACAATAGAACACACTTGTTTTGGATCAATTCTTGAATGATGAAGCAATTGTAGAGTTCATGGGACTTCGAACTGACATACTAGTAGGAGATCACAAAGCAGGGTTCATCATGGAACTCAAACAGGATGCATACTTTAGTGCACAAATTGTATCTTCTAGTTGCAAAAGTGAAAAGTATAATATGAAGATCAAAATGAGATCCCCTAAAGAGAAAAGAGCATTAATATAAGGGCCTATGCTAACCTAGAAAGGAATTTAGAGGGGAAATTCAGGCTACCAGTATAGATAAGACCAACCACCATGGAAACCACATGTCAAGTACTTGACCTTGAGTTACCTTATAACCTCCTCTTGGGACGCCCTTGGATTCATGCATTACAAGTAGTTCCTTCAACTTTTCATCAATGTTTAAAGTTTCCCCATAAAAGAAAGGAGGTAACATTATATTTTGAAAACCCTTCCACTTTTGTGCAAAATTGGAGAATTATAACAAGATCCAACGTATACCCAACAATGACATAGCTTTTCATTCATTCTCATATATTGATCCTTCCACACTACCATCGATCTCAAGTAAGACAACATCAAGTGACCAACCAAAAATTGAAACCAAGGTTCAAGTACTTGATAGGGGTAATGGGAATTATCACTTTAACCAAGCATTTTGTATTAGTATGCTCCCACCGATGCCCAAGGTTTATGGAGGCCCGAAGGAGATCAAATATGCCCAAGCAGTGACAATGGTAGCTAAACCCACCATTTTCACCAAATGGGGAGACATGAAAGACAAAGAGGTATTCAAAGAATATTTTTCATCTATGATATACAAAGAGGACCAAAAGGAAGCAAAACAGTCACAACACCTCCTAATTAATCCTAACAGTAAAGGCTACCAACTAGCCAAAAAATGGGATATACCAAAATAGGTAGTCTTAGGCTACACAAACAAGGCCAATGGGAGCCTATCATAGTGGAGCAGTGAAAGAAAAACATGGGACTAGGTTATGATTCAAAATATGTGGTTACTCCAATTACTAGACAAACCTCTTTTGAGAAACGAGTGACTTATACCAACGTTAAAGCATTGGATATCTACCATATTGTGGACAATGATTTACCTGTCAAAGAATTATTTGAAAAATTTACCGTTGATAGGTTCCCTATCCATCTTCTTAAAACCATTACCAATGACTTATTATTTTAGAACAAACTCTAACGAGTACGAGTGGGATTCTCCTTCCTTTTTCATAGGATATGCTTCCCCTATTTTAAGTGATGATGACATAAACACCTAATGGGAGAATGATTCCAAATCCATATTAACCATCTCAACAATCTTTGTGAGATTTGTGGATAATGATGATAGCCTACCCCTCTAATAGCCTCACTTGATAGATTGGGACCAACAACAGCATACACCTATTCTAGATCAATTCTAGAATGATGAAGAAAAATTCAAAGTTCATGGGACTTCGAACTGACATACTAGTAGGAGATCACAAAGTAGGGTTCATCATGGAACTCAAACAGGATGCCTACTTTAGTGGGCAGATTGTATCTTCTAGTCACAAAAGTGAAAAAGATAATATGAAGATCAAAATGAGATCCCCTAAAGAAAACCACAATGTGGTTCTATTGGATCCTAAAAAGAAGAAAATAAAGGACGAATCTGAAGATGAAAACCTTCTAGAGGCACCTAAGGACGGAAGGTTCAATCTTCCCATACTTGAATATCAAGAAAAGTCAACACTCCTAGTAGAAGAAGTAAAATCCATTAATGTTGGCACAATAGATAACCCAAAGATCACATATCATACTACATCACTTAATCCTGAAGAGAAAGAAAACTTCACAGCATTCATCAACAACGAAAAGATAAAATTTGCATGGACCTATGTAGATATGCCTAGACTAGACCTAGCACTAGTTGTACATCATTTGGTCGTAGTCCCTAGAGCAAAACCTATCAAGCA